>CM064522.1:17362944-17731624 GCA_032716605.1 Paralithodes platypus | reverse complement strand
TCCAGAACCCCTAGGTCGCGGGACAGTCTTGGCCTAAATCGGCTAGGTGTGACGGGGTGCTTAACCACCTTACGATTAGCGGCCTATGCAGTTTATTTATGTGTACCGCCCAGCGGGGTGTTTGTAGCCAAAATAGGGCTGTTCTACGTGATCATTTTCATGCCTAAATAAGGACCCCAGAACGTACAACAAGTACCTATCCCTGAAAGGGCATAAACAGAGCTTTTCGAATGACACCATAAACGATCCTTGTATGATGGATAGTTTTCTTGCAATAACCGTTTGCAAACGCGAGTGCAAAAAGCAGGATTAATTCGGTAATTCGGTACATAAACTTGTTGAGTTATGGTAGCGACCCCGTGAGGAGAGGAGGAGGGGAGCTGAGATTATTTGTGTCCGTGGGTTGGCCCCGGTCGTCTGGAGCACACAGACGCTCGCTACTCTCCTGCCAACACTTGTCTCTCTCTCTCAGCCACATTAAGTGCTTAAATTGCACTCGAGTTATGTCGAAGCGCCCGCCACATAGTCCAGCTTTATTTAACTCGACTTATGTTGCTCGCCGCTAATTAATGGGTTAAGGGATTGTGCTTACCCTTTGTAATGATTCATTTAAGTTCGACGATTTTACAGTAATTAATTTTAGTAACAACATAGATTTAAGAATCCTTGAATCTCTATATATCCACAGTCTAAAGCCCTCCCTTAACACAATGATTGCGGCACTTGTCATATGACAATTGCTTGGTCCACCCACTGTACCATACGGGGGTTTTGGACTAAAAGTAACCTTCATTCCCTGCACAGTCATGTATAAACAAGGAGCTAGAACGTATTTCAAATGATAATCCCTGGAAAGCAGAGGAATAGACCTTTCTATGACGCCATGAATCATGCTGTACAACCAATGGTTGCCGTGCAACAATATTGCACTGGTGACGCTAAATCGCCAAACAAATGGCGAGGTTTGAGCAGTTTTCGCTATCCCCGAGTCTGTAAGGGAGTTAGAGATGTCTCCCACTGCCACTAGTGATGACCCAGACACGGGGGGGGGGGGGGGGCAATGGATGGGACCGTTCCGCTCTGCTTATACTCGCTCGCCTGCCTCCCAGTCTTTGTTCAAGGCAGAAATTCGGCAATTGTCATATGACAAGTGCTGCAGTGCTGACCGTATTTTTTATATAACAGCCCGCAGTCATTGAGTTAACAATACCGTATCCTCAGCCCCCCTTCACTTGATCTAAAATAATATACTCCAGCGTCCTCTTCTATTATGTTGGTCGTGGTGTTATATTCCTAAGTACCCCTCTTATTGTATTATGTTTTTGTTTATCTCCCAACATTTTCATATGTTCCAAATTTATGTATAACTATTCGTTTCACTTGATTTTCCTTTATATAAATATAATTTTATGATGTGTGTTGTTTTATAGATTTTCATGTTTTTTAGGTTTTAGTTTAACTTAGAATCAATCAAGGTTCATCACATTATGTATAATGCTCATTAAATATATGAATTTATTTTTAATTGAGACGAACAACAATTAAGCTAGATCCTGTGTTTTCGAGTTATAAAGTAGGTGTAAGTGACCAAAAGTCGACATCGGTCTTCTCATTCATCAGGCATCCATTTCCATACTAATTCTATCTATCTATCTATTGCCTGACGCCATGATCCCCGAAGGGGTGCCCACGAACGAACCTCCCCCAAGCACCTCTGTCCCCAGTCAGTCGACGCCCTTCCTCCCAACCAGCACCGCCTTCATTCATATACTTCCTCACTCCATCCTTCCACCTCTCCTTCGGTCTAACTCTCCCTCTCTGTCCTTCCACCTCACTCTCGTACACCCTCTTAGTCATTCTCTCGCTTCCCATACGTTCCATATGGCCGAACCATCTCAAGTTGTTCCTTTTCACACTTTCCAGCACATCTACCTCCACACCACACCTCCTTCTTACTTCCTCATTCGTCTGTCTATCCCTCCATGTAACTCCGCACGCACTTCTAAAGTAACTCATTTCCACCGCTCTCAGTCTTGGTCTGAGTCTCTCCTCGAACGTCCATGCTTTGCTTCCGTAAGTTAGTGTCGGGATTACCACACTGTCATGCATGGACTTCTTCACTTCAATACTGACCACTCTATTTCTTGTTACTGCTTTCAACGTTCCTACAACCCTCTTCCCCTGTTGCACCCTCTCCCGCACTTCTTCATCCACAGTCCCAACTTTACTCAACACACTGCCCAGATACTTAAAAGAGCTGACGATCTCCATAGCCTGACCGTTCAACTTCACCTCACACTCTGTGACTTCACCCCTTTCGAAGACCATAACCTTGCTTTTCCCCGCATTTACCTTCAAATTCCGTTTTTCGCACACTGTTCCAAAATCATTTATCAGCGACCCTGCAACTACCATTCATTATCGCTCATCAGAACTGTGTCATCCGCAAACAGCAGTATAGGCAGCTTCCACTCATTTCCCTCCGTTTTCAGCGATACACCAACATCCACTGCACTTCCTAGTATATGACTCCATCCAAATATACAGTAAACAACCACAGGGACATCACACACCCCTGTTTCAACCCAACACTCAGGTCAAAGAACTCGCTCTGCTCATTCTCCACGCATACTGCCGCCTTTGCACCCTCATACATGCTCTTCACTGCTTTCAGCAACTTGCCATCTACTCCGTATATTCTAAGTACTTTCCACATGCCTTCTCTATCCACTTTGTCATAGGCCTTCTCCAAGTCCATAAAGATAACATACACCTTTTGTTGCTTCTCCAGATATTTTTCCACAACACAATTCAGGGTAAAAATCTGATCTACACATCCTCTTCCCTTCCTAAAACCTCCCTGCTCGTCGCCTATCCATTTCTCCATTCTCACTCTCACTCTCTCAATCACTTTCCAATACACCTTCCCTACTACGCTTAAAAGACATATTCCTCGGTGGTTACCACACACTCCTCTTTCCCCTTTCCCCTTATATAGGGGGACTATTATGCCAGTCTTCCAGTCATCGGGTGCATTCCTTCTACCATGCTAGTTTGCACATTTTGCATACCCATTCGATCACTATCTCACCACCATACCTCAACATTTCCCCACACACTCCATCTGTTCCTGGTGCTTTCCCCAACTTAACTCTTTTCATAGCTTCCCACACTTGTGACCTCCTGATCCCCACCTCCTCCTCCACTACTTCTCCTCTTCTCCCTCCCATACCATATCCTACTATGTTTGCTGGGTCTGCATTCCTTACATTTAGCAACTCATTGAAGTACTCCCTCCGTCTTTCGACTCTCTTGCTTCTCGGCTAGCATTCTCCCATTCTTATCTTTCACACCCTTACTGTTTCCCTTGCTACCTTCCCTAGCTAATTCCCATACTAATTACATCTCTAAACTATGTTAGTGTTCTCCATAATCATGCTGAGATAGGGAAGAAAAGCGCCAAGGAGACAAATCACAGAGATGAGGCACCGCACGCACCAACAACCACTGCCACCATGCCACCAAGACAAGAGGGCACAAGCGACTCCTCACCACGCTTCGCTTGGGTCGCCTGCATCACTCAGGCACTTCCCCCGACCCCAGGAAAGAACTTACCTGTATGATCGCACCTACTGATGATACACCAAATCAAGATAAACCCTCAAGACGTCATGATGAGAAATCTGTGCATAGAAACCAACACACCAGGTGCCCGACTTACTCGGAGACGCACCATCGCCATGGCGCAGATTCCCAGAAGGGCTACCGCAGCCGGCCCAGACCCTCCTCCATGCACAGCCACCCCTCTAGCCTAGAAATGCCTCACCGAGGAGAACGACATAATTGGTATGACCATCTCAACCTACCTCATCATCAGTAGAGTTGGACAGATACTATTTCCACACCGGTAGGGATAGTATCAGAAGACTTGGGACTATTAACCGAGAAACTGCCTTGAGGGAGTAAGACACTGGTGGAACTACTCGATGCATTTCTCGAAGGTATCTTGGATTTGCTCGTATCTTTGTTGGACCACACTGGTGACCACCCAACATCTTTACATTGCCTTGATACAGGATTTACTATAATTAGAGCATGCAGTACTGACAAGTGCTATAGTTCTAGTAACCTACAAAAATAGTAAGGCTGGTTGGAAGAGCGTCAGACAATAGTGAAACGGCTTCCATCTCAGTCAGGACTCGTAGTGGAGGGTGTAAGACACTGGTGAAACAACTCCCTACTTAAGTCTGCGATACGAGAGCGTAAAGGTCGTTGCACACTTACACGATTGCCCCTCCAGGCGAGTTCCCGACTCGAAATGTCAGCCTGATACGACGAATCGGCAACATAATCGTGGGTATCTTAAATTAGCCGTGGGTAACTCGCACGGTCCAAGCATCGTATCGGGTACCAGTTTGTTGCACACTGACACGAATACCCCTCCAGGCGAGTTCCCGACTCGAAATGTCAGCCTGATACGGCAACTCGGCAACATAATCGTGGGTATCGTAAATTAGCCGTGGGTGACTCGTACGGTCCAAGCGACGTATTGGGGGTCGATACAAAGTTTTGAGCTGTTCAAAAAGATCCGAGAATCCCCCGGCAACTGTTAACAATCATCTGAGTCTTGTCTCCCTCGCAAATTCGCCGTATCCCAATCGTGTGGTCCCTATCAAAGACGTATGGTCCGTATCAAAGCCGTAGGGCCCGTATCAACGTCGTCTGGTGCATAAACCTGCCGTGCGGACCGAATGTAGGACAAAAAGGCACAGGAAAGAAAGGCACTGGAAATAAGGGCACTGGGGAAAAAAAAAACATTCTTCGGGTAGGAAAAAATTGCATATTATGAAAATCTTTTTCTATCAAAATGTTTAATTAGGCAACTTTATTATCCAGGATTTATTCCTAAATTATTTATTATTCAAGAATTTAATAATGTTAATATATTTGTTATATTTATTGTACTTCTATATTTTGCTTTAATTACACTATATGTCTATTTAACCTAACCTGACCTAATGTGAGACCTCACTGGGACTATGCTGTTCAGTGTTAGTGTCCTTATTATAAAATGGATATTGACTCTCTGGAGGCAGTCCAACGAAGAATGACGCAAATTATCCACATTGTTAGACATTTATCATTTGAGGAGAGGCTGATAACCCTTGACTTGCATTCGTTAGAAAGACGAAGATGTATAGAAGATATGATATAGGTGTTTAAGTGGATGAAAAGTATATCAACAAGGGAGATATAAATAAGGTATTAAAGCTTAATAACGGCGAGATTACCCGTTCAAAGGGCTTCAAATTGGATAAGATTTGCTTTAGAAAAGATCTAGGTTAGCCACGGGTTTGGGAACAGTTAGCTCAAGAACGGTAGAACATTTCAAGTGCAAACTTGATAGTCATATGAATGATATGGATGTTTGGTCAATAGATAGGATTGTCGCGGGGTTTCGCTGAAAATAAAGCCTGAGAATATGAGTAAGAATAAATGTCTAGATAGGGTAAATTGTCGAAGTGGTACATCAGATAGGAATAGAAAATTTCAGTCACAGGATTTTAATTGTACTGCTAGTAGTGATATTGAAGGTGTAACAGAAGATGGGAATTCAGTTAGAAATAAAGGTAAATCCGATACCAGTAAAAGAAATACATTGCGATAATATTATACAAACTGTAGGAGTTTATGTAACAAAATGGACGAACTTAGAGCACTTGTGTTACGAATGGGGTTCAAATATATCAGGGCTCTTATTCATTGGACTAGTAATGGCATAAATGCTACAACGGAAAGCGCTAGATCCAACCTCTGATGTATATTCCCAGTGAACAAAGAACACAAAATACTCTACAGAGTTCTATATGCAATAATAGGCTATCAAACTCTCAATAAATGTGCGTCTACTCTAGGCTTAATGTTATGTGAAAACAGCCTATTACTACCTATAACCGAAGGTGCTTGGTTATGGTATGCAAAGTAAGGTGGTAAGAGAAGTTACAGCTTACGTTACTTTAATCAATAAAATGTCAGGCACTCCTGCATGAAAGAAAGTGCACTAAAGTCCTTCAACACTAACAAGGAATCTTCTTTAAATGTTAGATGCTATAAAGATGCTCGTATCGGAAATGGAACCCAAAAAGGCAGGCAGCGGAACAATGCTCGTGCAGGCTATGCACACAAAAAGGCAGAATATATAATGCCGTCGGAGCCAAGAATATCCTAAACACTACAACACTAATAATAATCGCCACGACAATGCAGTATTCCTATCAACAAAAAGAGCCTAAGTCGTTTGTGTCTCAATACATCAAACTAGGCTGCGAAATGCTTGTGTAATCATAAATGGGTATGCATAAAAAGAGTAATTGGTTTAATATACTTAATGTCTACTATGATTGATAAAGTCTAGCTAGAGTCAATGATACGAGATACTGGTGCGCATGGCATGCCGCATAGCCTAGTGCAAAATCTCAAGTCTGTGCGTCAAATATTACGTTATAGGGAAGGGTAGCTCTCTTGAGAAACCTTAATACCGAAGTATTAAGCGTTCTCCTGGCGTACCTCAAAGACAAAACAACGAGCTTAGAACAGTGCAGAATGGTATAGGCAAAAAGCCCTTCATTCGTGCATGCTCTACTCTCAATGGCACACAGACTAGAATTTACTCAATCAACTCCAGTTCTCAGGTATGTCGTGCAGCTCTTAACTAAAGCCAGCACTCATAGGAAACAATACCTTATAATATCAGACTCCTAGTCTAGCATTATCTAATCCAGCAGAACACTAATAATTAAAGGAAGCAGTACTTAAACAATATAAATGCCAACCAATGCTTCGTGATCCACTTATCGTAACAACTAACATACATGGGTTATATCAGACCTTAACGCACAATACAACTGGCCAGCATGAAGCTGATTGCAGATGTTAACCAGAGGGGGTATAATATTAATAAAAGGTGGTGAACGATATGGAAAATGATGAGAGATAGGCAGAGGAAAAGATTCTCAGGTACGGAGTGGGGACAGATAGCATAGGGAAAAAAGATGGGTGTGTTCTAGAAACCAGATCTGAGGGAGAAAGTGGCGAGGAACTGTATATATACTCGCACTAGCTCGAGCCGCGTATATAAAGCCTTGACATGGGCGAAAACAAAGAGCCTTTCTGGGTTGCCCATGACACGAGCTTTCATATGAAATAAAGCACACTCCAATACATAAACTGTAGCCCCATCCACTGCCCTGGCGATCCTAGTGAGTCACTGTAGGACAAGCCATGCGGTTCTAACGGAGTGGTCAACGTCACACTTGTTAGCAACGAAAATATAGACATTATAGCACTGACTGAAACATGGATTAATACAGAATCAAGATTTGTTTTAGAAGAATTCCATATACCAGGATATAGTTTGTTTAAACGTGACCGAACAAGTAGGAGGGGCGGCGGAATAGCAGTGTTTGTCAGGAGTTCTTTAAAAAGCTGCATTAAATCAGGTATTAGACTAAATAATTATAACGAAAGTGTGTGGGTAAAGGTTAGCGAAGGTAGTGAGACCATAATTAATGGAGTTATTTATAGACCACCAAATATGAGTAGAAACGAAGGTACAGCTTTATGGCAGAAAGTGAAAATAGCATCAAGGTTTAGCAATGTGTGCATTATGGGGATTTTAATTTTCCGAATATTGAATTGGCAGCATAAAATCGGCGACTCAAATTCAAACGAGTTTATTGAGGCGGTACAGGATAGTTTTTTTATTTCAATTAATAGACTCGCCTACTAGAGGTAATAATATCCTCGATTTAGATCTCAGTAATAATGAACATATGATAAATAATGTAGAGATAGGAGACCAAATTGGAAATAGCGATCATAAATCAATTTATTTTAACATACAATGGACAGGAAAGGCTAAAGAGAATACGGACACTTATCCCAGATTTCAGAAAAAACAATTATGGTGGACTAAGAAGAGCCTTAAGAGTCGATCCTATGGTTAAACTATTAAGTGGACCCAGGTGCGCAAATGAACATACTCTCTCTCAGATACCCGTCTTAACTCAGGATAATTTGACAGCTACATATAAGCATTTCATTTCTTCACTCCACAATGCGCAAAATACATATATCCCCAAAAGAAAATTTATATCAAACACAGAACCAACCAAAAATGGAGAATAATAGACTATTAGACCTTCTAGGAAAAAACGAGAGGAATATATAGACAAATTAAGAAAGGCGAAATTCACCCACTTGCTTACTATCAGTATCTATCAAGAGAGGTTATAAAAATTATTAGGACAGACAAAAGAAATACTGAAATCAGGATAGCCAATGACTCAAAAATAACCCTAAAGCTTTTACCAGCTATATACATCTAAAGTTAGAGATGTAATAGGCCCCCTTAAAACTTCGATAGGAGAAATGACAGAAAATTATTTAGAAATGTGCAGTACATTAAATAGTCAATTTATTTCCGTTTTCACTAATGGAAATTTGACACAGATCCCAGAAGTCCGTAAGGTATATAGCGATAGTATAGAAAATAGGTTAAGTACAGTTACTATAAGTAGAGATGATGTGCTCAAGGAAATTGACAGACTGAAACCTCATAAATCGCCTGGTTCCGATGAGGTATATGCTTGAGTATTAAAAGAATGCAGAGATGAGTTAAGTTACCCATTAACATTTCTATTTAACAAGGTCATTAGAAACAGGTTTAGTGCAAGAAGCTTGGAAGCTTGCAAATGTAGTTCCGATCTTCAAAAAGGGTGATAAATCAATAGCATCAAATTACCGTCCCATTCGTCTGACATCAATCATAGGAAAGTTGCTAGAGTCAATTATTGCTAGGAAAGTAAGAAACCACTTAGAAACATTTAGCTTAATCAATTCTTCTCAGCATGGATTCACTCAGGGACGTTCTTGCCTTACTAATTTGCTTAGCTTTTTCTCAGAGGTATATGAAGCAGTAGACAATGACAAGTCATATGATATAATATATTTAGATTTCAGTAAAGCTATCGACAGAGTCCCTCATGAGAGATTGATGAGAAAAGTTGAGGCGCATGGAATAGGTGGGTCGTTGTTGGGATGGATTTAGGTCATGGCTATTTGGTAGGAAGCAGAGAGTCAGCATAAATGGTACTACTGTAAGTCAGAATGGGAAGCAGTCAAAAGTGGTGTCCCCCAGGGATCTGTATTGGGTCCTCTGTTGTTTATTATATACAGAAAATTACCTTGATTTAGGTATAACTAGTAGGATAAGTAAATATGCAGACGATACCAAAATAGGGAGAACAACAGATTCAGATAGCGACATAGAGTGCCTCCAAGGGGATCTAGATACCTTACACGAATGGTCAGTAAATTGGCAGATGAATTTTAACATTGACAAATGCAAGGTAATAAAGATAGGGAAGACGAATACTAATGCAAAATATAAGCTAGCTAATACGGAATTAGAAAACTTAGACTGCGAGAAAGATTTGGGTGTGTTTGTTAGCAACGATTTGAAGCCTAGAAAACAGTGTATAAGCGTTCGTAACAAGGCAAACAAGATTCTAGGGTTCATCTCAAGGAGTGCGAGTAACAGAACTGCCGAGTTATCTTGAAACTTTACATATCATTAGTGAAACTCATATGGAGTATGCTGTCCAATGTTGGTGTCTTTATTACAGAATGGACATAGATTCGTTGGAGAGAGTACAACGAAGAATGACAAAAATGATTCATAATATTAGAAATCTACCATATGAAGAAAGGTTGAACAAAATTAAGCTTCCATTCGTTAGAAAGACGCAGAGTTAGAGGGGATATGATAGAAGTGTTCAAGTGGGTTAGTGGGATATATAAAGGGGACATGAAAGATGTACTGAAGCTCAGTGATAGCGAAAGAATCGAACAAATGGTTTCAAATTAGGTAAATTTCGTTTAAGAAAAGATATAGGCAAATATTGGGTTGGTAACAGAGTTATAGACATGTGGAATACGCTCCCAAGTGCTATACTGGGATCAAGAACAGTAGGGAGCTTTAAGATAAAATTAGATAGGCATATGGACAAGCAGGGTTGGGGTCTGCCGGAAGTGGGTCAATTGGCGATCAGCCGAACCCAGTAATCTTGTGTTAATCTCTGACCGTTTTGGCAGGGTCAGTCCTCATGGGTGTGGTGGGTTGGGTCTATTAATTAGGCCTTACATTGGGGTTGGGTGTGACAGGGATCTGGCCTTGTGTGGCCGATCGGATTTCTCCAGGACTTCCATGTGCTTATGTTCTTATGGGTTGGGTGTGAATGGGATCTGCTTGTGTGGCCGGTCGGCCTTATGCAAAATTATGGTTTCTTAAGTTCTAACGAAACCTAAGCTAACCTAACCTGTGGTGAGTACACTACAGATATTACATTATGCAATATTGCATATTGCATCGAAAACATTTTATTGATCTATACTTCTTAATCCAATATTTGTGTATGTGCCATTTTTTCCTAGTCCGGAATTTGTGACATTTTTTCCGGTGCCTTTTTTTCCTGTGCCCTTTTTTTTTTTTTTTTTTTTTTTCCGAGTACCGGTCCACACGGCAGGCTTACACATGAGAGGACAACGTTGATACGGGCTATACGGCTTGATAGGGAAACATAGTCTTTGATACGACCTGGTACCCGATACGTTGCTTGGACCGTGCGAGTCACCCGACGGCTAATTTACGATACCCACGATTATGTTGCCGATTCGCCGTATCAGGCTGACATTTCGAGTCGGGAACTCGCCTGGAGGGGCAATCGTGTCAGTGTGCAACGACCTTTAAGACACTGGTGAAATGGCTCGTACTCGTTAAACCCAAGATCCAACATCAAAGTTCTTCCAGAGACTCCTGTAGGAAGTTTGGGTTAGAGGACTCGTAGTGGAGCGTTTAAGGACACTAGTGAAACAACTCCCTACTAAGTCTGCGATACGAGGAGCGTAAGACACTGGTTTTAAAACGGCTTATACTCGTATAAACCAAGATCTAACATCAAAGTGCTTGCAGAGATTGTAGGAAGTCAAGGTCAAGGACTCGTAGTGGAGGGAGTAAGACACTGGTGAAACAACTCCCTACTAAGTCCTACGATACCAGAGCATAAGACACTGGTGAAAGGCTCGTATTCGTATAAGACCTCAACCCTGTGATCTTCAGAAGACCCCAAGGAAGTCTTCGCCAACTCTGCAACCGTCATATGGCAGGACCACCACCACGGACAAGGACGTCATCAGGAATACAACGCAGCCACACCTTCAAAGACTGTCGGAACCTGCCAAAGATTTCCCTTGAGACCGTCTAGTGGATCCTCGGTCGTGCCTGTTATATAATTACCTATCCATGTCTGATGTAAAATTGCACGTTATAGCATATGTTGCTGTGGAATAAGCATAATCTATGGTACTATGTGTTATATTATCCTCTATTGCCTTCGTATTTGTGTTTGTGTTGGTCTTCCTTTCCCCAGTCAAGTAAGAACCTAGCTAATTAGTCAATACAACCCCAGTAAAAACTGGTATTAACACATGCATTGTGCATCTTATAATATGTACCTGTATCCAATACCTACTGTAGCCTATATGTGTGATAGTCAAATAATGTCTATAAGCAGATACAGAGTTTCAGCATTCTCAAAAGTCTGAATTGTCGTAAATCACCCGAAACAATACCCTCATTAAAACTATTAATCTACGTTGGCCACGGTTATCAATGGCTTACATTAATAGTATGGAATTGGCATTCAATGGTTAGACTTTATGGTAGGCATAGAAATGTCAACATATCGCATATTCTGGTCTGTTTGGAAGCCTACGCAGTGGTAGATAAAGCCAGAGTGTCGACATTTAACCCTTAATTAGCGGCTCACCACATAAGTCGAGTTAAATACAGCTGGACTATGTGGCGGCGCTCGACATAGGTCGAGTGGCAAATTCAGCACGTAATGTTGCTGAGAGAGAGAGACAAGTGGTGGCAGGAGACTAGCGAGCGTATGACTGCTCCAGACCACCGCGGCGAACCTACTGACACGAATCTCAGCTCCTCCTCCCTCTCTCACTCGCTACATACTGAATTATGGGGAAAGTACCGAATTACATGCTTTTTGCACTCGCGTTGCACGGTTATTGCAAGAAAACTAGCCATCATAAAAGGACGTTATGGTGTCATTCGAAAGCTCTGTTTATGCCCTTTCAGGGATAGGTACTTGTTTTACGTTCTGGGTCTTATTTAGGCATGAAAATGATCACGTAAACAGCCTATTTTGGCTAAAAACACCCGCTGGGCGGTACATATAAATAAACCGCATAGGCCGCTCGTAAGGTGTTAAAGGGCCGAAAGGCGGTAAAACAACGCCAATCTGCTGTAGCGGCCATTTGTGTCTTTATATTGGTAGGGTGTATTAGGAGTTTTGTGATTTTTCTTTTAGATCAACTGAAGATGGCATGAATGTAATATGTGGAAATGCCTGGCCGCCATAAAGATGACTTACTAAAGATATAAACTGGGGTGCGTGTGTGAATGCGTTTCTATATTACGTGTGTGTGTGTGTGTGTTTGTGTGCACTGTACGTGTGTGTGTGTGTAGGTGGTTGTGTGTGTATGCTACTCAACCCTTTGAGTAGAATGACGCATTTCTGTATTATATCTGGCTATCATTGGACGAGTATTTTTGTTCTATGTAGTGAGGGAGACAAAAGTTAGAACTGCGTGTAGCGAGTGCCCCCCCAGAGTTGAAAGAGTGACAGGGCCAAAATCAAGGAATGTTCGAGCCAAAATGCATGGACACACAGAGTTTGAAGTAATTTAACTCATAGGAAGAGGGAAATGATTCTGGGAGAGAGTTCCAGAGCTCAGCAGTTAATAGAAGAAATACTGAGAATAGCGTTCACTCTTTGGAGAGTTGCACAGAGTAGGGGTGGGATTGTGTTGCAAGACGGTTACTACGTACCCTACGTAGAGGAGGTGATATACACTGGGAAAGCTCTGAGGAACACTGATATGTAGTAACGATATAATAGCGAGAGAGATGCAACATTGCAGCGAAGAGAGAGAGATTGCAGAGAGTGTCGTGGCGGGAAAGTCAGGTGAAGTGGCGGACGCGTTTGAATAGTTTAGGAAGGAGCTCTCGCTCGCCTCGCTCAGGTAGGGTATACCTTACCTTATGATACCTTATGATGTGTTCGCCACTCTTCTAGCGGCACCAAGGAGCGCGACGCCCCTCGTTATGGGTGGTGATTTGGTGCAGTAGACTGTTTGAAGCGACAGCTCGCTCCCTTGCGAGGATGGGCTCGTCTGGCACTTTTTGCAGTTCGACATCTAGGGCTCTCTTGAAGTTGTCTAACGAGATGTCCCTCATGTCTCTTACTCGCCGTGGGAGTTTGTTGAAGATACGTGGGCCTCTGTGTGATACCAGCCCTCTCGCAGAGAGCCCATAGCATCATGTTATTCATCCGGGGGATTTCGCATTCCGAGCCTCTCCTATCACTGAATTTCATGACTATCGGAGTATGTAGGTTTGGTACTAAACCCTCTGCGATTTTCCACGTGTATATTATTAGGTAACGTTCTCTTCTACGTTCCAGTGAGTACAGATTCAGTGCTCTTAAACGCTCCCAATAGTGTAGATGTTTTATCGAACTTATATGCGAAGTGAAATTTCTTTGTACACTCTCTACGTCATTTATTTTACCTGCTTTGTATGGGGATGTTAATACGCTACAGTATTCAAGCCGCGGTAGCACTAGAGATTTGAAGAGCGTTATCATAGGCAATTGACCGCGTGTTTTAAAAGTACGCAGAATCCAACCCGTTAGACGTTTCGCAGCCGCCACTTTGACCTGGTTATGTACTTTGAAACCCAAATTTTCAGACATTAATACCCCAAGGTCTTTCACATGTCTTTCCGTTCTATTATGTGGTTAGATTCTGTTAAGTTATTTGTAATTTCTTTAACACCATTATTATCTCCGTACCGTATTAATTGGAATTTTTCCTCATTGAATTGCATGTTGTTTTTTTCCCTGGTCCACTGGAACACTACATTCATGTCTTCCTGCAGTCGGCCCGTGTCCTCTTGTGTGTTTACTATATTGCTTAATTTTGTGTCATCAGCAAAAGACGACACCGTACTGTGTCTGGTGTTGGTATCTATGTCGCAAATTAGTATGAGGAACAGAAGGGGCGCTAGCACTGTTCCTTGGGGCACTGAGCTTTTGACATCCTAAGGCTCAGATGTGACTTGGTTTACTGCTACTGATTGTTTTCGGTTTACGAGGAAATTGTATATCCACCGTCGATTTTCCCAGTTATACCTTTTGCTTTCAGTTTGTGGGCTATTATACCATGGTCACATTTATCAAATGCCTTAGCAAAAATCGGTGTAAATGACATCCACGTTTTTCTTTTCTTCTAGCGCTTTAAGAATTTTGTCATAGTGTTCCAAAAGTTGTGAGAGACATGATCTTCCCGCTCTGAACCCATGTTGACCGGTGTTGTGTAGTTCATTTGTCTCCATGAATGTTGAAATTTTGCTTCGCAGGACTCGCTCGAAAACTTTAATGATGTGAGAGGTTAGAGCTAACCGGGCGGTAGTTTTTTGGTAGTGCTTTACTCCCTCCTTTATGCAGTGGGGCAATTATTGCGTTTTTCAAACTATCTGGTATGTCACCAGTGTCTAGACTCCTTCTCCACATTATAGCCAGGGGTTTTGAGAGGTTTTCCTTACATTTCTTCATTAGGATCAAATTCCATGAGTCCGGGCCTGGTGCCGAGTGGGATGGCATGTTGGAAATGGCCTCTTCTATGTCTTTTGGACCGAAATCAATATCCAGCATCTGAGGGGTTTCCGTGGGGGAGGTCTCCATGAAAAATATATTTTGGTCTCTGATGACTTTTGTTTCATCAGGCTCACTGAATGCCATTTCATACTGCCTGCTTAAGAGTTCGCTCATTTCCTTTTTGTCCCCTGTGAAAGAGCCGTCCCCTTTGCTCAGTGGGCCGATGTTTGATGTTGTTTTAGCCTTTTGTTTGTCGTATGAAAAGAAGTATTTGGAATTTTCCTTTATACCTGCAATAGCTTTCCTCTCCTCTTCCATATGTTGTAGTTCATATGATATTCTTAGCCTTTGTTCAATTTCCACAATTTCTCTATCTATTTCGACCTTTTGCCTATTGTGTAGATTTTGATGTGTGGGTCTTTGTGTGAGTAATTTTCTTCTTCTGTACAGCCTCCTCCTTTCCCGATCTTGTTTGCTTCTTCGTTTTGTTTGTCCTTGCAGGTATATGGTGGCTACAGATTTGGGTCATGGTTTCTGTTATTAAGACTAGACATTCTGCTGGTGTCAGGTTATCCATTAAATCTTCCCAGTCTATTTCCTCCATTTCTTGATTTACCTCTTCCCACCTAATGTTTTTGTTATTGAAGTTAAATTTACTGAAGGGGCCGGTTTTTGTTCTCGATTCTGAGGTTGTCTGTACACTTTCTAAGGTTGTTTTGATCTCAATTAATTTATGATCTGAGTATGTTGTGTCCGATATGTTAATGCTGTGTACTAGAGAGTCGTTGTTAGTGAAGACCAGGTCTAATATATTGTTTTCCCGTGTGGGTTCAGCAATATGTTGGGTAAGACTAAAAAAATCAGAAAGTTCAAATAGCTCTCTCGTATTAGTATTTGCTTCTCCGGTGTTATTTGCAACTAACTGGTTTTCTAGTTGTCTCCATTTAATGTTTGGTAGGTTAAAGTCTCCTAGCCATATAATATTTGGTGTTGGGTTCCCCAGGGTTTCCACTTCTGATTTTATTTTGTTGAGCTGGGTTTTGAATTCTTCTCGGGATGAGTCTGGAGGCCTGTATGTAACAATAACTGCTAAATTTAGGGATATTATTTTAACTCCAAGTATTTCCACCACTTCATTACTGTTATTTAGGAATTCAGTACATATCAGTGAGTCATGTATGTACAAGGCTACATACTGTAAGTTCCACGACGTCCCCCACGATATTCGATGTTTTTTTTATTTATTTGACTTTCAATGTTACCATTAATTCTTTACTATAAATAATGAGGTTTACCATCACTTACTATTATTCAGTCGTATGTAACTTTAACAATTAGAGCAATTCACAGTTAAATCAATAAAACCTGAACACCGAAAATTACTATAAAGAAGCTTTCACTTTTAAGATGTCCAGTTAAACTATATTAAGTAACTTTAAACTAAATGGTAAATCCCACAATATTGACCGAATAAAATTACGTATGGTATAGGGATTTTACATACTATAATAAAACACTGTTAGATATTTTTTTTTAATTTACTTAACATAATTAATCTTATACGAATTTCTATTAAAGATTGTTTTTGCCCAGAGGCATTCGTCTATGGTTATAAAACCCATTGATTAAAAAGAACTATACTCTTTAGAAATAGCTATAATTTCTATATCTGTTCTACCATTGTCTCATTTTACTGCTCAATTGCCACGATTCAGAATAACCAAAATTACATTTATTTTCTACTTGCGATCAAGAATAGGGAGATCGCTATGTTCGAGGGTGTTGGTCAAAGTGTAGAGTCACGCACTATTTAATGCACACCAGCGAAGGCGACATGCCTGTACGGTTCTGTGTCTGGCTGTAGAGTGAGCTAGTCTTTTCTAGCTTCTAAACTCGTGTTGCTAACCCTGGTTAAAAGTGGGAGTAGTTAGGTGAGGTTAGGTCTAACCTTTTAACCTATGCAAAACACTGACTTCACATAGATCCAATGAACTGTACCTAGGGGCGTTTGCCTTAGGATCGTGATCAAATCGTGATCCAGTGGGCATGGTTTTGAACATGAAAACCAATCAGGATAATTTGCAAAGTACTCATAGGCGGAGCTTAGAGAAAAGTTGTCCAGGGCCCTGTTAGTAGAAGGGTTTCTCCCAATAAGGGAAGGAGGCCCCTATAACATAGAGGAGGGCTTTTTTCCTTCCACCTCCGACACTACAAAATGCTTATGCCATGAGACAATTGTAGGCTTGTTTAACCTAAGTGAATGGCTATGGTGAATAATGTATAATTGTATAATGTATAAGATACAGTATACTGTTACATTTTATATACAATTACTTTTAACTAAATACTAACATGCATATACATGAACATATACAATAATTTGTTAATCATAGTTAGTTCCTTAAACACGTAAAGGAATTAATTAACTGTTTCCATTATACTTGTCCCTTATATTCTAGTATTCCCTACTTAAATATATCACTATATTCTAGAGTTCCTTCATTATTCCCTGTCTGATTCAACATAGTCTGTACTGTTCTTTAGTTCTATTTGCATGTTTAAGGTGTCATTTGGTTTCTTCCTTAATGACCACTAAAGTGGACGGTGATGAACTGCGGTGACACACGAGTTATATGAAGTCGATGTTGCGTCACTACACTTGGTGAGTGGGTGGAAGTTAATGATACGAAAGGCTTTCCTTTCTAATTTGTCTAAGAGTGCGGTGTGAGAGGATCCTCCCAACACATGTGAACAATACTCAATACAATGACACACTGTGCCCCTGTACAGAACAAGAAGCTGTGCAGGGGTAAGGGACAGGACCCCTTGAAGCGGTTGAGCACACCCAGCTTCTGGGAGGCTGCCTTAGCAGGACTGGTAATATGGTCCTTCCAAGTGAGAGCAGAAGAAAAAGAGACACCAAGAATATTGAGAGAAGATGAAGGATTGATTTTTGTTTTGTTGAAGTGTAAGGGGAGGTGTGGTGGAGTGGTCTTGCCACTGGACTGGTAATCCAATGGACCCGGTTTCAAATCCCGATATGTCAATGGGAAGATATTATTGGGATGGGATTTGTGCTTTACCTAGTATCAGTGCATTACCACAAAGCCCACCGAAACGCCAAATAAATACCCTCATTGTTCCCTGATTAAATAGCACTGTATGAATATTCCCATATTCAAAATAGGCTATAGGGGGGCAATGCCTAGTGAGTTCATTGCTCATTAGGTGGCGTTCTGAGAGTGAAGGTCCGAGTCTAGGAGGTAAGACAGTGAAGCACTGGAGCGAGGCAGCTTCAGAGATTCAAATTCAAATATTTTCAAATATTTTATTGTCATAATAGGTACTATTGTGGACATAAGTCCTGATACACCTGCCTGCTAGAGAATCGCGAAATGTGTTGGTAACATTTCTGCCCCCCACTCCCCCACCCTATCCCCACCCTTTCACACTCTCAAACAAGCCCCTCCTTCCCTCTTGCTTGCCTTCTTTCTTGCTTCACGTCTATAAGCTCCTCCCCCTGGTTTGGTTTCCAGCAATAACTTCTCTCTCCCTTCTGTCTCTCTATTTTTCCTCTCTCATCGAACCATTGCATATTATGCATATTTTCAAAGTTTCTTCCTATAATGAAATACCATATCGTTAAATTAGCATTAGGTTACGTAGTTCATGTTCATATTAGCCATTATATAACAAACAGGATAATATAAAGATTTAGGATCCATTCGAAGGTGAAAGTAAATTACGGTACGGTACCATATATGTCAGATACATTTGAGACAAATTTACTGTTGCATTTTCAATTCGTAATTCAGCTATAATTATCTAAGCCCATATATCCCAATGTCTTGAGTATGCATGGATTTCTATGTTAAAGTTTATATAGTATTAAGATATATAATTGACAAACATAAAATAGGTTCCTTGATTAATTTCATTGAATATTAAAAGTTATAAATATATGGTTATGTGTGTATTCTCAATATTAACCTGTCAACCCACCTCCCTCTTAACTTTGGTATACCCACACTTAATTATTCACGTTTCGTAACTAATTGACTCAAACACACGGTCACAGACATTAAATGTGTCTCACATTACACATACTTGCACGTTATTTTCTTACTGGAGGAGATTTGGCGCTTTTCATCTGCCTCAGCGAGTGCTGCTCCCCCCGAGATTAACTCTCCTGGCCCGGGCTGTATCTCCAAAGGACAGGGTGGGCTACCCGGGCGATCTGGCCAAAAAACGTCTAGGCCTAGGCTACCGTATTTTAGTTAATTTTAACTGCTAGAAATTTCCCACGCATCTATAAATGTAGTGCGGTTTCCAATCTGTAGACTGGCGTTGAGTAGAGCTCTCTAAGTCAACTGGTTCAGTTGTGATGACGATTTCAGTGGAGAGCATTTTCAGGCGATGTTAGCAATACAACGATCTTTTCACTACTGACACAATGACATACAGACATACAATAACAAACGAGTCTTCTCCTTCTTGTTTTCGGAGGTGCGGTGACGCATCGATCGGCTTTGTTTACATGCGTCGGACGCACGGCGTTCAGACCAAGCTGAATAGGCTTTCAAGCTTAAAAGTCCTGAAAGGACACCCGGGCACCTGCCCTTATTTCGTGGTGTAATTTTAAAATGACAACTGGGCAGGAAGGGTTAACCCCCTCTGTACCAGGGTTGGGTTTAGTTTTAGTTTAGCTATATCTAAACAATTTCATGCAGCCAAGGAAGGATCTGTGGTATTTAAAAGAGTTAATTGAGATAGCATGCAGCCTTTCAATTGTTACACTTCCTTTCTTAACTGAATGAAATCGTATATATACTGCATAGCAATACTCCAATCACTAGAACTGTAGATCTGGCTCCTGACTGGTGTTTGTATCGACGCTCATGATTCACCATCTTATCAATACCCTAGCTCATTAGCCCAGTAGAGTAGCAGAGCTGACAATTTTGTTTATTAATATTATGTATTGTTCCATTATACTGGATACGTTTTAGGAATTTAATTGATTACTAAATAGTCTAAAGTGCTATCCAAATCTTAAGACCCATAGAATATCACATGGAACACATTAATAACGTATATATAAAAAAAAAAAAAAATACAAGCGAGATAATGAACAAATATATCCGAGAAGTTATAGTAATTTTATGAATAATGGGATAATTGATATCCGAACCTTAAGAGTTATAAAATATCATATGCAACACATAAATAACGTAGTTATCATAGAGTAAATACAAGCAAGGGAAGAAATGTCGTCACTGCCCATTATAACTGTGTAAATGTATGGTAGAAGTATGAAG
This sequence comes from Paralithodes platypus, assembly GCA_032716605.1. Lineage (NCBI taxonomy): Eukaryota > Metazoa > Arthropoda > Malacostraca > Decapoda > Lithodidae > Paralithodes > Paralithodes platypus. The sequence goes on along the minus strand of CM064522.1, from coordinate 17,711,511 downwards.
TGTTGAACACGAAGCTATAATATTTCGAGTTTGAATATTTCTCTGTCCGAAAGGAAGAGTATATTCTTTGGTTTTCCTTGCAACATTATTTACTCCTTGAGGTTAACGACGTATTTTGACAGTTTATTGTGGCTCCCCTCGGACATTTGTATAAAGCTTACGAAGGACCTATAGGAATTAAAAGGGCAAAGATTATCCCACTTACCCTTCTGACTTTTGTATACCCTATCTATGCAGAACAGTATCGTTTAATAATATCCAGAACAAAATGCATCAACGATCCTATAGGAATTTAACCGAGTAAGGCACCAGACTAAAATATACCCCATTGAACTGTGTGAAGCAACATAAGTTATCCAGGACAAGCCTCTCAAATGTCTGATTATAATAGTTACGGACAAAAAATAATTGGCACATATAATCTGTTTTATGTTCGTATTCTTTCAATTACTACCACTTCATACACACATTTGTTTTCACCCACGCCATCACCTTCATTAGTTATTATAGTTACACAAGGTCACATTGTTACCTATCAACTCCGGTGTTCCTCTTGGTTTTGTCCTATCTCAGTATCTTCCTATTATTCATTAACAAACTTCTCAACTGCACCTCCAGTCCCATTCATTCATATGCTGATGACATTACATTACACTATTCCACTAGCCTTCCAAAACATCATTCACAGCAGGAACTTCAAAAGTCACGTAAGAAGGCCATAAAGCACCTATCTTCTGATCTCTCTACTATCTCTAATTGGGGCAGAGAAAACCTTGTTACGTTCAATGCTTCCAAAAATCAATTTCTCCATCTGTCTACTCATCGCCCCCTTCCTGAAAAATATGAGTTATTCTTCAACAACTTATAAATTAACCCTTCATCATCTCTTAATATTATCGGTGTCTCTTTTTCTTCTCTCTCTCTCTCTCTTGGAAAGATCATTTTAACATTATTGCTAAAACAGCTTCAAGAAAGCTGGGTTTGATCAACCGCCTCCAGGGATTCCTTACCCCTGCACAGCTTCTTGTTCTATACAGGGGCACAGTGCGTCCATGTATTGGGTGTTGTTCACACGTGTGGGGAGGATCCTCTCACACAGCACTTATAGACAAAGTATAAAGGAAAGCCTTCCATCCGTCTCATTAACTTATGTCCACTCACCAATTATCTGCAATCTCTCTCTCTTTGTTGCAATGATGCATCTTTCTCATTATTCTACCACTATTACAATAATCAGTGTTCCTCTGAGCTCTCTCAGTGTATATCACCCCCTCCTTGTAGAGCACGTATCACCCGTCTTGCAACACAATCCCACCCCTACTCTGTGCAACTCTCCAAACCCAAGAGTGAAATGTTATTCTCAACCTTTCTTCTATTCAACAGCTGAGCTCTGGAACTCTCTCCCAGAATCAGTCTTTCCCTCTTCCTATGACTTAAATTGCTTCAAACTCCGTGTGTCCAGTTAGTTTGGCTCGAAAATCCCTTTATATTGGCCCTGTCAGTCTTTCAACTTTGGGGGAGGCATTTGTCACAGGCAGTTCTGCCTTTTGTCTCCCTCACTCACATAGAGAAAAAAATATGTGTTATATTGAGGTGCACGTTCATAATTTGTAATAAAATAGGACCTTTAACTCAAAATAATACCTGCACTGCATCATATTATTATGATAATAAGTTGTGAAGCAAACTACCTGGGCAATATAGTATATGTTGAAACCACAACAAACTCCTTGGCTGTGGAATCTCCAAAAGTATAATTATTATTAAAGAACAGGGTATTATGTAATATGTAAACAATTTTAACATTTAGCATTCACAGCATAAAATGAGAAATATTGGATTGAGAATAATATTCAGCAAATGTAAGGTGTATACAGCTAGTAGCTACAACAAATATAATGATGTTTAGGAACCAAATATTTTTCCACAAATATATGCTACCGTGTATAAATAAGGTTATATCAAAAGTACCCTTAGTTTAACCCATATTTAGCGGGCTAGGTGGTCTATTTGACCGTAGCGCCAAGCGGGGTGTTTTTACCCTAAATAGGGTTGTTTACGTGATCATTTTCATGCCTAAATAAGACCCAGAGCGTAAAACAATTATCTATCCCTGAAAGGGCATAAACAGAGCTTTCCAATGACACCCCATCCATCCTTGTACGACCACTGGTTCTCTTGCAACGATCGCGCAACACGAGTGCAAAAACCATGTAATTAGGAACTTTTCCTACATAATTCCCTGTGTAGCGAGGGCGAGAGGGTGGAGGAGGGTGGGATTCATGTCAGTAGGTCCGCCGCAGTGGTCTGGAGCAGTCATACGCTTGCTACGCTCCTCCCACCACTCATCTCTCTCTCTCAGCAACATTACGTGGTGAAAATGGCACACGACATAAGTTGTGAACCGCCACTTATTCCATATTTATTTCACAAGACATAAGTTGCACGCCGCCAATTAAGAGTTAATGACGTGTTGCATGGAAAACCAAAATCTTTACCGGTACTCTCAATGTTAGACAAGACGATAATCGAACCCGACATATTTCCACTGCATGTTTAACAATACCTCTACCAGTCCAGTAAACATCTAATCTCTCTGGAGGACAGCCTAATTTAAGTATTATTATTACTATAAACAATAATTAAGATTTTTATCTTATGATCTATTTGGCCCAATAACAATTACGTTGAACTACCCATATACTAACTGGACATTAATTCTTAAAAGTAATTAAGGCCAATAATCATAATTTTTACATTAGGTGAATTCTCATATATTAATTATATACAAGATTCCTTAACCATTACATCTACCAGTATGTCCTATGTCATGGTCCTTAAGGTTGTTGATATGTTTTAATATTCTCCTTGGTTGGTATACATTTAAATGGTGTGGGCATTTGTTTAATTGTCTATGTGAATGAAGGAGACATAAGACAAAGCCGCCTGCAACAAATGTCCACCCAAAGGTTGAAAGATAAACAGACAGACAAATCAAGGTAATTTAGGTTCTTGAATATGTGTGATGTGGTTGCTAAGTGTAGTGAAATGAATAGGAGGTGTTTGTGGGAAGCAGCTGAATTAATCTGTGTAAGTGAGGTACAGACAGAAACAGTGGGGGATGCCAGCCAAATGAAACCGGTGTTGCAGCATCTCCTTATGAATATTGTAATCCAATTAACGCTACGATCATGAGGTTTTAACTCATTCGGTACTGGTGATATCCTTTGCATCATATTCTGGCAAATATTAGACGATATTATTAACCCCTTCTGTACCGGCGACGTCTCTATATTTTCATTCTTGCTACTATAAGACGATATTAGTCAGTTTACAAAGAGCCTCCAGCAACTAACAGGCTTCAGACTACCTCACTTAACCTTATTTACTACCATAGATTCTTCTTAAACTGCACAATTTCGTTTACATGTAGCTAGAATACAATTAGAAAGACGTCGCCGGTAAAGAAGGGACTAAGCTAAAAAAGGGTGTCTAGGCTACTATGTGAAATGCTACAGACTATCGCAAATAACACCTTAACTACCACAGACTCTTCCTAATCTACATAAAATGTCTGATTATAGCTGTAGTGAATTATATTAGATGTCCCCTGTACTGAATGGGTAAATAAAAAGTTTCCAGTTATGCATGACCTAGCAAAGGTTCACCCAGGTCCTCTGCTCTATGAAATAAAATTATCCTGCTACGCAACGACATCCCTTAGCTACATCACTCGTGATTAATATAGATACAGAAATGATATTCTATAATGTTGACATAGTTCAAATATTATATTTTTACAAATTCCCACCGCCTTATGGTCAACTTATTTATTCGTGTCAACTGCCTTATTGAATATACTCAAATTTCATACCATATTGGCATATTATTTTGCCCCATCGTTATTATGCAACAGACCCGAAATGATTATGGTGCATTTATTATATACATGCAATCCAATATATTATTTTATTGAACTGTTCTTACGTATTAGTTTTTGTTAATCGAATTAACAAGAAGAACGAGACCCACCCTTTGCGGGCCCATCTAACCACTCGGAAGGAGGGAGAACCGAAGCATTCGCTTCATCATTTACAGGTGGCCTCAACCAACACTTTAATCTCACCCTCTCCAGTGAATGGAGAATTGCTATATATTAAGTTAAGAAGGAAGTGCAACAATAAAATGGCTTGATACAAGCTCAATTACCCATTCTAAATACCACAGATCCTTCCTTGGCTGCATGAAATTGTCTAGATATAGCTAAACTAAAACTAAACCCAACCCTGGTACGGAGGGGGTTAATCTCGGGGGGAGCAGCACTCGCTGAGGCAGATGAAAAGCGCCAAATCTCCTCCAGTAAGAAAATAACGTGCAAGTATGTGTAATGTGAGACACATTTAATGTTTGTGACCGTGTGTTTGAGTCAATTATTTACGAAACGTGAATAGTTAAGTGTGGGAATACCGAAGTTAAGAGGGAGGTGGGTTGACAGGTTAATATTGAGAATACACACGTAACCATATATTTATAACTTTTAATATTCAATGAAATGAATCAAGGAACCTATTTTATGTTTGTCAATTATATATCTTAATACTATATAAACTTTAACATAGAAATCCATGCATACTCAAGACATTGGGATATATGGGCTTAGATAATTATAGCTTAATTGAGAAATGAGAGTGAAAAAGTAAATTCAAGTCTCAATTGTATCTGACTTAGCTAACATATATGTTTAACAAAGCTCTATCTTCGAATGGATCATAATGGATTATATTGTGCTAGGTTTGTATAAAATGGCAAATGTGAACATGAACTATATAACGTAATGCTTAATGAACGCTATGATACTAAATTTTAGAAAGATTTGATAAACACGCATACAAATACAATGATTCGATTAGGGAAAGGAGAAGTAGAGAGAAGGAAGGGAAAGATTTATCATCCCGTGGTAATAGTGGTGGAAAGTGATCAGTGGGAAGGAGTTTATAGACGTGAAAACAAGAAAGAAGAAAAGAAAAAGGAAAGGAGGGGCTTGAATGAGAGAGCGTGGAAGAGTGTGGCGGGGTAAGCAATGTTACAAATACAATTCGCAATTCTCTGGCAGGCAGGTGTAGCAGGACTTATGTCCACAATAGTACATTACATTAGCATACAGAACAATAATACAGTTTGAAGTTACTCCTACTATGACATGAGGACTGAATTCCTAATGGGGATGCTTTGAGCCGTAAGTGAGCAACTAAGCCCCATGCATCCTGCGCAGGCAAGATGGTAGGGGCTGGTTGCAGCTAAAAATTGCTTCACATGTCTCACCCCCTAGACTGGAACGAGACCTCACGGGCTTCACCGTTCAATGTACAGGTTCTCAGCTTTAGCCCGAGAAGGAGTAGTTGGAATATAGAAAAAAAAAAAAAAAAAAAAAAAAATCCTCTGGTAGTTCCGGACGGGTAGTAAGATGAAGAATTTGGGTTTTGGAAGCATTAAAGGCAGCAAGATTTTCTCTGCCCAATTGGAAATAATAATTACATCAGAAGATAAGTGTTGCATGGCTTCATTATGTTTGTTTTTGAGGGATTGCTGGCTGGGGCTTTCAGGAAAACTAATTGAGTAGTGTAAGGTAGAATCGTCTGTGTATGAATGGATGGGCCTGGAGGTACAATTGAGAAGATCGTTTATTAAAATTAGAAAGAGAATGGGAGATAGGACAGAGCCCAGTTTAGGAAAGAACAGTGGGAGTTAAAAGATTAATTGGTACAGTATGTAGGCTAGTCCTTTAATTCCTTAATACCTTTCCTATATGAATCAAATTTTCTACTATTAATCTATCTATCTATTGATTGCCAGACGCCGCGATCCCCGAAGGAGTGGCCATGAACGAAAATTCCCCCATGCACCAATGTCCCCAGTGTGACGCTCACCGCTTCCCCCAGAACCGCATGGCTTACTCGCTAGGACTCGCCAGGGCAGAGAATGTAGCTACAGTCTACCTATCATTGTGTACTTTCCTTCTCGAGAAAGCTTGTGTTGCAGACAGTTCAGAACTGTTCTTTATTTCCGTCTGTCACAATCCTTTCTATTTTATTTAGTCAATTGAAAGTATTGTGTTAAGTAGTTGAATGATGGGAAGGCGAGTGGGAGAGAGAGAGAGAGAGAGACCAGGTGGTGTGACTTGGTGGTGAGTGTGGCGCGTGGCTGGCCCCCTTACATAGGCCTCGCGGGATTCGTTGCCTCCTGCCTAACACTGCCTACTAGGCGGCTGCTTACTGGGCGACTGTCGCGCGCCCTCGTGCCATTCCTGCGAACTGGGACTCCAGCACGGCGGTCCCTGGGAATATCCTTGTCAGATCCGTCCCAGACAGCATACTCTAAGCATCTCCCATGAACTGTTCCACACTCTTGTCTTAGAATCTTTCTCTTCTACTGCCTCTATCATTTCCACTACTTCCTCACCTTTTATTAATATCAATCCCCCTCTGGTTCCCTGCATCCACACCTTGAATTGGTGGCCAGACTGTATTATATGCTGGATCTCACATTTCTTATGTACTAGGCTAAGGTTGAAGATAGTCGTTGTCTTTTTGGGAGATTGAATTGCTCGGACTGTCTCCATCAATCACTAATGTTTCTACAGGGTTAAATAATGCTAGACTAGGGATCAGGTACCTTGCTGTTGGTGTTTTCACTGTGTGTAGGCTACTTTTGAGCTACACGACACTACGGATTCTGTGGGTTTCCTGGGTGGATCTTTTGTCTGTGTACCTTGGAGTTTAGACTGTGTAGTGCGTGAGGGCTGCTTGCCTAATCCACCCAACACTGTTCTAACTCTATTTGCTTTTACTTTTGAGGGTCGCCAGGAGGATACTCGATACTTGTGATCGAGAATCCTCAAGAGAGCACCCCTTCATATTAACGTAATCAGGCCGCACAGACCCAAAGTCCACACTAGGCTAGGAGCTGCCTTGCTCCACCAGAATTCTGTACCTTTGCGCATCCCAGCTAGACTTTATTAACCCGGGTAGACATTAGCTGGATTAGATCATATACTCTTTTATGCATACCCATTATTTCTACACAAGCATTTTGAGGTCTAGGTTGCTGTAGAGAGACACAACCAGCATAGACCGGTTTTGTTAATAGGAGTACTACTTTTTCGTGGCGAGCATTATTACTGTTGCACCGCTTATAATATTCTTGTGTCCAATAACATTATAGGTCCAGCCTTTTTGTGTATTTAGCCTACACGTGCATTGTCCTGTCTCCTGCTATTTTGTGGTTCCATTTCCGATACGTTCTTCTTAGTAGCATCCGACATTATTCAGAAGATTCCTTGTTCGGTGCTTGAGGACTTTACAACACTTTCTTTCATAAAGGAGTGACAGATATTATTGATTAAAGTAACGTTAAGTAAACCTTCTTCTTGTTTGCATTAGATCACTCTTGTGATTTAATTAAGTTAATTATCTTTTCCTTGTGTACCATAACTAAGCAACCTTATGTTATAGGTAATAGGCTGTTTCAGAGAACATCAGCCTATAGTAGAAGCACATAGATACTGAGAGTTAAGATACCCCGTTATCGCAGATATAACTCTGGAGGGTATATGTGTTCTTTGTTCGACGGGATTATATATCAGGGGTTGGATCTAGCGTTTCCGTTGTTGCATTTACGCCAGTCTAGTCCAATGTATAAGAGCCACTGATTTATACGAGACCCGATCGTAACAAATGGCGACCTAGCTCAGGATTTAGTGAACTGACATATAATTGCAGGTTATTGTGCAGATTTTTCTCACAGTTTAGGCAGTGAACATTTGTTGATTTTGTGGAATATTTTTTGAGGACATGCAAGAATTTTTTTTTTTAGCAAAGTAATATAGCACTTAAGCTGGCTCCGAGAATTTTTTATTGTGAATATTGTGGTATAAGAGTTTGGGGTACTTCTTTTTTGTGTACCAAAGTGAAAAATCTTCAGTGAGCATCATGTCTTATAGCGGATCAGTGCAGGATGAAGACACAGTACGTGATGTAGAAGCTGAGGAGCAGCAGCATGGGCAAGTTGTTAACTTGGTGAACAGTGAGGAGGATGCAAGGAATTTTTTACAATGGCCTGTTACTTCCGACCGGTTGGTGGGTATGAATCGGCACGGTCTCCAGTGCTTAGCCGCAGCTATCGGTCATGTATATACTAGTGGCATGACCAAGGATGACCTGATAACGTGTGTGCTGGGTGGGGTGACTGGCGTACGAGGTAGGGTGAGTGCTCAGAGCCCTTTGGCCGAGCCTCCCCTTCACTCGACTCCCAATCCTCCTATTGGAGTACCGACCCTGAGCACGCTTCCGCAGGTGGGTAGTGACTGGCAGGGTGGTTTGCCCCTGGGGGGATCACCGGGTATTTCTAACATCATTGCATCTCCTCCTCCTCCTCAAGGTTTGACCCCGGAGATGCTCTTTCGGCTCGAGATGGCAAAACATGAGAGTCAACAGCAAACAGAGCTAGCCAAGATAGAAGAGAGAAAAGAGCTAGCTAAGATAGAAGAGAGAAAAGAGCTAGCTAAGATAGAAGAGAGAAAAGAGCTGGCTAGGATGCAGCAACAGACGAGGGAAGCTGAGCTTAGGACTGAACTAGAATCTACAAGATCCTGTGCCGACATGGATTTAGAGAAGTCTCGTGTTGAGACGACGGGACAGCGACTCGGTACTGGAAACCGTGCGCATGATCAGTCTCTGTCGCACCTTCTCAAACTGGTCCCTGTATTTGACGAGTCTGGTGTCACAGAGTTTTTCAATAGATTTGAGAAGAAGTGCCGGGAGCATCAGTGGGCTGAAGTTAAGTGGGTGGCCCTTGTGTCATCTAGACTCGTAGGTAAGGGGCTCAAGGCTTACGATGCACTGCCTTTGGAGTCCTGCGTTGTTTATGAGGAGCTCAAGGAGGCTGTCCTGCGGGCATACGAGCTACAACCCGAGACATATAGGTTAAAGTTCCGGGGTGTGACTAAGGGGCGAGACAGTACCTTCTTGGAGCACGCCCGGGACCTGTCCGACGCTATGGGAAACTGGCTCAGATCAGAGAAGACAACTACGTTTGATGAGATGAAACAGTTGATGCTTCTAGAGCAGTTTTATAAGTGTATGGGCGGCGACTTGACTTTAAACCTTAAAGAAAAGAACCCAAGAACTCTCGTAGAAGCAGCAGAGATGGCTGATCGTCGGTTGTCACTAATTCGGGGGTGCGGCTCTGCACAGAGAAACGATGTAGGCGTTAAGGAGCGTTTCCCTCCCCCTCCCCGGAATATGGACACATAAATTTAAAAGCAATGACACCAAGACTGATCACAAACCTAGCACCGCCCCGTTTAAGAAGGGTCAGGGGACTTTTACACCTCAGTATAAGTCCAAGGGGAAACTTGAGTGTTATCACTGTCACAAAGAGGGGCACATGGCAAAAGCTTGTCCGAGCAGACCTCCCACGGCGGCTGTGTCATTGGCTCGCAGCATTGGGGTGTTCCAGAAGTCTTCTGTGTTTGCTGGAGGCATAAGATCAGAGGATGGAGCACCGCCAGTGAAGAAGGATCCGGAAGGCTCGAACCCTGTCCGCGATGCCTTTGGCGACCATAGAGGGCATGGCTGCGTGAAGTGGGGGGGCAAGAAGCACGGGGTGCAGCTTTTGCGTGACACAGGTGCCTCTCAGACACTCTTGAAGAATTTCACTGGTAGACCCATAAACGCGGCGCGGGTAGTTGTGGTGCAGGGAGTTAATGCAACTAGGTCATACCCGCTTGTTAGAATGGAGCTTGAAGTTGACGGTGTGACTCGCGAACTGGATGTGGGAATCGTGGAGAAATTGCCTGTTGGGGGCGTCGACCTCCTTCTCGGCAATGACTTTGCGGTGCCTGCTTCTAAGGTTTCACCCTTAGTCGTTGCCGAGGAGCCGGCCGACGTGAGTAGGGAGGAACAGGAGTTGGTTGAGAAGTGTCAGGTGCAACCAATGGCGTGTGTTGTAACCAGATCTCTCGCATTCAGGGAGTCACAGCCTAACCAACAGTCTTCAAATAAGCGGAGGAACGGTCATGAGAAGGTGCTGAAAGCTGATACGGTGGAGAGTCTAGTACCAGCAGCGCTTCTCGGGGACTCAGTATTAGCACCGTTATTAGAGTCTGGAGAAGCACCACCACCTGTCACTGAGAGTGTAGAGGCAGGGCTTAAAGAGACTCAGAGGCAGCAACGGTATACACGGAGAGAGCAACGGGATGCAAAGTTCGATGTTGGGGGAGGGCATGAGTTGTTTCGCAAACACTTAGACAGGCTAGCTCCCTCAGATATTCGCAAATTGCAGCTAGAAGACCCGGAGGTTCTAAAGTGTAGTGACGGTGCTGTCGAACTTGAGAGTAGAGAACGAATGTTGCGTAGTCTGGAGTTGGCTGGCCGCAATCTGGTAGGCTCTCAGGCCCTCATGAAGGACAGGTACGACCACAAGGTGAAACTCAGGGAGTTTCACGTGGGTCAGGAGGTGTTGATACTACTCCCTCTTGTAGGTCACCCCTTATCCGCAAAGTACGCTGGTCCTTATAGGGTAGCAGAGAAGCTCTCGGACTTAGATTACCTGGTGGCCACTCCAGACAGGCGTAAGAGGAATCAGTTATGTCATGTCAACCTGATGAAGGAGTATGTGAGGCGCCCACCTGAGCCTCTCACTGTCCCCGTGATGACTTTCAGCAGTCAAGGTGGAGAAGGAGAACAGGACAGTCATGCGCAGGTGGATGACAACTGGGATTATCATGTTTCTGCAGATCAGTGGGCGGGAAACACGAGACAGGCGGCTCATGAGGCTTTGCAACACCTACCTGAGCAACAGCGTTTGGCTGTCGAGCGCCTATTCTGTTTATACCCTACTGTATTTGCGGAACACCCAGGCCTCACTACTCATGAGGTGCACGACGTTGACGTCGGAGACCACCCACCCTTCAAATCAGTGCCCTATAGGGTGCCCCCTGTTAAACTTCCGGCCCTCCGGGCGGAGTTGGAGTATATGTTGCAACAGGGACTGATCGAGAAGGGGGCGGTAAAGTGAACATCTCCCGTAATGCTGCAACCTAAGCCGGATGGCAAGGTGCGCTTCTGTGTTGATTACCGCAGGCTAAACGGCTTGACTCCCACCAACCCCTACCCTCTTCCCTGGGTCGATGACTGTGTAGACAAGATTGGCAGGGCCAAGTTCTTGACCAAGGTGGACCTGGTAAAAGGTTACTGGCAGGTGCCTTTGTCTGAACGGGCGAAAGAGGTGTGTGGTTTTGTGGTGGATGGTGCTACATATCGTTGTAATGTCATGCCGTACGGTCTAAAGAATGCACCAGCGACCTTCCAAAGCTTGATGAACGAGTTAGTGGCTGACATTCCGAACTGTACCGTGTACCTGGACGACGTCATTATCTACGATGACGATTTCAAGAGCCACTGTGAACATGTAGAATCCCTATTTAAGAAATTAAGCGAGGCAAACTTGGTGGTCAACCTGGGGAAGTGTGATTTTGTGCGGGCTACCGTGCAGTATCTGGGGTTCATGATGGGTTTGGGCCAGGTGTGCCCCCCACAGAACAAGATATTGGCTATTAACCACTTCCCCAGGCCGTCCACCAAGAAGCAGATCATGAGGTTTTTGGGCATGATTGGTTACTACCGCCGCTTTATAAAGGGCTATTCTACTGTGCTGGCTCCTCTGACGGACCTATTGGCCAAAGATAGAAAGTTTAAGTGGGTGCCTGAGTGTGAGAGGGCTTTTTTGCTAGTAAAACACCTGTTGTGTACTTACTCAATCCTCAGGGCCCCGGACTTTAGCCGACCATTCCAGCTGGCAACTGATGCCAGTGGTGTGGGGGCTGGTGCCGTTCTGATGCAATCAGACGAAGATGGGCTGGAGCACCCAGTCAGTTTCTTCTCAAAAAAGTTCAACTCGGCGCAGAAGAACTATTCAGTAGTTGAGAAGGAACTGCTGGCGATTGTGCTAGCGCTCAGGCACTTTGAGGTGTATGGTCCAGCCTATGGACCAGTTGTGGTGATCTACACCGACCATCACCCCCTCAAGTTCCTGAATCAATTCCATAACCGGAATATGAGGCTGACCAGGTGGTCATTAATGTTGCAGGAATACAACCTAGACATACGCCACATTGCCGGTTCTGAGAATGTGATTGCAGATTGCTTATCGAGGGTGGAAGACCCGGGGTAGATCATCACAAGGGTAGCCTCCTACTTTGGTTTGATTAGTATGTTTACGTCTGGTGCTTGTTGGCTCGCGTGTGTAGCCCAGCGTATTGGGTCGTAAAGTAGGAGTTGCTGTGTTGGTATAGAAGAAAAAAACTAGGTTTGCCCCTGTAGTGCAGCCGCCATAAACATATTAAAAATATAAAAATCCTATAAAAACTCTTTCTTTGATAGTTAATTTTGTTTTAAGTATGTTATAGCAGAAATTCTGAGTTGTACTCCTCTCAGAAAGCTGGGCTAGTGAAGCTCGCTCTTATGAGCATAACTATGTAATTTAATCTATTGTGTTGGGAAGGGTTGTTCATTTTTATAATGTGTTATTTTGAAGAGAACTGTGCTTTACATATCATTGTCGCTGGGTGGCTAGGAGTGGCGAATTTTGTATGGGTTCTGCGTGTCAGATTTAGAGCTCATAGTTGGAGCCTCTTAAAAATCTTGGGTGGGGTGTCACGCTCACCGCTTCCCCCAGAACCGCATGGCTTACTCGCTAGGACTCGCCAGGGCAGAGAATGTAGCTACAGTCTACCTATCATTGTGTACTTTCCTTCTCGAGAAAGCTTGTGTTGCAGACAGTTCAGAACTGTTCTTTATTTTCGTCTGTCACAATCCTTTCTATTTTATTTAGTCAATTGAAAGTATTGTGTTAAGTAGTTGAATGATGGGAAGGTGAGCGGGAGAGAGAGAGAGAGAGAGACCAGGTGGTGTGACTTGGTGGTGAGTGTGGCGCGTGGCTGGCCCCCTTACATAGGCCTCGCGGGATTCGTTGCCTCCTGCCTAACACTGCCTACTGGGCGGCTGCTTACTGGGCGACTGTCGCGCGCCCTCGTGCCATTCCTGCGAACTGGGACTCCAGCACGGCGGTCCCTGGGAATATCCTTGTCAGATCCGTCCCAGACAGCATACTCTAAGCATCTCCCATGAACTGTTCCACACTCTTGTCTTAGAATCTTTCTCTTCTACTGCCTCTATCATTTCCACTACTTCCTCACCTTTTATTAATATCAATCCCCCTCTGGTTCCCTACATGCACACCTTGAATTGGTGGCCAGACTCTATTATATGCTGGATCTCACATTTCTTATGTACTAGGCTAAGGTTGAAGATAGTCGTTGTCTTTTTGGGAGATTGTATTGCTCGGACTGTCTCCTTCAATCACTAATGTTTCTACAGGGTTAAATAATGCTAGACTAGGGATCAGGAACCTTGCTGTTGGTGTTTTCACTGGGTGTAGGCTACTTTTGAGCTGCACGACACTACGGATTCTGTGGGTTACCTGGGTGGATCTTTTGTCTGTGTACCTTGGATTTTAGACTGTGTAGTGCATGAGGGCTGCTTGCCTAATCCACCCAACACTGTTCTAACTCTATTTGCTTTTACTTTTGAGGGTCGCCAGGAGGATACTCGATACTTGTGATCGAGAATCCTCAAGAGAGCACCCCTTCATATTAACGTAATCAGGCCGCACAGACCCAAGGTCCACACTAGGCTAGGAGCTGCCTTGCTCCACCAGAATTCTGTACCTTTGCACATCCCAGCTAGACTTTATTAACCCGGGTAGACATTAGCTGGATTAGATCAAATACTCTTTTATGCATACCCATTATTTCTACACAAGCATTTTGAGGTCTAGGTTGCTGTAGAGAGACACAACCAGCATAGACCGGTTTTGTTAATAGGAGTACTACTTTTTCGTGGCGAGCATTATTACTGTTGCACCGCTTATAATATTCTTGTGTCCAATAACATTATAGGTCCAGCCTTTTTGTGTATTTAGCCTACACGTGCATTGTCCTGCCTCCTGCTATTTTGTGGTTCCATTTCCGATACGTTCTTCTTAGTAGCATCCGACATTATTCAGAAGATTCCTTGTTCGGTGCTTGAGGACTTTACAACACTTTCTTTCATAAAGGAGTGACAGATAGTATTGATTAAAGTAACGTTAAGTAAACCTTCTTCTTGTTTGCATTAGATCACTCTTGTGATTTAATTAAGTTAACTATCTTTTCCTTGTGTACCATAACTAAGCAACCATATGTTATAGGTAATAGGCTGTTTCAGAGAACATCAGCCTATAGTAGAAGCAAATAGATACTGAGAGTTAAGATACCCCGCTATCGCAGATATAACTCTGGAGGGTATATGTGTTCTTTGTTCGACGGGATTATATATCAGGGGTTGGATCTAGCGTTTCCGTTGTTGCATTTATGCCAGTCTAGTCCAATGTATAAGAGCCACTGATTTATACGAGACCCGATCGTAACACCAGTCAGTCGACGCCCCTCCTCCCACCCAGCACCGCCCTCGCTCATATACTTCTTAACTCCATCCTTCCACCTCTCCCTCTGCCCTTCCATCTCACTCTCGTACACTCTCCTAGTCATTCTCTCGCTCCCCATACGTTCCATATGGCAGAACCATCTCAAAGTGTTCCTTTTCACACTTTCCAGCACATCTATAGAATAAAAATTTGACTCTGGTGTATTGTGGGGGTTAAGAGAATTCATAGAGTAGAAAAAGTGCCGAGTGAAGGAAAACCGATGCAACATTCCTGAGCTAACCAGGGTTATGCGTTAATGTTCTCAACAGTTTAACACCTTACGAGCGGCCTAGGCGGTAATTTATATGTACCGCCCAGCGGGGTGTATTTACCCTAAATAGGGTTGTTTACGTGATCATTTTCATGCCAAAATAAGACCCAGAGCGTAAAACAAGTATCTATCCCTGAAAGGGCATAAACAGAGCTTTCCAATGACACCCCAACCATCCTTGTACGACCACTGGTTTTCTTGCAACGATCGCGCAACACGAGTGCAAAAACCATGTAATTAGGTACTTTCCCTACATAATTCCCTGTGTAGCGAGTGTGAGGGGGGATGGAAGGGTGGTTTTCACTTCAGTTGGCCCACCGCGGTGGTGCGCGGCGGTCATAGCCTTACTACGCTCCTCACACCGCTCAGCTCTCTCTCTCTGCAACATTACGTGCTGAAAATGGCACACGACATAAATTGTGAACCGCCACTTAGTCCAAATTTCTTTCACACGACATAAGAGTTTTTATGAAAAGTACACACTAAAAAAATATAGAGCATAGAAGGGTGTGAAAAAGGTATATAAAATCATTGGATACATTGACAATGATTTATCTATCTATCCTTGTATAAGATAGATTAACACCATATACCTTTGAATGGGATGACTATTATAGACACTTTGAAGATATCGTCCCTGAATATCGTTGTAAGGGGCTGGTGTAATCTTAATTGAACTGGGTAGAAGGTCCTTCTATTGATTGGGTAGGTCTGGCAGTGAACAGAACACTGAGGCTATGGTATTTAAGGTTTTCATTTGCGCATAGAATATGGAATAAGAGCAACATCTATAAATTATGGTGTCAGTAAGAGGCACTTGGGAGTACCTAGTTTAAATAGAACATTGGATTATACAAAGTTAGCAATACAGAATAATAAGCATAACTACATTATATGGATAATGAAAAATAAATTAATATTTTCAATGTGTTACCACAAGAAGGCAAGTGTGACATTTGCTAAGTTGCTAGTGCAATAATTAAGAATGTGTCAATTGGGTGTTGTAGGAGGCATTTTTTTGTTATTTTCTATGTGAGTGAGGGAGGAAAAGGCAGAATTGCCTATAGCGAGTGCCTCCCCCATACTTGAAAGAGTGACAGGGCCAAAATCGAGGGACGTTCAAGCCAAAATGCCTGGACATCAACATAATCTCTTACTACAAACACGGAAGCGTCCAGGTGTAATGAAGGTTAAGTCTATGATGGCAAAGATTTTATAAGGTGTGTTATATATTTAATGAATCTTCTTCTTAGGGCACATTAACCCGGTAACGGCGAGGGGGGGGGGTATTGAACCCGGTCCCCATGGGCGAGCATATAGGCTCCATTCAGGCCTATAATAGTCATTTTACGATAAATATAGTTATTACTTATTCATATGAGCCTATTTTACCTTCACTATGAAGATAGTAACCTGTAACAACAATAAAACAAGTTAAAATATAATTTTTCTGGTCAAAATCGCGAATATAGATGGACCAGCCCATTCATGAATTATGGAGAAAATTGAGGCAACCCCTCCCTCCACGAGCTCAAGCCACATTGAGCCTACTCATACACACACTCGGTTATGTAACACACCCTCTAGGCATGTAAGCACATCCGCCACACAGTTTGCTAATGTTAGCACAAAAATATACCAACAAATTAGGGAATAACAGGGAAAATAGGTGATAATTGAAGGGGGAGGGGAAAGGGAGGAAGGAGGGGATGTGGAGGAGTGATATGAGGTATAGGAAAAAAAAAAAAATGTTTAGTGATACTGGGGCTGTTTAAATGGTTTTTTTAGGCCTCCCTCTTAAGAGCTTTGCCGCCGTCGCCCAGTAAAACCTCTTATGAGCTTTTCCGCCATTTACGGGTTAAGGGACTCTGAAAGACAGAGACAATTGTAACTAATGCATCCGTCCAGAGGTGGTCCAGCCGGCATCGTGTGTAGGGCGATTGTCTCGTCGGGATTGATAGTTCTTTGTTGCACTTTTTCTGGGTTGCTTTGTTGACTGCCAGTGGTGTAGGGTCAATTTACTCCAACTAGAAGTTGGCAGAGCAGCTCATACTGTTGCTGAGTTTATCAAGTTTAACCCGAATGAGCTACTCAAAGCAGGTTTGTATACTTCGTAACCAGAGGAGCGGAATGCTCATGCCATTGGCCGAGGAGCTCAGGCCTACCTAAATGAGGTAATTGAGACAAGGGTTAGGTGACTGCAACCACAGGTTGAATGGAGCTTCTCACATACATACCAGAATAGCAGAGCTTATCCCAAATGAGCTACTCAGATGGGGGTTAGGGTACCTCGTAACCAGAGGGGTAGAATGCTCATGCCGGCGGACGAGAATATCAAGCCTACCTGAATGAGTTACTCAAGACAGGGGCTAAGTGACTGCAGCCACAGGTTGGATGGAGCTTCTCGCATCAATACCGGAATAACCAGGCTTAACCCAAATGAGCAACCTTGTAATCAGAGGGACAGAGTGTTATACTACAAAATGCAGCAGTTCCCCCTCAAGTAGCAGTCATCCACAACCACAGAGAACAGCTCCCCCACAGGCCCGGATTATACCAGTTCCCTTACCGCCAAATAATCCATGTCAGGCAACCTACCCAGAGAGAGCTGCCACTTTGTCACCACCCGCCACAGCTGTGACATCACTAGCCACTACATCGCTGGATTGGTCACTGGAGAGAGTGCAGCAGCAAATCACGAGGATGCTACCACTCCTCACACCTCCACCTTCCACGCCACAACGACAAGGACATACCAGCCCTACCAAGATCTCCCATCGCCGTGCCCTATTTTACCTCAACTAGACGGAGCCCGGCGCTGACCAAATTCATGATAGGAGGACAGAAGGAGCAGCAGAAGGTATCTCACTCCCCACCTGAGAGCTAAGTGTTTTTGGCCTTATTGAGTGTTGTTACTTCAACCAGTGATTTTTGCCTGACCTCGTGTGCTTTTGGCCTGACCCCGAGTGCTTTTGGACTCACCGAGTGCTTTTGGCCTCACCGAGTGTTTTGTTGACATCATCAGTGCTTTTGGCCTGAAGTTTGAGTGCTTTTGGCCTCAAACCCCCTGTGACGTTAACCACTCCGTTAGAACCGCATGGCTTGTCCTACAGTGACTCGCTAGGATCGCCAGGGCAGTGGATGTGGCTACAGTTGATGTATTGTTGTGTGCTTTATTTCATATGAAAGCTCGTGTCATGGGCAGTCCAGAAAGGCTCTTTGTTTTCACCCATGTCAAGGCTTTATATATTTAATTGCAAAGTATATGTTTTATCATTAAGTAGTAATGATAGGATTTGAGAGAAAGAGAGAGAGAGAGAGTAGAACAGAGTGTGGGGAGGCGCGCAGTGTTTTTGCTATACTCGATGACGTCATAGCTGGCTGGCCTCGTGGGGATTCGTTGGAGGAGTTTTTTACCATGCTTGGTGATGTCATGTTTGGCTAGCTTCTTTAGCATTGGCTAGAGGACTTGTTACCGTTTTTCCTACGCGGTTCGAACTAGTGCTAGTATATATACAACTTTCTCGCCACTCTCTCCCTCAGATCTAGTTTCTAGAATGCATCCCTCTTATCCCTTTGATACCTGTCCCCCATCTCTGCACCTGAGAACCTTTTCCTCTGCCTATCTCTCTCATTTTCCATATCTTTCACCACCTTTTATTAATATTATACCCCCTCTGGTTAACTCTGCAAAATCAGCTTAATGCTGGCCAGTTGTATTGTGCGTTAAGGTCTGATATAACCCATGTATGTTAGTTGTTAAGATAAGTTGATCACGAAGCATTGGTTGGCATTCATATTGTTCATTATTAGTGTTCTGCTGGATTAGATAATGCTAGACTAGGAATCTGATATTATAAGGTATTGTTTCCGATGGGTGCTAGCTTTAGTTAAAAGCTGCACAACATACCTGAGAACTGGAGTTGATTGGGTAAATTCTAGTCTGTGTGTCATTGAGAGTAGAGCATGCACGAATGAGGGCTTTTTGCCTATACCATTCTGCACTGTTCTAAGCTCGTTGATTGTCTTTGAGGTACGCCAGGACTACGCTTAATACTTCGGTATTAAGGTTTCTCAAGAGAGCTACCCTTCATTATAACGTAATATGTGACGCACAGACTTGAGATTTGCACTAGGCTATGCGGCATGCCATGCGCACCAGTATCTTGTATCATTGACTCTAGCTAGACTTTATCAGTCACAGTAGACATTAAGTATATTAAACCAATTACTCTTTTTATGCATACCCGTTTATGATTACCCAAGCATTTCGCAGCCTAGTTTGATGTATTGAGACACAAATGACTTAGGCTCTTTTTGTTGATAGGAATACTGCATTGTCGTGGCGATTATTATTAGTGTTGTAGCGTTTAGGATATTCTTGGCTCCGACTGCATTATATGTCCTGCCTTTTTGTGTGCATAGCCTGCACGAGCATTGTTCCGCTGCCTGCCTTTTTGGGTTCCATTTCCGATTCGAGCATCTTGATAGCATCTAACATTTAAAGAAGATTCCTTGTTGGTGTTGAAGGACTTTAGTGCACTTTCTTTCATGCAGCAGTGCCTGACATTTATTGATTAAAGTAACGTAAGCTGTAACTTCTCTTACCACCTTACTTTGCATACCATAACCAAGCACCTTCGGTTATAGGTAGTAATAGGCTGTTTTCACATAACATTAAGCCTAGAGTAGACACACATTTATTGAGAGTTTAATAACCTATTATTGCATATAGAACTCTGGAGAGTATTTGTGTTCTTTGTTCACTGGGAATATACATCAGAGGTTGGATCTAGCGCTTTCCGTTGTAGCATTTATGCCATTACTAGTCCAATGAATAAGAACCCTGATATATTTAAACCTCAGTCGTAACACCCCCTTTACCAGCTAAACCTGGATAAGGAAATTTATTAACCTTTAAAGCGCGAAGGTATGGTATTTGAAACGTCCCAACAGGCGATGGTATTTTCGTTCATTCCAGACGAAAATAGTTATATTTACTATACAGTATATATCATAATTATTTATTTATATGTGCCTATTTAACTTTTAATAAGAACATATGAACATTGAAAAGCAATAAAACAAGTGGCAACAGCAATTGGCTGATGAAAATCTTATATTTTTAGCCCCGTGGTCGTAATCTGACCCAGACCAGTGAGAGAGACACACCCTCCCTCTCTCATGTCTCCATGGTACTGAGAGACTATGGGTGGTCTGAGATTGGCTTAGAGGGTCGGAGATACACTCCCCATACCTTTTTTTTTTTTTTTTTTTTTCTATGTGAGTGAGAGAGGCAAAAGGCAGACCTGCGTATAGCGAGTGCCTCCCCCAAAGATGAAAGAGTGACATGGCCAAAATCAAGGGACATTCGAGCCAAAATGCCTGGACACACAGAGTTTGAAGCAATTTAAGTCATAGGAAGAGGGAAAGACTGATTCTAGAGAGAGTTCCAGAGCTAAGCTGTTGAATAGAAGAAACACTGAGAGTAACGTTTCACTCTTGGGTTGGAAAGTTGCACAGAGAAGGGGTGGGATTGTGTTGCAAGATGGGTACCACATGCCCTACGTAAAGGAGGTGATATACACTGGGAAAGCTCTGAGGAACACTGATTATTGTAGTAGCGATAGAATAGCGAGAGAGATGCAACATTGCGGCGAAGAGAGAGAGATTGCAGAGAGTTGGTGAGTGGACGGGAGTTAATGATACGAAAAGGCCTTCCTTTCAATTTTGTCTAGGAGAGCGGTGTGAGAGGAACCTCCCCACACATGTGAACAATACTCAATACAAGGACGCACTATGCCCCTGTACAGAGAAAGAAGTTGTGCAGGGGTAAAGAACCCCCTAAGGCGGTTGAGCACACCCAGCTTCTGGGAGGCTGCCTTAGCAAGACTGGTAATATGGTCCTTCCAACTGAGAGCAGAAGAAAAAGAGACACCAAGAATATTGAGAGAAGATGAAGAATTGATTTTTGTATTGTTGAAGAATACGGGATAGTCCGCAAGGTCTTCCTTACGGGTAGATAAATGGAGAAATTGGGTTTTGGAAACATTTAAGGTAACAAGGTTTTCTCTGCCCCAATTGGAGATAGTAGTTAGATCAGAATTTAAGTGTTCTATGGCTTCATTCCGTTTGTCGTTGAGGAATTGCTGGCTTGGGCGTTCTGAAAAACTAATGGAGTAGTGTAAGGTTGAGTCGTCTGCGTATGAATGGATGGGAGTTGAGGTACAGTTGAGGTCATTATAAAAATTAGAAAGAGAATACAAAGTACAAAGGAGTACAAAGGAAATCAAGCAACAACAGATCTAGTGACCCTTCTAGGTTGCTTGTCCTCCAAAACACTGAGGATCAAGTGTCCAAACAGTGGTTTAGAGTGGGTAAGGGAACATTGGAAAGGGAATTACTGCCCTGGAACTAATGTCCGTGGCAGGATTAGGAAGTTAGTAGGGGACAGATGGGTTAGTAACTGAGGGGGGGATAAAATAAAGTTATTCATTTACAAACGCAGTCAGTCGCGGGTTTGATGCGAGATATTTGTCTAGGTGGAGTTTAAATGAATCAACGGTGATGCAGTCTATAACGTTTCGGGGAAGCCCATTCCACAAGTTGACAACTCGATTGAAGAAGAAATTCTTAGATTCGTGTGAGTTAAAAGATTTACCAATAATTTTGCAACCGTTTCCCCGCGTGTAATTAGATTGGTCGATAGTGAAGTACTTACTACAGTTCATATTGTCGATGCCTTTGATGATTTTGAACACTTGAATTAAGTCACCTCTTAATCTGCGCTGGGTTAAAGGAAATAGATTTAATTCTCTAAGACGCTCTTCGTATGGTTTGTTCTTTAGGCTAGGTATCATTTTGGTAACTCTACGTTGAACTCGTTCTAGCTTGTTTATATCTTTTTGGTAATAAGGGCACCAGGATTGAACGCAGTATTCCAGAAGAGGGCGGACTAATGAATTGTAAAGGGTTAGGATAACTTCTTTGGATTTATGCTCAAATGACCTGCCTATAAAGCCAATTATTTTGTTTGCCTTCTTAACAACTTCTGAACATTGTTGACTCGGTTTTAGGTTACTCGATATTGTTACTCCCAGATCGGTTTCTCTGTTTACATTCTTAAGCTGAGTGCCATTCTCGAATAGTTTGCTTTCTCATTTAGGTATCCGATATGTAGTACTTTACATTTATCCGCATTGAAACTCATTTGCCAAATTTGGGCCCAACATGACAATTTATCTAGATTGTGTTGCATATCGTCAACTTGTTCTTTTGAGAGTACGCTATTTGCAATTTTTGTATCGTCAGCAAATTTTGAGATTGTACAGGTGAGACCCTCATCTATGTCGTTGATGTAAATTAGAAAGAGAATTGGTCCTAGTACCGATCCCTGGGGTACCCCGCTACTTACATTGGTCCATTTTGATGCCTTACCGTTTATGACTACTCTTTGCTTTCTGTCGCTGAGCCAATTTTCTATCCATTTCAACACACCGTCTTGTATTCCATGCGCTTTTAGTTTTAGCAGTAAGGAGATAGGCCAGAGCCCTGAGGAACACCAGAGTTGATAGGGTGAGAAAGTGAGCGATGGCCGTCCACAACCGCAGCTATGGAATGGCCGGAGAGGAAATTAGAGACAAAGGCACAGATGGAGGGATAGAAACCGAAGGAGGGTAGTTTAGAAATTAAAGATTTGTGCCAGACTCTATCGAAGGCTTTCGATATGTCTAGTAGAATAGAAAAAGTCTCACCGAAGTCCCGAAAGGAGGATGACCAAGAGTTAGTAAGATATGAAAGAAGATCACCAGTAGAGCAACCCTTAACCAACTGAACCCCAGCGACGACACGTTGTCGTCGGCAATGTTTGTAACGCTAAACCCCAGCGACGACAATGTTGCGTCACTGTTAATTACTCCGGTCCTATGGCAGCTAGAGAGCTCAAATTTGTATGGGAACTGTGTAAGTATCCCACGCAGCCATGCCGATGGTTGAAAACTCTCAAAGTAAAACTGTGAGCGCGCAAAAGAATGTTTTTCGGTGTTTTTTACTTCAATTTTCCCCTCTTGTAAATCCGACTTTCGGGCGCACCTAGGACCCCTTAATGACCTAGGGGATCGGTTTTTTGTGGGTTTTCCTTCATTCCTAACCCATTCCTGGTGTTTTCTGGATTGTTTTTCTTTTTCAAAACCTGATTTCTTTAAATTTTTCACACACACATATTTAGACCCTCCCGAAGAAAAAAGGTTCACCGCCAACTCAAGTCGTATAGCAGAATTTATTTTTGGTGAGTCGTCTGACTGGGGTGGTCGTAGCTCTCGGATCGAAGTATTTCCGATCGCTCCCAATTCCTCCAACTCACGTTGGACAGCAGAAGATCGCCTAAAGATTTGTGTGTTAAAATCACGACAGGGACCCGTACAGCGGCGATGCCGCAGCAGCCCGGCCAGGTAGTCTCTCTCTAGGTGGAGCAGCCCGGCCAGGTAGTCGCCTCTCTGGGTGTAGGAGCCCGGCCAGGTAGTCTCTCTCTGGGTATCTTTGACAACAGCTGACTAAGCACCTCTCAATCCCCTCCCATCAGATCCTCCACTTTCTTAACTTTAGGATCAAGTGACCTAAAATTAATGGGAGTAACTGGTACTGTGGTGCTTCGTACTTATAATTCGTCGTATAGCTAGGTCATGCTTCGTATAATGTAAATCGGAAAATAAAATGGAATTTTTCATGTTTTTCTTTAATTGTCCTAGTTTTAACAATTTCTTCTCTCCTAAATTTTTGTGGGTGAAAGATCGTTTCATAACCCAATCGAGGGGCCGAATACGGTCTCGTATGTGGTAGTGCTGGCACAGGTGCACCAACACAGGCAACACGGCGCAGCAAGCACACAGAATACGGTATCACAGTCAGACGACTCACCAAAAATATCTTCTCTCCTAAATTTTTGTGGGTGAAAGATGTTTTGGAAAAATAATTGACAACTCGATTTCTTTAACAGGACAGCTTGAGCGCACTCATTGCTGCTGATTATAGGCAAGACGTTAGCTAAAAAATCTTTGACTCAGAGAGAGAGAGAGAGAGAGACAGACACAGTGTGTGAGAGAGAGAGAGAGAGTTATACACTCTCCCTCTCGCTGTCACGCTTCGTATAATGCGTTGTATAGCTAGGTCATGCTTCGTATACTGTCCTAGGGCATGCTTCGTATAATGTGTCTTACCCCCAGTCAGACGACTCACCAAAAATAATCCCACAAAAATCTCTCTGGGTGGAGCAGCACGGCCAGGTAGTCTCTCCTAAAAAAAATTCTCTCCTAAATTTTTGTGGGTGAAAGATGTCGTGGCAAAATAATTGACAACTAGATTTCTTTAACAGGACAGCATGAGCGCGCTCATTGCTGCTGATTATGGGCAAGACGTTAGCTAAAAAATCTTTGACTCAGAGAGAGAGAGAGAGAGACAGACACATCTTCTTTTCTCTTCTAAATTTTTGTGGGTGAAAGATGTCGTGGAAAAATAATTGACAACTCGATTTCTTTACATTTTTCACACACACAAATTTAGACCCTCCCGAAGAAAAATGGTTCACCGCCAACTTAAGTCGTATAGCAGAATTTATTTTTGGTGAGTCCTCTGACTAGGGTGGTCGTAGCTCTTGGATCGAAGTATTTCCGATCGCTCCCAATTCCAACAACTCACGTTGGACAGCAGAAGATCGCCTAAAGATATATGTGTTAAAATCATGACAGGGAACCGTACAGCGGCGACGCCGCAGCAGCCCGGCCAGGTAGTCTCTCTCTAGGTGGAGCAGCCCGGCCAGGTAGTTGCCTCTTTGGGTGGAGCAGCCCGGCCAGGTAGTCTCTCTCTGGGTATCTTTGACAACAGCCGACTAAGCACCTCTCAATCCCCTCCCATCAGATCCTCCACTTTCTTAACTTTAGGATCAAGTGACCTAAAATTAATGGGAGTAACTGGTACTGTGGTGCTTCGTACTTATAATTCGTCGTATAGCTAGGTCATGCTTCGTATAATGTAAATCGGAAAATAAAATGGAATTTTTCATGTGTTTCTTTTATTTGTCCTAGTTTTTACAATTTCTTCTCTTCTAAATTTTTGTGGGTGAAAGATCGTTTCATAACCCAATCGAGGGGCCGAATACGGTCTCGTATGTGGTAGCGCTGGCACAGGTGCACCAACACAGGCAACACGGCGCAGCAAGCACACAGAATACGGCGGCGGTGGCTGTGCTCCGACGACGTACACACTCTTTCTCTCGTTGTCACGTTTCGTATAATGCGTCGTATAGCTAGGTCATGCTTCGTTTAATGCGTCGTATACTGTCCTAGGTCATGCTTCGTATAATGTGTCGTAACCCAGTCAGATGACTCACCAAAAATTTCTACTCTCCTAAATTTTTGTGGGTGAAAGATCGTTTAATAACCCAATCGAGGGGACGAATATGGTCTCGTATGTGGTAGCGCTGGCACAGGTGCACCAACACAGGCAACACGGCGCAGCAAGCACACAGAATACGGCGGCGGTGGCTGTGCTCCGACGACGTACACACTCTCTCTCTCGCTGTCACGCTTCGTATAGCTAGGTCATGCTTCGTTTAATGCGTCGTATACTGACCTAGGTCTTGCTTTGTAAAATGTGTCGTACCCCAGTCAGACGCTTCACCAAAAATATCTTCTCTCCTAAATTTTTGTGGGTGAATGATCGTTTCATAACCCAATCGAGGGGCCGAATACGGTCTCGTATGTGGTAGCGCTGGCACAGGTGCACTAACACAGGCAACACGGCGCAGCAAGCACACAGAATACGGTACCCCAGTCAGACGACTCACCAAAAATATCTGCTCTCCTAAATTTTTGTGGGTGAAAGATGTCGTGGAAAAATAATTGACAACTCGATTTCTTTAACAGGACAGCGTGAGCGCACTCATTGCTGCTGATTATGGGCAAGACGTTAGCTAAAAAATCTTTGACTCAGAGAGAGAGAGAGAGAGAGAGAGACTGACACAGTGTGTGAGAGAGAGAGAGAGTTACACACTCTCCCTCTCGCTGTCACGCTTCGTATAATGCGTCATATAGCTAGGTCATGCTTCGTTTAATGCGTTGTATACTGTCCTATGGCATGCTTCGTATAATGTGTCGTACCCCCAGTCAGACGACTCACCAAAAATAATCCCACAAAAATCTCTTTGGGTGGAGCAGCCCGGCCAGGTAGTCTCTCCTAAAAAAATTATCTCCTAAATTTTTTCTCTCCTACATTTTTGTGGGTGAAAGATGTCGTGGCAAAATAATTGACAACTAGATATCTTTAACAGGACAGCGTGAGCGCGCTCATTGCTGCTGATTATGGGCAAGACGTTAGCTAAAAAATCTTTGACTCAGAGAGAGAGAGAGAGAGACAGACACATCTTCTTTTCTCTCCTAAATTTTTGTGGGTGAAAGATGTCGTGGAAAAATAATTGTCAACTCGATTTCTTTAAATTTTTCACACACACAAATTTAGACCATCCCGAAGAAAAAAGGTTCACCGCCAACTCAAGTCGTATAGCAGAATTTATTTTTGGTGCGTCGTCTGACTGGGGTGGTCGTAGCTCTCGGATCGAAGTATTTCCGATCGCTCCCAATTCCACCAACTCACGTTGGACAGCAGAAGATCGCCTAAAGATTTGTGTGTTAAAATCACGACAGGGACCCGTACAGCGGCGACGCCACAGCAGCCCGGCCAGGTAGTCGCTCTCTAGGTGGAGCAGCCTGGCCAGGTAGTCTCTCTCTGGGTGGAGCAACCCTGCCAGGTAGTCTCTCTCTCTGGATGGAGCATCCCGGCCAGGTAGCCTCTCTCTGGGTGGAGCAGCCCGGCCAGGTAGCCTCTCTCTGGGTGGAGCAGCCCGGCCAGGTAGTCTCTCTCTGGGTATCTTTGACAACAGCCGACTAAGCACCTCTCAATCCCCTCCCATCAGATCATCGTTACCGACCATGGCGTCGAAGTCTACCATAGTACCAGTTACTCCCATTAATTTTAGGTCACTTGATCCTAAAGTTAAGAAAGTCCTGCCCAGATACGAGTCCCAAGTTTGTATGGCTGATAATGGTGGTTAGTATTATGAATTCAGCAAAAAATAATTACACAAGGAAGTCTAGGGAAATTCAAGTTAGTAAGGCACTGTTTAGGCATACTCTCTCACTAAGGCAGTGTGCTGTCTAGTGCTTAGTGCAGCGGCTAGTTTTCAGGGCGAAATTGGCAGAAATAGGACAAGCGTTTCCGGAATTTTGCATTAGGAGTAGTTTTTGTTCTCTTCTCTCCTAAATTTTTGTGGGTGAAAGATGTCGTGGAAAAATAATTGACAACTCGATTTCTTTAACAAGACAGCGTGAGCGAGCTCATTGCTGCTGATTATGGGCAAGACGTTAGCTAAAAAATCTTTGACTCAGAGAGAGAGAGAGAGAGAGACAGACAGACAGACACAGTGTGTGTGTGAGAGAGAGAGAGAGAGACAGTCAGTCCCTGCATGCAAAGATTGTTATGCAATCTTTGCACTTTTTAAATTTTTGATTGACACCATTGATGGTGAGTCTGCCTCTCTCTCTCTCTCTCTCTCTCTCTCTCTCTCTCTCACACACTGTGTCTGTCTGTCTATTTGTTTTCAAATTAGGAAAGACCTCACAGAGAGAGTACAAAGGAAATCAAGCAACAATAGATCTAGTGACCCTTCTAGGCTGCTTGTCCTCCAAAACACTGAGGATCAAGTGTCCAAACAGTGGTTTAGAGTGGGTAAGGGAACATTGGAAAGGGAAATACTGCCCTGGAACTAATGTCCATGGCAGGATTAGGAGAGAGAGAGAGAGAGAGAGCAGTGTTGCAAGCCTATTAATGACTGGAGGCCTTTTTTAAACTTAAAACTTAATAAGCCAGTTTCGCGCCCGGCAATAATTTGATTTTTGACGTTTTTATCCACCAAGGCATCCTTGTATTTCGATAAATGAGCTACCATCGGCTTTGCTATTGATTGAACTTGAAGATAAGCAAATAAAAACATAGAATAATTACAAAACAAACACATTGGGGCACTCCAAAACAAGTATTATAACATAACAATCGAAATATCTTATTTCCAATTCGCGCTAGCTCAAAATGTTGACCACAAATAGTTTTATTTGCATAGACATATGGAAGCGGAATTTTATGAGGATTCCAACGGTTACTTCAGATTTACGATAAACCAAATAGTTACGGAGATACATTTATCTACCTAGTAGTCTGTGATTAGAGGATATTATTCACTCTCTCTCTCTCTCTTAAAAAGCGCCGACTACGAGGTCCGTTCATTTAACCCTTTCACGTTTTTATGACCCAGAGGTTGCCAGATTAGCAATAATAAATAGAGTTCTCTCACTCTTATAATTACCTCTCCAAAATTAGTTTTCTGCCCACAGCTAACTCAAAGACAACTGCAAAGATTGAAGTAACTAAACTAAAGGTTTCTAAACACCCCTGATGGTAACAAAGGCTTTAAAGTATCCCTAATAGGCTCAAAATTGCGTAAAAAAAGTGAGGGTGTTAAGATAGCTTCATCAGTAAATTAAAATAAATTCTTCATATTATCCACATTTAACGATTTCAGAAAACGATTATCTTCTTTCAGTATTCTCGGTGTCTCCTTTTCTCCTGATCTCACTTGGAAGGATCATATTACCACCCTTGCTAAAACAGCTTTCCAGAAGCTGGGTATGCTCAATCGTCTCCGGGGGTTCTTTACCGCGGCACAGTTTCTTGCTCTGTACAGAGGCACAGTGCGTCCATATATTGAGTGTTGTTCACATGTGTGGGGAAGATCCTCTCACACAGCATTTCTTGACAAAGTAGAAAAGAAAACCTTTCGTCTCATTAACTCGTGTCCACTCCCTGACTCTCTGCGATCTCACTCTCTCTTCATCGCAAAGTTGCATCTCTCGCTATTCTACCGATATTACAATAATCAGTGTTCCTAACCCTCTTTCAATGTATACCACCTCTACGAAGAGTACGTAGAACCCATCTTCCAACACAATCCCACCCTACGCTTTGCAACTCTCCAACCCAAGAGTGAAACGATATTCCCAATCTTTTCCCTATTCAACAGCTGAGCTCTGGAACACTCTACCCTGAATCCATTTTCCCCTCATCCTATGACTGTAATTACTTTAAACTCCGTGTGTCCAGGCATTTTGGCTCGAACATTCCTTGATTTTGGCTCCGTCACTCTTTCAACTATGGGGAAGGCACTCGTCACAGGCAGTTCTGCCTTTTGTCTCACTAACTCACATAGCAAAATGATCTACTAACTATAAAATGACCAGTCTTTTATATCAGTCTCGCTCTACAGGTTTTGTGTGAGTCAATTATTTAGCAAGAATAAGATTACCCTCTTTATTGTTTAAATAAGGATGTATAAAATCTAGAGTTACCAATAATGCTATTGTAAAGTCGGTTTGTAACTAAATATATTAAGAAATCAATGGACCTTATATTATTGATTGGCAATATTTGTCAAGATTGTATTATTGGTACCCTAAAGAAATATTGAATTAAGAAATGTTATGTTATGTGCAATAGTTTGAAAGCCCCATAAATTAAATATATGCGTACATAATCCATACCAAGTGTGTTTTTTCGCACAACAATTCTGACAACAATAAACACGGAAATGCTGCAACTCCTCCCTTTTCAATCGTCTTTATATACCGACCTTGTTGTTAAGTTTTGTTATTCACAATTTACTGTTAAATAGAATTCGAAATCACTGGTCATATATTCACATACATGAAAATGCTCCTTGTTTTTTTAGAACGGGATTAAATTATAAATGAGGACTGATAATTCGTTGCTCCCGTTTATCTTTTTCGCCTTTAATCTCTTCCTGTTTTTGTAATCTGTTAACAGTTAATTCATCAAGCTTTATGTATCTTTCCTGGTTCATCTTTCACTAGATTGTTAGTAGCTATATCTCAAACATTCGAAGGATGGAAGCGTCGAGGATCTGTTGTCGCCCAGTTTCTCCTCTGTCGCTGAAGAACTTGCTCCACCTGTTCAACTCTTTAAAGGCTCTACATTTGTTGGCAAATTTCATTACCGATTCTCGAAGTTGTTGGTCTCTCTTGTCCGGAAAGATGGTTGATTTATTTGTCATGAAAGAAGCAATTTCACAATAAAAGGATCTGGCGGAGCCAGCAAGTAGATTTTGAGCCCTACATATCTTGGCCCATGTGCCATTTCTGTCATTCAATGTAGCGAGGTTATTGTCCAACTCGACCGTGCGTACAGGCCTCTGTTGACAGTCTTGTTGACAGGTAATGTTCCTTTCCAAGTACCTATTAGCTGCAGCTAGGTCCCAGGATCTGATAAGTATGTTCGAAGGGTGTAGGGCATGGACTGGGGTCCATTTCTGCCTAGGGTACATCACCTTAGACCCCTAGTATCGAAATTGTGACGCCTCCCGGCGCTAGCAGAATGGTTGCGTGGGGCATTGCAGCTCGCTAGCGCTCGCCAGGATGGGAGGATGGGCTACAGTTGTCCTAGAATGATCTGCTTTATGTTATTAGTGTCGTGTTGCCACAGACAGTCTAGAAATGGTCTTTGTTTTGGTCTGTGACCGCGCCTTGTATTTTATATTCGCTATAATATAAATGTTGCTTGTGTGAGAGGCGAGCGAGAGAGAGTGACGGGGTACACCTGGCAGCGGGGCGAGCTATCACGCGGCCCGCTTGGGCGCTGACGGCGTTGGCGGCCGGGTGGTCAACTAGTCCCTGCTCATCGCGGCCTCGTGTTTTTTACCAGCTCAGAGCTGGCCTGACACGCGTATCGTCTACATCCTTTGCAATTCTGTCCCCCATACTCGCCACTTTGCATACTATTTCTCTCTCTCGACTTCTCCTTTCTCATTCTCTAATCTTTATTAAACTCAACATCCCTTCTGGTTTCAGCATAGACGTTCACCGTCGGCCAGTCGTATTGTACGCGAAGCTCTCAGATATTTCTATGTATTAGGCTTTAATGAGGTTTGGAGAGACGGACTTTTCCGTGTGTGTCCTCTCTCGGGAAGGTTGTAGACCGGTATATGTCTCCCTGGCAGGGTGTTGAGTGATTCTGCTTAGTTATTTAAAGCTAGACTAGGGGTAAGGTTACTGTGTCGTTGTCTCCGATGTGTGCAGTGTTAGCTAAGCACTGCACGACATCGACAGGTACTGTGGGAGCCTAGGTTGTCTTCGGGTGGGTTTACTTTGCGAGCACAGCACTGTGGTGTGAGAGGGCCATAGCCTATCCCTCATAACATAGTGCTGCCTCTTTGTGTTGACTTCTGAGGGATCGCCAGGATAGAACTAGGTACTAGAGACCTAGATTTATCAAGAGAGCATCCCCGTCATATAACGTAATCTTCATTATACCACCTTCGGACAACGTTAGGCTACGAGCCGCATGCTCACCCATTGTTGCCCTGCCTTGATACCCCAGCTAGACTTTATTAACTGAGCAGACACTGGTTAGAGATAAGCTCCATTATTATATGTATGCCACATTATTATTCACTGCACTTTTGAGCCGAGGTTGTTGTTGAGTTGCACAACCCTAGTAGGCTGTTGCGTTGTGTCACGAAGCATTTCTTTAGTTGTCGAGCATTACTACCTTTGCGCAGTCTTTATTATTCGCCTGCCTATTATTACCATATGTCCTCGCATTTATTGTGACCCGTATTCTGCATTATAATTGTTCAAGATTCTTTACGAACATCTTCCCAGCATCAGACTTATTTCAGAAGTTTCCAGTTGATGTTGCAGGACTAGCATTGCACTTTCTTTAATACAGGAGTGCCAGTTATTTGAGTATCTACCGTATCGTTAATTAACACCTTACGAGCGGCCTATGCGGTTTATTTATGTGTACCGCACAGCGGGGTGTTTTTAGCCAAAATAGGGCTGTTTACGTGATCATTTTCATGCCTAAATAAGACCCAGAACGTAAAACAAGTACCTATCCCTGAAAGGGCATAAACAGAGCTTTCGAATGACACCATAACGATCCTTGTATGATGGATAGTTTTCTTGCAATAACCGTGCAACGCGAGTGCAAAAAGCAGGTAATTCGGTACTTTCAGTACATAATTGAGTATGTAGCGAGTGAGAGAGGGAGGAGGGAGCTGAGATTTGTGTCAGTAGGTTCGCCGCGGTGGTCTGGAGCAGTCATACGCTCGCTAGTCTCCTGCCACCACTTGTCTCTCTCTCTCAGCCACATTACGTGCTGAAATTGCCACTCGAGTTATGTCGAGCGCCGCCACATAGTCCAGCTTTATTTAACTCGACTTATGTTGCTCGCCGCTAAATAAGGGTTAATCACGTTAACTATCTTTTCTTTGTGTAACCTAATCGAGTAATCTTTTACTGTTTGAGAATAGGCTGTTTCATCGAGCGTCAGCCTAGTGTGTGTGCACCAGTTACCGAGTCATAGGATACCTCGTTGTCCAGGCAAGACTCAGGGCGGTCATGGTGTTTTGTTTTCCAGTGTTTAAGGCAGGGGTTGGATCTAGTGTTACCGTTGTTGCATTTTGCCATTATCTAGTCCAATGTTGAAGAGCCCTGTGTCTTTGAGAACCTGGATCGTAACAAATGGCGACCTAGCTCAGGATCTTGTTAACTAAGAGATTATTGCAGGATTGTTGTGGTCATTTGTTTTATTGAGGAATATAGTGGGCACGTTAATTTTGTTTTTGGCAAAGTAGTATAGCACTTGAGAGTCTTCAGACATTTTTGGCAAGTGAATAGTGCTACATAAGAGTTTGGGGTACTTCTTTTCTGAATATTGTGGTGAGAAATTTTTGTGAGCATCATGTCTTATACCGGGTCAGAGGAGAATGGAGACACAGTACGTAATGTCGAAACTGAGGAACAGCAGCATGATGAAAGGGTTAATCGGGTGAACTGTGAGGAGGATGCTAGGATATTTTTGCAATGGCCTGTTACTGCCGAGCGTTTGGAGGGTATGGATCGGTACGGTCTTCAATGTCTGGCCACAGCTATCGGTCATGCGGTTACTAGCAGCATGACCAAGGATAACTTGATAACGTGTGTACTGGGCAGGGTGACTGGTGAGCGAGATGGGTTGAGTGCTCAGAGCCCTTCGGCCATGCTTCCCCTACACTCGACTCCCAGCCATCCCAGTAGTTTGCCGACCCCGGGTACGCTTCCACAGTTGGGTGGTGACTGGCAGGGTGGGTTGCCCCTGGGGGGACCACCGGTAATTTCAAACATTGTAGCACCTTCACCTCCTCCAGGGTTAACTCCAGAATTATTGTATCAGCTCGAATTAGCTAAGATCGAAGAGAGAAAGGCTATCAGGGTATCTGAGCTTCAGCTTCACCAGCAACAAAGGGCAGGTGAGCTTCAGCAGCAAATAGAGCTAGCAAAATTCCAAGCTGAGTCGACTAGGTACTGTG
The DNA here is from genome assembly GCA_032716605.1 of Paralithodes platypus. NCBI lineage: Eukaryota > Metazoa > Arthropoda > Malacostraca > Decapoda > Lithodidae > Paralithodes > Paralithodes platypus. The sequence continues at coordinate 17,678,188 of CM064522.1, read as the reverse complement.
CCGACATGGACGTAGAGAAGTCGCGAGTAGAGACAACGGGACAGCGACTTGGGGCTGGTAACCGTGTTCAGGAGCAGTCTCTCTCGCACTTATTGAAACTGGTTCCGGTGTTTGATGAGAGTGGGGTAACAGAATTTTTCACACGCTTTGAGAAGAAGTACCAGGAACACCAGTGGCCAGAGAATAAATGGGCAGCACTTGTATCCTCTAGATTAATAGGCAAGGGTCTTAAAGCCTACGATGCGTTGCCTATAGAGTCTTGTATTATCTATGAGGAACTCAAGGAGGCTGTCCTGAGAGCATACGAACTACAACCAGAGACGTACAGGTTGAAGTTCCGGGGTGTTACCAAGGGTCGGGAGAGCACCTTTTTGGAGCATGCCCGGGAGATGTCCGATGCTTTTGGGAATTGGCTGAGGTCGGAGAAAGCTACTACGTTTGACGACATTAAACAGTTGGTGCTTTTAGAGCAGTTTTTCAAATGCACGGGCGGCGACCTGACGTTAAACTTTAAAGAAAAGCAACCAAAAACTCTACAGGAGGCAGCTGAGATGGCTGACCTCCGGCTATCACTAATTCGTGGGTGCGGGTCTGCCCAGCGTAGTGAGGCAGGTAACAAGGGGCGTGATGCCCCCCCCCCGAGTTAGTGATATACCTTATGCAAACAAGTACAAGAGCCATGATACCAAGACTGACCACAAGACTAGCACCGTCCCATTTAAGAAGCGGCCGGGCCCTTCCCAGTACCAAGGGAAACCCAAAGGGGAGTTGGAGTGTTTTCATTGTCATAAAAAGGGGCACTTTGCAAGAGTCTGTCCTAGCAAACCACCTACAGCAGCTGTGTCTTTGGCCTGCAACATTGGTGTGTCTCCAGAGTCATCTGAGTTTGCCCGGGGCAGTTCGTCAGAGGCTGAGGCACAGCCAATGCAGAAGCACCTGGGAGGCTCGAACCCTGCTCAGGATGTTTTTTGCGACCATAGAGGGCGGGGTTGCGTGATGTGGGCGGGGCGCAAGCATGGAGTAGAGGTCTTGCGCGATATAGGTGCTTCCCAGACTCTGATGAAAAACTTGACTGGCTACCCTATAAACGCGGCTCGGGTGGTGGTGGTGCAGGGTATTAATGCAACTCGGTCATACCCGCTGGTGCGGTTGGAGTTGGAGGTGGATGGTGTGGCACGTGAATTGGATGTCGGGATTGTGGAGAAACTGCCAGTGGAGGGCGTCGACCTTCTTCTCGGCAACGACTTTGCAATGCCCGCTTCTGAGGTTCTACCCTTAGTCGTTGCCGAGAGGCCGGCCGACGTGAGTAGGGAAGAGCAAGAGTGGGTCGAGCGGTGCCAGACACAACCCATGGCGTGTGTTGTCACCCGAGCTCGGGCAGCTAAAGTGTCACAGCCTAGTCCTCCGTCTTCAGACCAGCGGAGGAACGATCAACAGGAGGAGGCTAAAGCTGGAGTTGGTTTTAAGAGTTTTGACTCGGCGGCTCTCCTGGGTGATTCAGTATTAGCACCATTACTTAATTCTGGAGTAGCCCCTGGGCCTGTCATCGAGAGTGACGAGGCTGGGCATGACGAGTCTCTACGACAGCAACGTTATGTACATCGAGAGAGACAGAGGGAGCAGCCCAGTATCGGGGAAGGTCATGCATTGCTCCGGGAGCAGTTAGATCGCTTGGCACCCTCAGATATACGTCGGTTGCAACTAGAGGACCCTGAGCTCCAAACGTGAGCTAATGGAGCTGTAGAGCTCGACGAGGACGGCGATGCACAGCAAGGAGATTTTTTTTATTTAGAAGGCATCCTCTATAGGCGTTTTCAAGACCCTAAACGTAGTTGGCAAGAGGGGTCCGGAGTAGTGGACCAGTTGGTGGTGCCACCGGAGTGCAGGGATAGCCTACTGAGGTTGGCGCATGACATACCACTGGCAGGACATCTAGGGGTGAGAAAAACGGTGGCGGCTTTAGAAAAATTGTTTTGGTGGCCGGGGATGAAGGGGCAGGTGGTAACCTGGATAGCAAGGTGTCATACGTGCCAGAGGGTTGGAAAACCTAACCAAACAATTCCGAGAGCCCCGTTGCACCCCATTCCTGTCAGTGGACCGCCCTTCAGTAAGGTCATCATTGATATGGTCGGACCCCTACCCCCTACTAGTGCCGGTAATAAATTTCTATTAACTATCATGGATGTGGCCACTCGTTATCCTGATGCATATCCAATGAGAAATGGCACAGCGAAAACTGTTGTCCGGAACCTGCTCTTGTATTGCTCGCGGTATGGTTACCCGCAAGAGGTGCAATCGGACCAAGGTTCTAGTTTTACATCTAATCTGTTCAAACAAACTATGATTCAGCATGGCATCAGCACTGTCGTCTCTTCTGCGTATCACCCGGAGAGTCAAGGGGTGTTGGAGAGGTGGCACGCCACGCTGAAAAGCATGCTTCGATGTTATTGCGCGGAGAACGGAAAGGATTGGGACCTTGGTCTGCCGTATGTTTTGTTCGCGGCAAGAGAAGTGCCTGGAGAGAGTCTCGGTTTCAGTCCGAATGAGCTTGTTTTCGGGCATCAGGTGAGGGGTCCTCTCCACATGGTGAAGGAGATGTGGGAGGGCACTGGGCATGTGGTTCTGCGAGATGGGTTGCAGCCTCTTGTTCCTGAGCGACGGGAGGTGTTGTTTGCTAGGCTGCGGCAGTCCGTCCGCATGTTTGTTGCTTCTCCAGGCCTGATGTACGGGGTAGAATCCGACACGGAGGCTGGAGACAGTGCAAGGCTCGAGTTGGTTCCCTACCGTGTGAATCCTGCTCGACAGCCTGTTGGGAAGGCGGAGCTGGACGGCGTGTGGAGAGGGGGTCTGAGGGATGAGGAATGTCGTGAGTAGTCGTTGCCAGTGGCTTTGCAACCTGAGTTTGGTGGCAGAGTCCGTGTGTGTGTTGATTGCAAGAGTGTGGAAGCATTATCCCTGACAGACGCCTATCCATTACCCAGAGTTGACGACACCATAGACCGCTTCGGGGCTGCCTCGCTCATCACGAAGGTAGAACTAGTGAAGGGTTATTGGCAGGCCCCGTTGCCGGAAAGAGCGAAGAGAAGGGCCAGTCTTGCGATGAACTGGACAGTTTATCAGTGTCAGGTGTTGTTGTGCTGCCGGAACACAAGTTGGATGTGTGGCATGCTGGGGGCACTGATAATGTTTTGGCTTTGTTTGCAGGAGAACCCTCGCTGTTCAGTCAGTGTCTGTCGTGGGTGGAGGATCCGGGGTAGGCTACCACAGTATGTTGGTATAGCCTCCTGTCTTGGCTCGCGGTGTATTTTTGCGCTGGTGCTTGTTGGCTCGCGTGTGTAGCATCAGCGTAGGGTCGCAGGGCAGGAGTTGTTGGCTTTGATTAGAAGAAAGTTAGGCTACATCTATAGTAGCCACCAAAAACAACATTAAAATAAAATATGAAAAATTAAATAAAAACTCTTTCTTTTTGATAATTAATTTTAAGATAATATTGTAGCTGAGTACTGAGGGCAGATGATTTTCCCTCAGTAGGCTGTGCTTCTTAAAGCTCGCTCTGGGAGCACAATGTTATGAATTAATGTATTATGTTTGGGAAGGGTGATAAGATTTTTTTTTATATATATAAATGTTGTATTTTTTTTGAGGAGACTGAGCTTGCATTCCATGAGTGGCAGAGTGGTTAGGAGTGGCAGATTCTAGCGACATTCTGCCTGTTCAGATATGGGCTCATGGTTGAGTGTCCCATATCTTGGGGGGGGTGTGACGCCTCCCGGCGCTAGCAGAATGGTTGTGTGGGGCATTGCAGCTCGCTAGCGCTCGCCAGGATGGGAGGAGGGGCTACAGTTGTCCTAGAATGATCTGCTTTATGTTATTAGTGTCGTGTTGCCACAGACAGTCTAAAAATGGTCTTTGTTTTGGTCTGTGACCGCGCCTTGTATTTTATATTCGCTATAATATAAATGTTGCTTGTGTGAGAGGCGAGCGAGAGAGAGTGACGGGGTACACCTGGCAGCGGGGCGAGCTATCACGCGGCCCGCTTGGGCGCTGACGGCGTTGGCGGCCGGGTGGTCAACTAGTCCCTGCTCATCGCGGCCTCGTGTTTTTTACCAGCTCAGAGCTGGCCTGACACGCGTATCGTCTACATCCTTTGCAATTCTGTCCCCCATACTCGCCACTTTGCATACTATTTCTCTCTCTCGACTTCTCCTTTCTCATTCTCTAATCTTTATTAAACTCAACATCCCTTCTGGTTTCAGCATAGACGTTCACCGTCGGCCAGTCGTATTGTACGCGAAGCTCTCAGATATTTCTATGTATTAGGCTTTAATGAGGTTTGGAGAGACGGACTTTTCCGTGTGTGTCCTCTCTCGGGAAGGTTGTAGACCGGTATATGTCTCCCTGGCAGGGTGTTGAGTGATTCTGCTTAGTTATTTAAAGCTAGACTAGGGGTAAGGTTACTGTGTCGTTGTCTCCGATGTGTGCAGTGTTAGCTAAGCACTGCACGACATCGACAGGTACTGTGGGAGCCTAGGTTGTCTTCGGGTGGGTTTACTTTGCGAGCACAGCACTGTGGTGTGAGAGGGCCATAGCCTATCCCTCACAACATAGTGCTGCCTCTTTGTGTTGACTTCTGAGGGATCGCCTGGATAGAACTAGGTACTAGAGACCTAGATTTATCAAGAGAGCATCCCCGTCATATAACGTAATCTTCATTATACCACCTTCGGACAACGTTAGGCTACGAGCCGCATGCTCACCCATTGTTGCCCTGCCTTGATACCCCAGCTAGACTTTATTAACTGAGCAGACACTGGTTAGAGATAAGCTCCATTATTATATGTATGCCACATTATTATTCACTGCACTTTTGAGCCGAGGTTGTTGTTGAGTTGCACAACCCTAGTAGGCTGTTGCGTTGTGTCACGAAGCATTTCTTTAGTTGTCGAGCATTACTACCTTTGCGCAGTCTTTATTATTCGCCTGCCTATTATTACCATATGTCCTCGCATTTATTGTGACCCGTATTCTGCATTATAATTGTTCAAGATTCTTTACGAACATCTTCCCAGCATCAGACTTATTTCAGAAGTTTCCAGTTGATGTTGCAGGAGTAGCATTGCACTTTCTTTAATACAGGAGTGCCAGTTATTTGAGTATCTACCGTATCGTTAATTAATCACGTTAACTATCTTTTCTTTGTGTAACCTAATCGAGTAATCTTTTACTGTTTGAGAATAGGCTGTTTCATCGAGCGTCAGCCTAGTGTGTGTGCACCAGTTACCGAGTCATAGGATACCTCGTTGTCCAGGCACGACTCAGGGCGGTAATGGTGTTTTGTTTTCCAGTGTTTAAGGCAGGGGTTGGATCTAGTGTTACCGTTGTTGCATTTTGCCATTATCTAGTCCAATGTTGAAGAGCCCTGTGTCTTTGAGAACCTGGATCGTAACAAATGGCGACCTAGCTCAGGATCTTGTGAACTAAGAGATAATTGCAGGATTGTTGTGGTCATTTGTTTTATTGAGGAATATAGTGGGCACGTTAATTTTTTTTTTGGCAAAGTAGTATAGCACTTGAGAGTCTTCAGACATTTTTGGCAAGTGAATAGTGCTACATAAGAGTTTGGGGTACTTCTTTTCTGAATATTGTGGTGAGAAATTTTTGTGAGCATCATGTCTTATACCGGGTCAGAGGAGAATGGAGACACAGTACGTAATGTCGAAACTGAGGAGCAGCAGCATGATGAAAGGGTTAATCGGGTGAACTGTGAGGAGGATGCTAGGATATTTTTGCAATGGCCTGTTACTGCCGAGCGGTTGGAGGGTATGGATCGGTACGGTCTTCAATGCCTGGCCACAGCTATCAGTCATGCGGTTACTAGCAGCATGACCAAGGATAACTTGATAACGTGTGTACTGGGCAGGGTGACTGGTGAGCGAGATGGGTTGAGTGCTCAGAGCCCTTCGGCCATGCTTCCCCTACACTCGACTCCCAGCCATCCCAGTAGTTTGCCGACCCCGGGTACGCTTCCACAGTTGGGTGGTGACTGGCAGGGTGGGTTGCCCCTGGGGGGACCACCGGTAATTTCAAACATTGTAGCACCTTCACCTCCTCCAGGGTTAACTCCAGAATTATTGTATCAGCTCGAATTAGCTAAGATCGAAGAGAGAAAGGCTATCAGGGTATCTGAGCTTCAGCTTCACCAGCAACAAAGGGCAGGTGAGCTTCAGCAGCAAATAGAGCTAGCAAAAATCCAAGCTGAGTCGACTAGGTACTGTGCCGACATGGACGTAGAGAAGTCGCGAGTAGAGACAACGGGACAGCGACTTGGGGCTGGTAACCGTGTTCAGGAGCAGTCTCTCTCGCACTTATTGAAACTGGTTCCGGTGTTTGATGAGAGTGGGGTAACAGAATTTTTCACACGCTTTGAGAAGAAGTACCAGGAACACCAATGGCCAGAGAATAAATGGGCAGCACTTGTATCCTCTAGATTAATAGGGAAGGGTCTTAAAGCCTATGATGCGTTGCCTATAGAGTCTTGTATTATCTATGAGGAACTCAAGGAGGCTGTCCTGAGAGCATACGAACTACAACCAGAGACGTACAGGTTGAAGTTCCGGGGTGTTACCAAGGGTCGGGAGAGCACCTTTTTGGAGCATGCCCGGGAGTTGTCCGATGCTTTTGGGAATTGGCTGAGGTCGGAGAAAGCTACTACGTTTGACGACATTAAACAGTTGGTGCTTTTAGAGCAGTTTTTCAAATGCACGGGCGGCGACCTGACGTTAAACTTTAAAGAAAAGCAACCAAAAACTCTACAGGAGGCAGCTGAGATGGCTGACCTCCGGCTATCACTAATTCGTGGGTGCGGGTCTGCCCAGCGTAGTGAGGCAGGTAACAAGGGGCGTGACACCCCCCCCCCCCCGAGTTAGTGATATACCTTATGCAAACAAGTACAAGAGCCATGATACCAAGACTGACCACAAGACTAGCACCGTCCCATTTAAGAAGGGGCCGGGCCCTTCCCAGTACCAAGGGAAGCCCAAAGGGGAGTTGGAGTGTTTTCATTGTCATAAAAAGGGGCACTTTGCAAGAGTCTGTCCTAGCAAACCACCTACAGCAGCTGTGTCTTTGGCCTGCAACATTGGTGTGTCTCCGAAGTCATCTGAGTTTGCCCGGGGCAGTTCGTCAGAGGCTGAGGCACAGCCAATGCAGAAGCACCTGGGAGGCTCGAACCCTGCTCAGGATGTTTTTTGCGACCATAGAGGGCGGGGTTGCGTGATGTGGGCGGGGCGCAAGCATGGAGTAGAGGTCTTGCGCGATATAGGTGCTTCCCAGACTCTGATGAAAAACTTGACTGGCTACCCTATAAACGCGGCTCGGGTGGTGGTGGTGCAGGGTATTAATGCAACTCGGTCATACCCGCTGGTGCGGTTGGAGTTGGAGGTGGATGGTGTGGCACGTGAATTGGATGTCGGGATTGTGGAGAAACTGCCAGTGGAGGGCGTCGACCTTCTTCTCGGCAACGACTTTGCAATGCCCGCTTCTGAGGTTCTACCCTTAGTCGTTGCCGAGAGGCCGGCCGACGTGAGTAGGGAAGAGCAAGAGTGGGTCGAGCGGTGCCAGACACAACCCATGGCGTGTGTTGTCACCCGAGCTCGGGCAGCTAAAGTGTCACAGCCTAGTCCTCCGTCTTCAGACCAGCGGAGGAACGATCAACAGAAGGAGGCTAAAGCTGGAGTTGGTTTTAAGAGTTTTGACTCGGCGGCTCTCCTGGGTGATTCAGTATTAGCACCATTACTTAATTCTGGAGTAGCCCCTGGGCCTGTCATCGAGAGTGACGAGGCTGGGCATGACGAGTCTCCACGACAGCAACGTTATGTACATCGAGAGAGACAGAGGGAGCAGCCCAGTATCGGAGAAGGTCATGCATTGCTCCGGGAGCAGTTAGATCGCTTGGCACCCTCAGATATACGTCGGTTGCAACTAGAGGACCCTGAGCTCCAAACGTGAGCTAATGTAGCTGTAGAGCTCGATGAGGACGGCGATGCACAGCCAGGAGATTTTTTTTATTTAGAAGGCATCCTCTATAGGCATTTTCAAGACCCTAAACGTAGTTGGCAAGAGGGGTCCGGAGTAGTGGACCAGTTGGTGGTGCCATGGGAGTGCAGGGATAGCCTACTGAGGTTGGCGCATGACATACCACTGGCAGGACATCTAGGGGTGAGAAAAACGGTGGCGGCTTTAGAAAAATTGTTTTGGTGGCCGGGGATGAAGGGGCAGGTGGTAACCTGGATAGCAAGGTGTCATACGTGCCAGAGGGTTGGAAAACCTAACCAAACAATTCCGAGAGCCCCGTTGCACCCCATTCCTGTCAGTGGACCGCCCTTCAGTAAGGTCATCATTGATATGGTCGGACCCCTACCCCCTACTAGTGCCGGTAATAAATTTCTAGTAACTATCATGAATGTGGCCACTCGTTATCCTGATGCATATCCAATGAGAAATGGCTCAGCGAAAACTGTTGTCTGGAACCTGCTCTTGTATTGCTCGCGGTATGGTTACCCGCAATAGGTGCAATAGGACCAAGGTTCTAGTTTTACATCTAATCTGTTCAAACAAACTATGATTCAGCATGGCATCAGCACTGTCGTCTCTTCTGCGTATCACCCGGAGAGTCAAGGGGTGTTGGAGAGGTGGCACGCCACTCTGAAAAGCATGCTTCGATGTTATTGCGCAGAGAACGGAAAGGATTGGGACCTTGGTCTGCCGTATGTTTTGTTCGCGGCAAGAGAAGTACCTGGAGAGAGTCTCGGTTTCAGTCCGAATGAGCTTGTTTTCGGGCATCAGGTGAGGGGTCCTCTCCACATGGTGAAGGAGATGTGGGAGGGCACTGGGCATGTGGTTCTGCGAGATGGGTTGCTGCCTCTTGTTCCTGAGCGACGGGAGGTGTTGTTTGCTAGGCTGCGGAAGTCCGTCCGCATGTTTGTTGCTTCTCCAGGCCTGATGTACGGGGTAGAATCCGACACGGAGGCTGGAGACAGTGCAAGGCTCGAGTTGGTTCCCTACCGTGTGAATCCTGCACGACAGCCTGTTGTGAAGGCGGAGCTGGACGGCGTGTGGAGAGGGGGTCTGAGGGATGAGGAATGTCGTGAGTGGTCGTTGCCAGTGGCTTTGCAACCTGAGTTTGGTGGCAGAGTCCATGTGTGTGTTGATTGCAAGAGTGTGGAAGCATTATCCCTGACAGACGCCTATCCATTACCCAGAGTTGACGACACCATAGACCGCTTCGGGGCTGCCTCGCTCATCACGAAGGTAGAACTAGTGAAGGGTTATTGGCAGGCCCCGTTGCCGGAAAGAGCGAAGAGAAGGGCCAGTCTTGCGATGAACTGGACAGTTTATCAGTGTCAGGTGTTGTTGTGCTGCCGGAACACAAGTTGGATGTGTGGCATGCTGGGGGCACTGATAATGTTTTGGCTTTGTTTGCAGGACAACCCTCGCTGTTCAGTCAGTGTCTGTCGTGGGTGGAGGATCCGGGGTAGGCTACCACAGTATGTTGGTATAGCCTCCTGTCTTGGCTCGCAGTGTATTTTTGCGCTGGTGCTTGTTGGCTCGCGCGTGTAGCATCAGCGTAGGGTCGCAGGGCAGGAGTTGTTGGCTTTGATTAGAAGAAAGTTAGGCTACATCTATAGTAGCCGCCAAAAACAACATTAAAATAAAATATGAAAAATTAAATAAAAACTCTTTCTTTTTGATAATTAATTTTAAGATAATATTGTAGCTGAGTACTGAGGGCAGATGATTTTCCCTCAGTAGGCTGTGCTTCTTAAAGCTCGCTCTGGGAGCACAATGTTATGAATTAATGTATTATGTTTGGGAAGGGTGATAAGATTTTTTTTTATATATAAATGTTGTATTTTTTTTGAGGAGACTGAGCTTGCATTCCATGAGTGGCAGAGTGGTTAGGAGTGGCAGATTCTAGCGACATTCTGCCTGTTCAGATATGGGCTCATGGTTGAGTGTCCCATATATTGGGGGGGGTGTGACGCCTCCCGGCACTAGCAGAATGGTTGCGTGGGGCATTGCAGCTCGCTAGCGCTCGCCAGGATGGGAGGATGGGCTACAGTTGTCCTAGAATGATCTGCTTTATGTTATTAGTGTCGTGTTGCCACAGACAGTCTAGAAATGGTCTTTGTTTTGGTCTGTGACCGCGCCTTGTATTTTATATTCGCTATAATATAAATGTTGCTTGTGTGAGAGGCGAGCGAGAGAGAGTGACGGGGTACACCTGGCAGCGGGGCGAGCTATCACGCGGCCCGCTTGGGCGCTGACGGCGTTGGCGGCCGGGTGGTCAACTAGTCCCTGCTCATCGCGGCCTCGTGTTTTTTTACCAGCTCAGAGCTGGCCTGACACGCGTATCGTCTACATCCTTTGCAATTCTGTCCCCCATACTCGCCACTTTGCATACTATTTCTCTCTCTCGACTTCTCCTTTCTCATTCTCTAATCTTTATTAAACTCAACATCCCTTCTGGTTTCAGCATAGACGTTCACCGTCGGCCAGTCGTATTGTACGCGAAGCTCTCAGATATTTCTATGTATTAGGCTTTAATGAGGTTTGGAAAGACGGACTTTTCCGTGTGTGTCCTCTCTCGGAAAGGTTGTAGACCGGTATATGTCTCCCTGGCAGGGTGTTGAGTGATTCTGCTTAGTTATTTAAAGCTAGACTAGGGGTAAGGTTACTGTGTCGTTGTCTCCGATGTGTGCAGTGTTAGCTAAGCCCTGCACGACATCGACAGGTACTGTGGGAGCCTAGGTTGTCTTCGGGTGGGTTTACTTTGCGAGCACAGCACTGTGGTGTGAGAGGGCCATAGCCTATCCCTCACAACATAGTGCTGCCTCTTTGTGTTGACTTCTGAGGGATCGCCAGGATAGAACTAGGTACTAGAGACCTAGATTTATCAAGAGAGCATCCCCGTCATATAACGTAATCTTCATTATACCACCTTCGGACAACGTTAGGCTACGAGCCGCATGCTCACCCATTGTTGCCCTGCCTTGATACCCCAGCTAGACTTTATTAACTGAGCAGACACTGGTTAGAGATAAGCTCCATTATTATATGTATGCCACATTATTATTCACTGCACTTTTGAGCCGAGGTTGTTGTTGAGTTGCACAACCCTAGTAGGCTGTTGCGTTGTGTCACGAAGCATTTCTTTAGTTGTCGAGCATTACTACCTATGCGCAGTCTTTATTATTCGCCTGCCTATTATTACTATATGTCCTCGCATTTATTGTGACCCGTATTCTGCATTATAATTGTTCAAGATTCTTTACGAACATCTTCCCAGCATCAGACTTATTTCAGAAGTTTCCAGTTGATGTTGCAGGACTAGCATTGCACTTTCTTTAATACAGGAGTGCCAGTTATTTGAGTATCTACCGTAACGTTAATTAATCACGTTAACTATCTTTTCTTTGTGTAACCTAATCGAGTAATCTTTTACTGTTTGAGAATAGGCTGTTTCATCGAGCGTCAGCCTAGTGTGTGTGCACCAGTTACCGAGTCATAGGATACCTCGTTGTCCAGGCACGACTCAGGGCGGTAATGGTGTTTTGTTTTCCAGTGTTTAAGGCAGGGGTTGGATCTAGTGTTACCGTTGTTACATTTTGCCATTATCTAGTCCAATGTTGAAGAGCCCTGTGTCTTTGAGAACCTGGATCGTAACAAAATGTATTAAAAGAGAAATTGGCCCATGCAGCAGCAGGCGCGCCGCGGAGGTAGGAGGCCGAGGAGAGAGGGCAGGCACACGTCCCTCCTCCTCCTGGCCCCCCACACCCACCCAGGCACACACACACACACACAACACCTAAACACACACAAAGAGGGCAGAGGGAGGCAGCGGCCTTCACTATATAGGAAGGAGACGGCTCCCCATTTCCGCCCCCTCCCCCTTTTCGACCCCCGTTTGGGGGTATGCTCGGCACCCACCCCTGGTAGATCCGGACCCCTGTCCGAGTCTGACAGACTGACTCGGAGGTAGGTGGAGGAGGTTGTGTGTGTGTGTGTGTGGCAGTCAGCTAGAATGGGCGTGGCATGAGGGTCTATAAGCTGCTTGGATCACCCACAGACGTAACTGCACCGTAAAAAGCTCCTCAACTCCTGTGCTGGTCCGCTACCTCTCATCACAGCACGACCGCCGCTGAAACAGACACATCTGCACCGTAAAGGAGGCTGAAGATCTGCAGACATCCAAGGAAGCGGCCGCGGAGGTATGCGAAAGACTATCCACATTGTCAGAGTCCAGCAGATACAACAAAGATAGCCTGTCAAAATGGGTGAATGCGTTCAGTGATAGAATTTTTGAAGATCAAGACGATGAGGAAATGGAAAAATGTTGCCCATCGCTCTGCCGCCAACATGGAGTCATTGACAGGAGATAGATGACCCCGGGCCAGAAAATCTTTCCCGTCTGCCCCTACGATTCCTATTTCTTTTTGATGCTTGACGGTAAAATAGCTCTTGGGGTTTGTTACAGTCTTGCTTAATATTTTGTTGCTGAAAATCCTGAAATGTCGTGTTTTAACACACAAATCTCTAGGCGATCTTCTGTTGTCCAACGTGAGTTGGTGGAATTGGGAGCGATCGGAAATACTTTGATGCAAGATTTGGAATAAGCATAACATTCTACTCCTATTGCATAGTTCTGGTAATGCTAGCCCTATTTCTGCCAGCTAGGACTAGCGTTACCAGAACTTTGCATTAGGAGTAGCTTTTTATGCTGATATCAAAAATGCACCTAGAAATTGGATTAATTTTCAGAGAAAGGAAATATGGTCAACTTTAAAATTTCTTTTTAACATATTTGGCTTTACCACTTCCATTTTTTTCAGTTATACGAAGCATGACCTAGCTATACGACGACGCATTATACGAAGTATTACAGCGAGAGAGAGAGTGTGTAACTCTCTCTCTCTCTCTCTCACACACACTGTGTCTGTCTCTCTCTCTCTCTCTCTCTCACACACACACACACTGTGTCTGTCTGTCTCTCTCTCTCTCTCTCTCTGAGTCGAAGATTTTTTAGCTAACGTCTTGCCCATAATCAGCAGCAATGAGCGCGCTCACGCTGTCCTGTTAAAGAAATCGAGTTGTCAATAATTTTTCCACGACATCTTTCACCCACAAAAATTTAGGAGAGAGATTGTTTGTCGAGAAAGCTAATTTATTCGAAGAGTGACTCCCCATCATTTCTCGATGACGGCTGAGGAAATGTTCGAGGGCGTCTCACAGGAAAATGTACCTCCCCCGTGAGAGAGAGAGAGAGAGAGAGAGAATACTCTCTCTCTGTCTCTCTCACACACACACACACTGTGTCTGTCTGTGTCTGTCTGTCTCTCTCTCTCTCTCTCTCTCTCCTAGAGAGAGACTACCTTGCCGGGCTGCTGCGGCGTCGCCACTGTACGGGTTCCTGTCGTGATTTTAACACACAAATCTTTAGGCGATCTTCTGCTGTCCAACGTGAGTTGGTGGAATTTGAGTTGGTGGTGAACCTTTTTTCAGAAGGGTATACATTTTTGTGGGTGAAAGATGTCATGGAAAAATTACAAGCAATTTTTTTTCGAGAAAGCTAAATTTGTCGATACAATTGTAAAAACTAGGACAAATAAAAGAAAAACATGAAAAATTCCATTTTATTTTCCGATTTACATTATACGAAGCATGACCTATCTATACGACGAATTATACGAAGCACCACGGTGCCAGTTACTCCCATTAATTTTTGGTCACTTGATCCTAAAGTTAAGAAAGTGGAGGATATAGGTGACTAAATAGCAAATAACCAATATATAACCCCCAAAAAGGATATAATCCCACAAAAATGTTAGACATTTTGTATCAGTGCAAAAAATGTTGTGGGATTATTTTTGGTGAGTCGTCTGACTGGGGTACGACACATTATACGAAGCATGACCTTGGACAGTATACGACGCATTATACGAAGCATGACCTAGCTATACGACGCATTATACGAAGCATGACAGCGAGAGAGAGAGTGTGTAACTCTCTCTCTCTCTTTCTCTCTCTCACACAGTGTCTGTCTCTCTCTCTCTCTCTCTCTCTCTCTCTCACAGTGTCTGTCTCTCTTTCTCTCTCTCTCTCTCACACACACACACACACACTGTGTCTGTCTCTCTCTCTCTCTGAGTCAAAGATTTTTTAGCTAACGTCTTGCCCATAATCAGCAGCAATGAGCGCGCTCATGCTGTCCTGTTAAAGAAATCGAGTTGTCAATTATTTTTCCACGACATCTTTCACCCACAAAAATTTAGGAGAGATGTGTCTGTCTCTCTCTCTCTGTCTCTCTCTCTCTGAATCAAAGATTGTTTAGCTAACGTCTTGCCCATAATCAGCAGCAATGAGCGCCCTCACGCATTCCTGTTAAAGAAATCGAGTTGTCAATTATTTTTCGACTACATCTTTCACCAACAATTTTGTACCAGTGCTAACATTTTTGTGGGATTATTTTTGGTGAGTCGTCTGACTGGGGTACGACACATTATACGAAGCATGACCTATGACAGTATACGACGCATTATACGAAGCATGACTTAGCTATACGACGCATTATACGAAGCATGACCTAGCTATACGACGCATTATACGAAGCATGACCTAGCTATACGACGCATTATACGAAGCATGACCTAGCTATATGACGCATTATACGAAGCATGACCTAGCTATATGACGCATCATACGAAGCATGACCTAGCTATACGAAGCATGACCTAGCTATACGACGCATTATACGAAGCATGACCTAGCTATATGACGCATTATACGAAGCATGACCTACCTATACGACGCATTATACGAAGCATGACCTAGCTATACGACGCATTATACGAAGCATGACCTAGCTATATGACGCATTATACGAAGCATGACCTATACGACGCATAATACGAAGCATGACCTAGCTATACGACGCATTATACGAAGCATGACAGCGAGAGAGAGAGTGTGTAACTCTCTCTCTCTCTCTCTCAGACAGTGTCTGTCTCTCTCTCTATCTCTCTCACACACACACACACTGTGTCTGTCTCTCTCTCTCTCTCTCTGAGTCAAAGATTTTTTAGCTAACGTCTTGCCCATAATCAGCAGCAATGAGCGCGCTCACGCTGTCCTGTTAAAGAAATCGAGTTGTCAATTATTTTTCGACTACATCTTTCACCCACAATTTTGTACCAGTGCTAAAATTTTTGTGGGATTATTTTTGGCGAGTCGTCTGACTGGGGTACGACACATTATACGAAGCATGACCTAGGACAGTATACGACGCATTATACGAAGCATGACCTAGCTATACGAAGAATTATACGAAGCATGACCTAGCTATACGACGCATTATACGAAGCATGACCAAGCTATACGACGCATTATACGAAGCATGACCTAGCTATACGACGCATTATACGAAGCGTGACCTACCTATACGACGCATTATACGAAGCATGACCTACCTATGCGACGCATTATACGAAGCATGACAGCGAGAGAGAGAGTGTGTAACTCTCTCTCTCTCTCTCACACAGTGTCTGTCTCTCTCTCTCTCTCTCTCACACAGTGTCTGTCTCTCTCTCTCTCTCTCTCTGAGTCAAAGATTTTTTAGCTAACGTCTTGCCCATAATCAGCAGCAATGAGCGCGCTCACGCTGTCCTGTTAACCCGTTGAGACCCAGCGTCGCACGTGTTGCGTCGGCAGTCTTTGATCACCAACTCCCAGCGACGCATCACGTGCGTCTGACATATAAAAAACACTTACGTGGCTCGTAAGGTAGGAAATGGCGGGAGAATAGGACGGCGTGGTACCGTAGTGTGTGGGGAGCCGGGCCAGTAGGTGAGCGGGCCGAGACAGCCGCGCGGCTGGTGGTGGTGGGCTTAGTGGGGATAGTTTACACCCCTAGTTTACCGCCACTTTGAACCTTCATTACTCCGGTCGTATGGGAGCTAGAGGCTTGAGATTTATGTGAGATACTCCTTAGGATGTATGCCGTACAATGCCATACTCAGTTTTACCCTAGTGCTCCCGGGCGGGTGGTCATGCGGGGGACACGAACTATTGAAACCCCCCCCCCCACCCCCCAAATGACCGAAATGAGTTTTTTTTTATTTGTGTGTTCATTTCTCACCATTCTCTTCCATTTTGGCTCAACAAATTTGTTTGAAGCTCCCCCCCCCCCCCCCCCCCACCCGCCCCTCCCCCCCAAAAAAAAAATGTCAGAGGTGATTTTTTTTTTTTGTTTTTCAT
The DNA here is from genome assembly GCA_032716605.1 of Paralithodes platypus. NCBI lineage: Eukaryota > Metazoa > Arthropoda > Malacostraca > Decapoda > Lithodidae > Paralithodes > Paralithodes platypus. Next base: position 17,661,877 of record CM064522.1, on the reverse strand, counting down.
TTCTCATCCTTGTCTTCCATTTTAGCAAACAAAAAAAATAAGTGAAAATGGCTTGGGACTGGGGTGAACAAAATATTATAACTAGCCGGGGCTCAACGGGTTAAAGAAATTGAGTTGTCAATTATATTTCGACGACATCTTTCACCAACAATTTTGTACCAGTGCTAACAATTTTGTGGGATTATTTTTGGTTGGTATTGAAGGTAAATGCAGGGAAGAGCAAGGTTATGGTCTTCGAAAGGGGTGAAGTCACAGAGTGTGAGGTGAAGCTGAACGGTCAGGCTATGGAGATCGTCAACTCTTTTAAGTATCTGGGCAGTGTGTTGAGTAAAGATGGGACTATGAATGAAGAAGTGCGGGAGAGGGTACAACAGGGGAAGAGGGTTGTAGGAACGCTAAAAGCAGTAACAAGAAATAGGGTGGTCAGTATGGAAGTGAAGAAGTCCTTGCATGACAGTGTGGTAATCCCGACACTGACTTACGGAAGCGAAGCATGGACGTTGGTTGAGAGACTCAGACCAAGAGTGAGAGCAGTGGAAATTAATTACTTAACCCGTTGAGCCCCGGCTAGTTATAATATTTTGTTCACCCCAGTCCCAAGCCATTTTCACTTCTTTTCTTTGTTTGCTAAAATGGAAGACAAGGATGAGAAATGAAAAAAAAAAAAAAAAAAATCACCTCGGACATTTTTTTTTGGGGGGGGGGAGCCTCAACAAAATTTGTTGAGCCAAAATGGAAGAGAATGGTGAGAAATGAAGACCAAAATAAAAAAAAAAAAAATCGGTCATTTGGGGGGCGGGGGGGGGGGTTCAATAGTTCGTCTCCCCCGCATGACCACCTGCCCGGGAGCACTAGGGTAAAAACAGAGTATGGCATTGTACGGCATACATCCTAAGGAGTGTCTCACATAAATCTCAAGCCTCTAGCTCCCATACGACCGGAGTAATGAAGGTTCAAAGTGGCGGTGAACTAAGGGTGTAAACTATCCCCACTAAGCCCACCACCACCAGCCGCGCGGCTGTCTCGGCCCGCTCACACCTACTGGCCCGGCTCCCACACACACTACGGTACCTCCCCCTCCTATTCTCCCGCCATTTCCTACCTTACGAGCCACGTAAGTGTTTTTTATATGTCGGACGCACGTGATGCGTCGCTGGGAGTTGGTGATCAAAGACTGCCGACGCAACACGTGCGACGCTGGGTCTCACCGGGTTAAGGAGTGCGTGCGGAGTTACATGGAGGGATAGACTGACTAATGAGGAAGTAAGAAGGAGGTGTGGTATGGAGGTAGATGTGCTGGAAAGTGTGAAAAGGAACAACTTGAGATGGTTCGGCCATATGGAAGGTATGGAAAGCGAGAGAATGACTAAGAGGGTGTACGAGAGCGAGGTGGAGGGACAGAGAGGGAGAGGTAGACCGAATGAGAGGTGGAAGGATGGAGTGAGGAAGTACATGAACGAAGGCGGTGCTGGTTGGGGGGAGGGGCGTCGACTGACTGGGGACAGAGGTGCATGGGGGCGGTTCGTTCGTGGCCACCCCTTCGGGGATCACTGCGTCAGGCAATAGATAGATAGATTGATTTTTTGGTGAGACGTCTGACTGGGGTACGACACATTATACGAAACATGACCTAGGACAGTATACAAAGGAGTACAAAGTAGTACAAAGGAAATCAAGCAACAACAGATCTAGTGACCCTTCTAGGTTGCTTGTCCTCCAAAACACTGAGGATCAAGTGTCCAAACAGTGGTTTAGAGTGGGTAAGGGAACATTGGAAAGGGAATTACTGCCCTGGAACTAATGTCAGTGGCAGGATTAGGACATTAGTAGAGGACAGATGGGTTAGTAACTGAGGGGGGGATAAAATAAAGTTATTCATTTACAAACGCAGTCAGTCGCGGGTTTGATGCGAGATATATGTCTAGGCGGAGTTTAAATGAATCAACGGTGATGCAGTCTATAACGTTTCGGGGAAGCCCATTCCACAAGTTGACAACTCGATTGAAGAAGAAATTCTTTGATTCGTTCGAGTTAAAAGATTTACCAATAATTTTGCAACCGTTTCCCCGCGTGTAATTAGATTGGTCGATAGTGAAGTACTTACTACAGTTCATATTGTCGATGCCTTTGATGATTTTGAACACTTGAATTAAGTCACCTCTTAATCTGCGCTGGGTTAAAGGAAATAGATTTAATTCTCTAAGACGCTCTTCGTATGGTTTGTTCTTTAGGCTAGGTATCATTTTGGTAACTCTACGTTGAACTCGTTCTAGCTTGTTTATATCTTTTTGGTAATAAGGGCACCAGGATTGAACGCAGTATTCCAGAAGAGAGCGGACTAAGGAATTGTAAAGGGTTAGGATAACTTCTTTGGATTTATGCTCAAATGACCTGCCTATAAAGCCAATTATTTTGTTTGCCTTCTTAACAACTTCTGAACATTGTTGACTCGGTTTTAGGTTACTCGATATTGTTACTCCCAGATCGGTTTCTCTGTTTACATTCTTAAGCTGAGTGCCATTCATCGAATAGTTTGCTTTCTCATTTAGGTATCCGATATGTAGTACTTTACATTTATCCGCATTGAAACTCATTTGCCAAATTTGGGCCCAACATGACAATTTATCTAGATTGTGTTGCATATCGTCAACTTGTTCTTTTGAGAGTACGCTATTTGCAATTTTTGTATCGTCAGCAAATTTTGAGATTGTACAGGTGAGACCCCCATCTATGTCGTTGATGTAAATTAGAAAGAGAATTGGTCCTAGTACCGATCCCTGGGGTACCCCGCTACTTACATTGGTCCATTTAGATGCCTTACCGTTTATGACTACTCTTTGCTTTCTGTTGCTGAGCCAATTTTCTATCCATTTCAACACACCGTCTTGTATTCCATGCGCTTTTAGTTTTAGCAGTAAACGTTTGTGGGGAACTTTGTCAAAGGCCTTTTGAAAATCAAGGTATATAATATCTACAGCTTTACTCTCATCGTAGAGGTTGAGGATATCGTGGAAGAAGTCTAAGAGGTTTGTTAAACAGGAACGTTTTTTACGAAAGCCGTGTTGAGTATCTTTAAGTATGTTATTTTCCTCTAAGTGATTTACGAGTCTGTTCGTATGACCGTTTCTAGCATTTTACATACAACTGAGGTTAAGCTAATTGGACGATAGTTACTGGGTAGGGATTTGCTGCCTTTTTTTAATATCGGTGTTACGTTGGCTAGCTTCCACTGATCAGGCATAGTTCCAGACTGCAAGGATTTATTGAATAGTAATGTCAGTGGTTTGGAGAGCTCATCCTTAGCTTCCTTTAGAACTCTAGGCGAGATTGTATCAGGTCCAGGCGTTTTATTTACCTTGAGTTTATCTAAACAATTCAATACTTCTCCCTCTGTAATGGTGATATTGCTTAGAATATCTGAATTATCAATCTGAATCGGCGATGGTGTAGGGATATCACTGAGGTCTTCTGTTGTAAAAAACTGATGCAAAGAAGGTATTGAGGGCATTACTCATTTGTACTTCGTCTTTGGTGTATTCTCCATTTTCATCGACTAACAGTCCAACAGTTGAAGTAACTACTTTTTTCTTTCTGATATAACTATAGAATTCTTTCGGGTTTGTTTGACTTTGATTCGCAATATGTAACTCTAAGGTCTTTTTACTTTGCTTAATTAACTGTTTGGCTTTGCGTCGTAGCTCTACAAATTTCACCCGTTCTTCGTCATTTTGTGAGGATTTTAATCTATCATTAGCAAATTTTTTTAGCAAGCAGGCAGTTTGAAATATCTTTATTCCACCATTTGGGCTTATTATTATGGCCTGGACACCGTATTTCGATGGTATGCAGTCTTGCACTGCTTTTAGGTAAGTGGTTTCGAATAACTTCCAAGATGTATTTATGTCGTTATTGTTAATTAAAAAGCTCCAGTCAGTTTCTTTAAACATAGCTCTAAGTTTATGGAAGTTTGCTTTCTTGAAATTAGGGACTTTTTCGATGCTACTATTTGGTTTGTTACTAGTAAACTTTAAAGTGAAAGTTATCGTACGATGGTCGCTGTTACTGAATTCATCACCAACATTCAAATTCTCTATCAATTCTTCTTCTGTTGCAAGTACAATGTCAAGAACGTTATTACCACGGGTCGGCGTTCGAACAAATTGATAAAGCGAACTTTCTTGCAAGTTCGTATACAAGTCATGTCCGGAGTGTGAAGTAAGAGTATCGCCCCACTTGGTCACAGGTAATACGACGCATTATACGAAGCATGACCTAGGACAGTATACGACGCATTATACGAAGCATGACCTAGCTATACGTCGCATTATACGAAGCATGACAGCGAGAGAGAGAGTGTGTAACTCTCTCTCTCTCTCTCTCTCACACACTGTCTGTCTCTCTCTCTCTCTCTCACACACACACACACTGTGTCTGTCTGTCTCTCTCTCTCTCTCTGAGTCAAAGATTTTTTAGCTAACGTCTTGCCCATAATCAGCAGCAATGAGCGCGCTCACGCTGTCCTGTTAAAGAAATCGAGTTGTCAATTATTTTTCCATCGAAAATCGATGTCAGGCCGTCTCTCGGATGGCCGTAAAGGCCCTGGTAAACGACGCAGTATACAAAGCATGGCCTCGGTAAAGAACGCAGTATACGAAGCATGGCCTCGGTAAACGACGCAGTATACGAAGCATGAGCTAGGTATACGATTGAGGGAATGTAGACATTTGAATTTTCAGATTGCAACACAGCAAAGTTGTCTGAAGGAGGGGTCCTCCTGCGGAACAGAAAGGCGAGAGCCTCATCCCCTCTTCCTTGGAAGAAGCCAGAGACATGTGGCTTATCGTCACCTTCTTGCCTTCCCGCTTCTCAGCAGCATTTTTTTGGTTGGCCATCACCACCTCGTCCCAGAGTATCAGAGAAGTCCCTAGCCATCATCGAGAAATGATGGAGAGTCGCTTTTCGAAAAATTTAGGCCCCGGTAAACGACGCAGTATACGAAGCATGGCCTCAGTAAACGACGCAGTATACAAAGCATGGCCTCGGTAAACGATGCAGTATACGAAGCATGGCCTCGGTAAACGACGCAGTATACGAAGCATGGCCTCGGTAAACGACGCATGGCCTCGGTAAACGGCGCATGGCCTCGGTAAACGACGCAGTATACGAAGCATGGCCTCAGTAAACGACGCATGGCCTCGGTAAACAATGCATGGCCTCGGTAAACGACGCAGTATACGAAGCATGGCCTCGGTAAACGTCGCAGTATACAAAGCATGGCCTCGGTAAACGACACAGTATACGAAGCATGAGCTAGGTATACGATTGAGGGAGAGTAGCCATTTGAATTTTCAGATTGCAACACAGCAATGTTGTCTGAAGGAGGGGTCCTCCTGTGGAACAGAAAGGCGAGAGGACTCATCCCCTCTTCCTTGGAAGAAGCCAGAGACATGTGGCTTATCGTCACCTTCTTGCCTTCCCGCTTCTCAGCAGCATTTTTTTGGTTGGCCATCACCACCTCGTCCCAGAGTATCAGAGAAGTCCCTAGCCGGCATCGAGAAATGATGGAGAGTCGCTTTTCGTAAAATTTAGGCCCCGGTAAACGATGCAGTATACGAAGCAAGGCCTCGGTAAACGACGCAGTATACGAAGCATGGCCTCGGCAAACGATGCAGTATATGAAGCATGGCCTCGGTAAACGACACAGTATACGAAGCATGGTCTCGGTAAACGACGCAGTGTACGAAGCATGGCCTCGGTAAACGACGCAGTATACGAAGCATGAGCTAGATATACGATTGAGGGAGAGTAGCCTTTTGAATTTTCAGATTGCAACACAGCAAAGTTGTCTGAAGGAGGGGTCCTCCTGCGGAACAGAAAGGCGAGAGGGCTCATCCCCTCTTCCTTGGAAGAAGCCAGAGACATGTGGCTTATCGTCACCTTCTTGCCTTCCCGCTTCTCAGAAGCATTTTTTTGGTTGGCCATCACCACCTCGTCCCAGATTATCAGAGAAGTCCCTAGCCGTCATCAAGAAATGATGGAGAGTCGCTTTTCGAAAAATTTAGGCCCCGGTAATCGACGCAGTATACGAAGCATGGCCTCGGTAAACGACACAGTATACGAGGCATGGCCTCGGTAAACGACGCATGGCCTCGGTAAACGATGCATTATACGAAGCATGGCCTCGGTAAACGAGACATGGCCTCGGTAAACGACGCAGTATACGAAACATGGTGTCAGTAAACGACGCAGTATACGAAGCATGGCCTCGGTAAACGACGCATGGCCTAGGTAAATGACACAGTATATGAAGCATGGCCTCGGTAAACGACGCAGTATACGAAGCATGGCCTCGGTAAATGACGCATGGCCTCGGTAAACGACACATAGCCTCGGTAAACGACGCAGTATACGAAGAATGGCCTCGGTAAACGACGCAGTATACGAAGCATGGCCTCGTTAAACGACGCAGTATATGAAGCATGAGCTAGGTATACGATTGAGGGAGAGTAGCCATTTGAATTTTCAGATTGCAACACAGCAAAGTTGTCTGAAAGAGGGGTCCTCCTGCAGAACAGAAAGGCGAGAGGGCTCATCCCCTCTTCCTTGGAAGAAGCCAGAGACATGTGGCTTATCGTCACCTTCTTGCCTTCCCGCTTCTCAGCAGCATATTTTTGGTTGGCCATCACCACCTCGTCCCAGAGTATCAGAGAAGTCCCTAGCCGTCATCGAGAAATTATGGAGAGTCGCTTTTCGAAAAATTTAGGCCCCGGTAAACGACGCAGTATACGAAGCATGGCCTTGGTAAACGACGCAGTATACGAAGCATGGCCTCAGTAAACGACGCATGGCCTCGGTAAACGACGCGGTAAACGACGCATGGCCTCAGTAAACGACGCAGTATACAAAGCATGAGCTAGGTATACGATTGAGGGAGAGTAGCAATTTGAATTTTCAGATTGCAACACAGCAAAGTTGTCTGAAGGAGGGGTCCTCCTGCGGAACATAAAGGCGAGAGGGCTCATCCGGTCTTCCTTGGAAGAAGCCAGAGACATGTGGCTTATCGTCACCTTCTTGCCTTCCCGCTTCTCAGCAGCATTTTTTTGGTTGGCCATCACCACCTCGTCCCAGAGTATCAGAGAAGTCCCTAGCCGTCATCGAGAAATGATGGAGAGTCGCTTTTCGAATAATTTAGGCCCTGCTAAACGATGCTGTATACGAAGCATGGCCTCGGTAAATGACACAATATACGAAGCATGGCCTCGGTAAACGACGCAGTATACGAAGCATGGCCTCGGTAAACGACGCAGTATACGAAGCATGGCCTCGTTAAACGACGCAGTATACGAAACATGGCCTCGGTAAACGACGCAGTATACGAAGCATGGTCTCGGTAAACGACGCTGTATACGAAGCATGGCCTCGGTAAACGACGCAGAATACGAAGCATGGCCTCGGTAAACGACGCAGTATACGAAGCATGGCCTCGGTAAACGACGCAGTATACTAAGCATGGCCTCGGTAAACGACGCAGTATACGAAGCATGGCCTCGGTAAACGACGCAGTATACGAAGCATGGCCTCGGTAAACGACGCAGTATATGAAGCATGACCTAGCTATACGACGCATTATACGAAGCATGACAGCGAGAGAGAGAGTGTGTAACTTTCTCTCTGTCTCTCTCTCTCACACAGTGTCTGTCTCTCTCTCTCTCTCTCTCACACAGTGTCTGTCTCTCTCTCTCTCTCTCACACAGTGTCTGTCTCTCTCTCTCATAAACACACACTGTGTCTGTCTGTCTCTCTCTCTCTCTCTCTCACTCACTCTCTCTGAGTCAAAGATTTTTTAGCTAACGTCTTGCCCATAATCAGCAGCAATGAGCGCGCTCACGCTGTCCTGTTAAAGAAATTGAGTTGTCAATTATTTTTCCACGACATCTTTCACCCACAAAAATTTAGGAGAGATGTGTCTGTCTCTCTCTCTCTCTCTGAGTCAAAGATTTTTTAGCTAACGTCTTGCCCATAATCAGCAGCAATGAGCGCGCTCACACTGTCCTGTTAAAGAAATCGAGTTGTCAATTAATTTTCCACGACATCTTTCACCCACAATTTTTTACCAGTGCTAACATTTTTGTGGGATTATTTTTGGTGAGTCGTCTGACTGGGGTACGACACATTATACGAAACATGACCTAGAACAGTATACGACTCATTATACGAAGCATGACCTAGCTATACGACGCATTATACGAAGCATGACCTACCTATACAACACATTATACGAAGCATGACAGCGAGAGAGAGAGTGTGTAACTCTCTCTCTCTCACACAGTGTCTGTCTCTCTCTCTCTCTCTCTCTCACACAGTGTCTGTCTGTCTCTCTCTCTCTCTCTCTGAGTCAAAGATTTTTTAGCTAACGTCTTGCCCATAATCAGCAGCAATGAGCGTGCTCACGCTGTCCTGTTAAAGAAATCGAGTTGTCAATTATTTTTCCACGACATCTTTCACCCACAAAAATTTAGGAGAGATGTGTCCGTCTCTCTCTCTCTCTCTCTCTCTGAGTCAAAGATATATTAGCTAACGTCTTGCCCATAATCAGCATCAATGAGCGCGCTCACGCTGTCCTGTTAAAGAAATCGAGTTGTCAATTATTTTTCCACGACATCTTTCACCCATAATTTTGTACCAGTGCTAAAATTTTTGTGGGATTATTTTTAGTGAGTTTCCTGACTGGGGTACGACACATTATATGAAGCATGACCTATGACAGTATACGACGCATTATACGAAGCATGACCTAGCTATACGACGCATTATACGAAGCATGACCTGGCTATACGACGCATTATACGAAGCATGAACTAGCTATACGACGCATTATACGAAGCATGACCTAGCTATACGACGCATTATACGAAGCATGACCTAGCTATACGACGCATCAAATGAAGCATGACCTAGCTATACGACGCATTATACGAAGCATGACCTAGCTATACGACGCATTATACGAAGCATGACCTAGCTATACGACGCATGACAGCGAGAGAGAGAGTGTGTAACTCTCTCTCTCTCTCTCACACAGTGTCTGTTTCTCTCTCTCTCTCTCTCTCTCTCTCTCTCTCTCTCTCCCACACAGTGTCTGTCTGTCTCTCTCTCTCTCTCACACACACACACACACTATGTCTGTCTCTCTCTCTCTCTCTCTCTGAGTCAAAGATTTTTCGTCGTATACCTAGGTCATGCTTCGTATTATATAATCGGAAAATAAAATGGAATTTTTCATGTTTTTCTTTTATTTGTCCTAGTTTTTACAAATGTATCGACAAATTTAGCTTTCTCGAAAAAAGATTGCTTGTAATTTGTCCACGACATCTTTCACCCACAAAAATTTAGACCCTCCTGAAAAAAGGTTCACCGCCGACTCAAATTCTACCAACTCACGTTGGACAGCAGAAGATCGCCTAAAGATGTGTGTGTTAAAATCACGACAGGGACCCGTACAGCGGCGACGCCGCAGGAGCCTGGCCAGGTAGTCTCTCTGCAGGAGAGAGAGAAAGACACAGTGTGTGTGTGTGAGAGAGAGAGAGAGAGAGATAGACACAGTGTGTGAGAGAGAGAGAGAGAGAGAGAGAGAGAGAGACAGACACAGTGTGTGTGTGTGTGTGAGAGAGAGAGAGAGTTACACACTCTCCCTCTCTATCATGCTTTGTATAATGCGTCGTATAGCTAGGTCATGCTTCGTATAATGCGTCGTATACCTCCTAGGTCATGCTTCGTATAATGTGTCGTACCCCAGTCAGACGACTCACCCAAAATAATCCCACAAAAATGTTAGCACTGGTACAAAATCTCTAAAATTTTTGTGGGATTATTTGTCAATCTCGTTTTCATACAATTCTGAGCGTAATGGATCATCAACACTGTATACCTCCACGTTTGAAGGATTGGTGACGGGAGGCAGCCAATTACTTTTTTATAGGGGACTATTTGTTTGTTCTGTGTGGCATCATCATATCTTTCACAGTCTTTCTTTTCTTCTTTCGGCCTAATTGAAAGCAGTGGAGGTGGCGGTGCGCCAACAGCTATTACCGCGATATCCTCTGTTGTTGGTGCTGCGTCTTTGCATCCAGGTGGAAGTGGCGTTTGACCAACACTCCCGCTCGTGTCGTCCTCTAGTGATTTGTCTTTGCCGACAGGTGCTGATGACATTGCATCGGCGGCCACACCTGCCTGGGTCGGCGCCTGTTGCTGGCATTGAGTACCTCCGGTCACACACTGGTCTAAGGTTACAACGGCTCCCTCCCCTAAGGTTCAGGCACCGGTGGGGGGGCGTTGATTGCGGTGACGGTGGTGTCAGTCTTCACCACATTCCTCCTCCTCCCCACGAACTCTTCTTCCCGTTGCAAGCCTCGCGGGAATCTGACCGGGTGTTCTCGGTCAACAGCTACACGAAGAATCCAACCGTGGCCACGGCCATCATTGACGTTGACCCCTTTCAGGACAAGTACTTCAACCTGAGGAGTGTCATGTCTGTCCAGAGCGAAGGAGCTTACAGTTTTCATGTCACGAATGAAGGACGAGGACGCTACAAGGATCTTGTCAGGTATCAGTCACAGGAGGTACCGTCTTGGGTGACCACACGCACATGCTTGCTCGTGTCCATGGACACTGGTGAGGAAAATCTGCAGGAGAAGATCAAGCTCTCTTTCTTGAATCATTCCATTGTGACCGACGTTCACTTGGTAATCAGGGGACGGTTCGGTCTCACCGTATCAATTGACGTGCTAAAAGGTAAAGCATCTTCCGTAGAACTGCCTCGCTCAAGAGCAACCTACCAGATCGACGTTGTTAGAAAATCATCTGCGACATCCCGTTTTTCGGTAATTAATAACGTTGATCACTTCATTCACGAAGATTCGTATCTAACTTACAGTATCACGAATGACATTATCTGGAACCATTATACCCTCATTGTCGGTAACGCCATGAATGTGGACAACGACGAGGAGAAACATGGGCATGAGATTTTGAAGGGTGTCACCATAATATTAATGAGATATGCCTACGTGTTGGGATATTTGCGTGCCGCAGAGGTGCCCCGGTTTGTACTAGATGATAGCAGAATACACTTTTCTATTCTAGGACAGATGTTGGAGGTTATTGGTAATAATGATCTGATTATTACCTAACTAACTACTAACTACCTTGGCGCAATTAGAGACTTTATTACTGAAATGATTACCAGAAATGATGATAAACTGAAATATTAGTGTTGAGTATGGGACATTCCGTAATGCCTAAGCTCAGGAAAACAATTATTGGTCAATAAAAACACAAATCAATTATTTGTTTTTTATTTCCCCCAATATGGTCAACTTTATCATTTCTTTTTAACATATTTGGCTTTATCACTTCCATTTTTTTCAGTTATTACAAACTGGATGCAAGATTTGGAATAAGCATAACATTCTACTCCTATTGCATACTTCTGGTAACGCTAGCCCCATTTCTGCCAGCTAGGACTAGCATTACCAGAACTTTGCATTAGGAGCAGTTTTTTATGCTGATTTCAAAATTGCACCTAGAAATTGGATTAATCTTCAGAGAAAGGAAATAAGGTCAACTTTATCATTTTTTTTTTATCATATTTGGCTTTACCACTTCCATTTTTTTCAGTTATTACAAAATGGATGCAAAATTTGGAATAAGCATAACATTCTACTCCTATTGCATAGTTTTGGTAACGCTAGCCCTATTTCTGCCAGTTTTGCCCTTAAAAAACCTTAAGTAACTCATATAGCATAAAAAACATTATATGTTGCCGGACAGGCTAGTGGAAAATATGCTTTTTCGGGACAGGCTAGTTTTGCCAAATTTGGGTCGGTCAGAAAAATGTTCACGTTAGGGAACATTAATGACACACCTTAGGGAACGAATGACCACTATTCAGTTTTAGGACAGGATAGTTTTTGGCCTGTCCCAAAATTGTGCCAATCATAGGTGAACGGACAGGCCAATAGCAAAAAAAAGTTCCCTAAAAAGTGAGTATAGACATTTTTGTCTTCTTTGGGACAGGTTGAATGAGAGCAAACTTCCAGCATGAAGGGAAGACGTTAGAGGATAGACAGAGACGAAAGAGTTTGCCTAGGCAGGGAAGCACAGTTTTTGAGTACAACAGGAGGAACACCGTGCGGACTGTACGCCTTATTAGTATTAAGCCCAGAGAGAGTAGAAAGTACATCTTTAGAAGAGATTAGGATATTAGGCATAAGTACGAGAGAGGAGGGTGGAGAGGGAGGTATAGCACCGGAATCATCCAAGGTGGAGTTTCTAGCAAAAGTTTGAGTGAAGAGTTTAGCTTTGTCAGAGGAAGAAGTGATGGTTGAGCCATCAGAGTGGGAAAGGGGAGGGAAAGACGAGGAAGAGAAATTGTTGGAGATGTTTTTGGCTACATGCCAGAAAGCTTGGGAAGAGCTAGAGTTGGATAGTTCAGTGCATTTATTATTGATGAAAGAGTGCTTGGCAAGTCGAAGAACAGATTTGGCTTGATTCCGGGCAGAAACATAGGAAGAATGAGAGTCTTGAGTTTTAAGGTGTCGGTACAGTTTGCATGCTTCCTCATTATTGCGAACAGCAGTAGAACAGGTGTGAGTAAACCAAAAAAAAATAGCATTAGTCTGAGAGAAAATGAATGGAATGTATGCTTACATGCCCGATAGGATTACCTCGGTAATGCGTTCAGCACTCTCCGAGGGTCCCCGGCCACGGAAGCAGAAATAATTCCATGGGAAATCAAAGAAGTACTGCCGGAGAGCCTCCCAGTCGGCAGCGACAAAGTGCCACAAGCGCCGCTGGCTAGGAGGATTGGGTGGCCGTACTGGAGAGATAGGACAGGTGACAGAGATAAGTTTATGGTCGGAGGAGCCCAAAGGAGAGAAAAGATCGACAGTATAAGAAGAGGGGTTAGAAGTTAGAAACAAGTCAAGAATGTTGGGCCGATTTCTGAGGCGATCCGGGATACGGGAGGGTTGCTGAACTAACTGCTCTAGGTCATTTAGGATAGAAAAGACGTAGGCATGTTCACCAGGTGGGTCAGTAGTGTGAGATTGGTGGTGGTGAACGTTGAAATCTCCTAAGATGGAGATTTCTGAGAAAGGAGAAATGGATAGAATGTGTTCCACTGTAGAGTTTAGATAGTCAAAGAATTTGGGAAAGTTGGTAGAGTTAGGGGAAAGATAGACAGCACAGAAATATTTAGTAAGAGAATGACAGGAAAGTTTGAGCCATAAAGTTGAGAATTCAGAGGAGTCTAAATCGGGAACATGAAAGCAAGTGAGTTTGTTGTGAACATATGCACAACATCCGCCTTTGGCTTTGAAACTAGGATAGAGAAAGTAGGAGGATACAGAGAAGGGGCTGCTGGATGTTGCATCAGACACCTGAGTTTCGGTGAGGAAAAGAAGATCAGGTTTGTAGGAGGAGAGATGGTGTTCAACAGAGTGAAAATTAGAGGAAAGTCCGCGAATGTTGCAGAAATTAATAGAAAGAGTAACAGCCCGAGGTCCAGGTAATTTTGTGGGGTCATCAGGGGAAGGTCGGGCTGGTGAGGGGCATTTATGGTCCCCCCCCCCCCCCCCCCGCCTCTTTCCCAGCCGTCCTCGCACAAAAATACTCAATAAATATTCAGGAATAATAGGGAAAATACCGGATAATTGAGGAGAGGGGAAGGAGCCCCGGGGGGTTGGGACACATGTGGAAGAGTGATAGTAGGTATGGAAGGTAATTATCTCACTTAATCACATATTGCTTTGTTTTGAGTGCCAGTGGGGTGTTTTGAAAATATTGTTTTATGCCTAAACTCTTAAGAATCCCGGCGCCTTCGCCCAGTAAAACCTCTTAAGAGTCCTGGAGCCTTTCCCGGGTTAAGAGATGCTTAGCTTAACTTCGACTTTGCTGTCAAGTCCCTTCTAATATTAATATATAAATCATGTACCGTTGAGAAAATACACATACACACTGAAGGAGTAATACTGTCAGCCAATCAGAAGGCGGGATTAACTCAGGTGTGCCAGCAAGATTTGCCCTTTATTTCTTACCCGTGGGAACACATTGGCACCTCCGCGCTCTCAGCCAATCACAGGCCGCATATGACTCACAAAGACTCTCATCTCACCTCATAACTTACCCTCAGTTCACACCCGTATATTCTATCCTGGTAAAAAACTTTCAAATACAATGGTGCCACCCTCTTACTCCCATCAGCCACTGAAGAACATCACAAATAAGCTTCCGGGAAAATATTACGAAGATGAGAACATGCAAGTGGAAGCTTTTTCAGTTCAAAACGGCCGGGCCGACACAAACCTGCCCGTGCGCGCGTCTCAGTCAATCATCGGCACGCGTTGTGCCAGGGGCGTGTATAAAGGGAGGTGGGCGGAGCCACAGCAGCCAGGCCTGCCTGGAGCACACTGGCCCTCTCTTATCAGAAACTCACCACTTACCCTCCTTGGCACCCATGGGAAGATAAAAACAAGATTGTTCCTGACCTCCAGCACCAGAGCCATACTGAATGCAAGAAGAGCCGAGATCAGCTACACCACCCACCCTTGGCTCAGATTAACCAACAGTACCCTGACGCCTGCCGACACATCGCCTGCTTACACACAATTAGCCAAGCGATACAGGACTGCGACCAGGTGGTCGATGGAAGTGAATGGAGATCAGATGTATTGGTCAGCCTTGAAGTTGTAGAGAAGAAGGAAGAAATCCCCCCCCCCCCCCATACTTTATTAAAGGACCCTTAAGGGCCCGAACAAAATTAAAAGAGAAAGAGAAATAGCTAGACAGAGGCCTTGTGTTCCAACAATGAATATATGTGTCCTTATAGGGCAACCAAATAGAAAAATTATTAGAGAATTTAATAAATAAAAAGATGATGTATTGAGAGATAAGTTTGTCACGGGATCGTGCCTGAAATATATATAGCTAGACATATTAGAGAGTCGAGGGGGGTGCGGGGAGAGTATAGAGAGAGAGAGAAGAGGGGGTGGGGACGTGCGGTCAGTAATTTGGTCAAGAAGGTTCGAGAAGGTCCTAGATGTTCTTTCCTTTTCCCGCCAATTTTCCAAGCATACGCTTGTTCCAAACCGAGGGTATAAATAAAGCAGGAGAGGGGAACGCAGTTCTCAGTCCCCCAGTTTGGTGCCAGCGAGTGAAGTGCTTGTGAGTGTGGAGTGGCGACCAGGGTGACGCGGCACCCTCCTTCGACCATGTGTAAAGGTTAGTATACAGTGTTATTATATAAGTAATCTGATGTGCTAGACACGGTCATTAATATGCGATAAGGGTAAATTCAAGGGAGGGTTAATTGTTTTGCCTGGTATATAGGACTCCGTTAGGCTAGTGGTATCAGATTAGTGACGGGTAATTTTAGGAGTGAGTTTGACTGAGTGTGGCTCAGTCAAGGCTCTAGTTAATTAAATTAGAGGGGTTAATTAAGTTAGTTAAACATTTGGATAGAAGGAGCGAGTGGTGTGTGAACGTAATCTCCGATTCATTTTCATCAATTTGTGTCTCTTATTCAATAAACCGTTTTAATAGAATGTTTGTTTAATTTATCATTGTTAATTGTTAAATAACAGTTTTCTAATAACATAGTCACATCGCGTTAATAATTGAACAGCCTTTATATATCTATATAAATCTATATATATACACACCGTTAATCCTGTAAGCTGGCCGAACAACAAAATATACTGTATCGATCGGTATAAATATATTGGATAGGCGTGTCTTTGATTTGTATCCCGGGTAATTAATTAAGGAATATTTTCCTACGAGATCCTTTATCTTAGTGGCCCAATTTATATACAAATCAGGGAGGCGACCTATTACAACTGGCGACCGTGATCAGGACCAGTTTCCGATGCGGATGTGTTAGATAAAAATAGATAGGCATAGGCTAGGGTAGCATTGTTGTTGTGTTAGAAAGAAGGTGAGCCGTGGGGGAATTTTTCCCTCCCTCCTTCTTCTTCCACCCGCGTGGTCACTTCTGACCGTGGGCTTGGGTAAATTTTAAACATCTTTTCTCATCGCTTGTGTATAATAATAATATTTATAGATTATACAATTTCGGCTATCGAGAAATAATTGTGTTCCATCAATTTTGTTTCGCTTGTATAATAATTGATCTCTGCTTGTTTTGTTTTTTTTGTCGTTAAGAATTTCGTCCGTGTGATTTGTTTTTCTTTCGCCATTCGTGCGTCGTACGCAAGTGCTGCGATCGTCCGATTAAATGGAGGGAAGGGGATTGTAATCTAATTAACTGTTGTCGGTTTTCATAGTTTTTTTTTTTGGTTCGAAATTCTTGCGCAGTTGCAGTTATAGGGGTCATTTTTTTGTGTAGGGCGTAAACATATTTTTCTCCTTGTCTTATATCCGTTGTTCCTCTTTATCAATTCCTTCCTTTATTCCTCCCTCACATAACTCGTTCCAGGGGTAACGGAACCGTGCTATCTTAACTTTCTTTTGTTGTTCGTTGTTCATCTCAGATTAGGCTGATAGGATAGGGCTGGCTAGTTTTTTTTTTGTTCCTTTCGGTGCTATTTGATTAGGCAGATAGGATAGGACTTGCTTTTCCTAGTTCCATTCACTCTTCGAGGGTACAATGGCGTCAATAAAAACCATCTACGAGGAAGCTGTAGAGCTAGGCCTCACTGAGGAGAACCGAGAAGGCTACATAGAAAGTAGAAAGGCTGAGGAGGAAGAAAAGAGGGAGAGGGAGAAACGAGCACAGGATAGGGAGGAGGCTAAGGCAGCGAGGGAACACGAGGTGGCTATGGCTGAGAGGGCTAGGGAGACTCACAGGGAAAAGGCGGCTGAGGCAGAGAGAGAGCATCAGAGGAAGCTCGATCTTGTTAAAGCTAAACCAGGGGATACGGGGTCAACGGTCATGTGGATGCTCCTAAGGGGTTGCCACGCATCAAGCAGCCCATGTATAAGGTGGGTGATGATATAGAACCTTTCATAAGGAGGTTCGAAAGAACCGCAACGGCATATGCTCTTGACGAGACAGCCAAGGAAATACAATTCCTTTCACTCTTTGAGGGCCCGGCGCTCACACTGTTGAATCGCTTAGGGTCCGACAAGTCCGGTTATGGTGATATGAAGGCTGCGTTGGTCGAGGCATACGGGCTCACGGCACAGGCTGCCCGGCGGCAATTCGTATCTGCTAGGTTAGCTGAAAAGGAAACCGCTACCCAGTTCCTGGCTAGGCTTGAGGGTTATCTGGATGTCTTGGTAAACAAGGATAAGACTCCTGACAGTAGGGATGGGTTACGTGATCTCTTCCTGCGAACGCAGTTTGAGCTGTCGGCTCCGAATGACCTCGTGGCCCAGTTCAAACTGAGCAAGGTTACCTCGGCTAAGAGTATGGCGGCTGAGGCAGACGCATATTTTGAGGCCCACGGGTACCAGCGGCGGAGAATGTTGAACGAGGGCGGTAACAAAGGCAAAGGCAACCCTGACCCGGGCCCCAAACAGGCCCAAGCAGGGGCACACGGGAAATGGAAGGGTCAGGGACCTCACAAGCCGAAATATTACTCCAACTTAAAGGGTCAACAGGGTCAACGGTGGTCTGGAGATAACCGTCAACAAAGTTCGGCCGCTGCTTCTCAGACTGTACAGGCAGACAGCAAGAATGGGGTGCTGACTAAATCACAAGGCACGTCCCACGACTTGTGACTTATAGCAGGAGGTGCTGGGATGGGTAAACAAAACACAGGGTTCCTAGTGCAGCCAGGTAGAGTAGGGGGGGTATCTGTAGAGGCGCTTAGAGACAATGGGTCGTCTGGGTGTATCGTGCGGGACACTCTGGTCAAGCACCACCAATTCACGGGGCGAGGAATCAACGTTCGCATGATCGATGGTTCCACCACCACAGTTCCCGAGGCGAGGGTGGAAATTGAATCTCTGTTTCTTTCTGGTAGCATCACAGCAGCCGTAATGCATGATCCAATTTATGACTTGATAGTGGGGAACGTCCGGGGTGCCAAGTACGGACCCACGAGCGAGATAGCCACCCAGACGGGGGCACAGCAGTCACTAGGGGCGTAGCCAAGGCACGGAAAGACCCGAAGCCGCTGGCAGTCACGACTTCCTCAGAGCTCGCGGAGAGTCAGGATGTTGTCCATGAGCAGCAGCAAGATGCATCCTTGGCAAGTGTTAGGGCAAAGCTTGGTGAGGCTGTCGTTGAAGGTGATAAGGGGCGTAAGTCGTGGATTGCAGAGAAGGGAGGTCGGATCTACCGTGTAGTGCAGTACCCTCACTCTGAGGAGCAGTGGCAGTTTGTGGTTCCCTTGAAGTATAGGACAGCCATCCTCAGGATGGGCCATGAGGGTAGCCTTGGAGGTCACATGGGTAGGCAGAAGATGCAGGATAGGGTTCAGGCGCAGTTTTATTGGCCTGGGATCGCGAGCGACGTCCGCAGATGGATTCGCTCCTGTGACGTGTGCCAGAAGACCTGCGACCGAGGTCGAGTCAAGCCCGCACCGTTGAGTCCGTTGCCTGTCATCACAACACCCTTTGAGCAATTAGGGGTGGACATTGTGGGTCCAATTCACCCTAGAGCCAGTGATGGGTCCCGATTCATCCTCACGCTAGTCGATTTCGGAACGAGGTGGCCAGAGGCGGTCGCTCTGAAGAATATCGAGACTACAACTGTTGCCGAGGCAATGTTGGAGGTCTTCTGTCGAGTAGGGATCCCCAAGCAAATACTGTCTGACAGAGGGATGCAGTTCACCTCTGCAATGATGGGGGAAGTACTCAGGCTGCTGTCTGTGAAGGGTCTGAAGACGACACCATACCACCCACAATGTAACGGGCTGGTCGAGCGTTTCAACGGGACACTCAAGAAGATGCTGCGGCGGATGACAGCCGACCAACCAAAGGAGTGGCCTAGGTTCATTGCTCCGTTGCTCTTTGCATACCGGGAGGCTCCCCAGAGTTCGCAGAAGTTCTCTCCTTTCGAGCTTGTGTATGGTAGGACAGTCCGGGGTCCATTGCAGGTGTTGCGAGAGCTTTGGGACGGTGACGAGCCCAGCGAGGAAGTGAAGACCACTTACACCTATGTTCTCGATCTGGCTGAAAGGTTGAAGTCAACATGTGAACTAGCCAAAGTCGAGCTGACAAAGGCGAGAGAGGTGCAGAAGTCTTACTTCGATAAGAAGGCGAAGGTGCGCATATTGGAGCCAGGTAGCAAGTGCTTGCTCCTTCTGCCCACTGCTCATAACAAACTGCTGGCCCAATGGAAGGGTCCATATACGGTCATAGACAGAATGTCGGATGTAAACTACATTGTTCAGGTCGGGAATCACAAGAAGAGATTCCACATCAACATGCTTAACACCTTACGAGCGGCCTATGCGGTTTATTTATGTGTACCGCCCAGCGGGGTGTTTTTAGCCAAAATAGGGCTGTTTACGTGATCATTTTCATGCCTAAATAAGACCCAGAACGTAAAACAAGTATCTATCCCTGAAAGGGCATAAACAGAGCTTTCGAATGACACCATAACGATCCTTGTATGATGGATAGTGTTCTTGCAATAACCGTGCAACGCGAGTGCAAAAAGCAGGTAATTCGGTACTTTCGGTACATAATTGAGTATGTAGCGAGTGAGAGAGGGAGGAGGGAGCTGAGATTTGTGTCAGTAGGTTCGCCGCGGTGGTCTGGAGCAGTCATACGCTCGCTAGTCTCCTGCCACCACTTGTCTCTCTCTCTCAGCTACATTACGTGCTGAAATTGCCACTCGACCTATGTCGAGCGCCGCCACATAGTCCAGCTTTATTTAACTCGACTTAAGTGGTGAGCCGCTTTTTAAGGGTTAAGGAGTACCACACGAGAGAAGTGAGTGGAGCTGCGATGATGGAAGGCTCGTGGAGGCGGCAGGTTGCTACTCCCGAGATGGCGGAAGCCATAGATCTAGTGAGGGGCCACTATACTAGTGGGGAGGGTCATATCACAGCAGCAGCGGCAGTAATCTCCGAAGTTGATGGTGATGGTCCCGAGACAGTCCAGCTAGGGCAAGAGGAAGATCTCTCGCAGGTTCGTCGGGGCGCTGAGTTGTCAAGTCATGAGGGGCGGGAATTGGATTCGCTCCTTGGTAAGTACAGGGGCGTTTTCTCGGATAGGCCCGGAATCGCACGAGTCGAGAGTCACGCAATCGAGCTGACCAGTTCGGTTCCGGTACGAGTAAAGCCGTATGACATTCCGCTCCGTCTGCACGACCAAGTCCAGAAGGAGATCAGGGAAATGGAGTTAGCAGGTATCATCGAGAAATCCTCTTCTCAATATTGTAGTCCGATGGTGGTTGTCACGAAGAAGGAGGGCGGTGTACGCATCTGTGGGGATTACCGTCGGCTGAATGCTTTGACAAGGGTTGATGCGGAGCCTATGTGCGACCTCCGTGCCATCTTTGCCAGGCTTGCAGGTTGAACGATCTTTTCCAAACTAGATCTCACCAAGGGGTTCTTCCAGATACCTCTGGATCCAGCTAGCCGCAAGATCACCGCTTTTGGTACGCCAGACGGGCTGTACCAGTACACTGTGTTGCCTTTCGGTCTTATGAATTCGCCGGCGGTGTTTAACCGTATGATGCGTCAGGTCCTGCGAGACATACCTGGTGTGGAGGTCTTCGTTGATGATGTTCTTGTTCACTCACAGTCTTTCAGAGAGCATATGTCAATTCTGGAGAAGGTCTTGTCTAGGTTGCAGGAGTACAACTTGAAGGTGAAACCTAGCAAGTGTGAAGTGGGCCAGAAACGGGTGCACTACCTAGGACATGTGGTTGGGGATGGTCAATGCGGCTGTCAGGGTGATAAGATCTCTAAGATTCGCGATGCTCCTAGGCCCACTACAAAGAAGCAGGTTCGGTCATTCTTGGGACTTGCCGGCTACTACAGGGAGTTCATTCCACATTTTGCTGCGTTGGCTACTCCGTTGTACGACTTACTAAAGAAGCATGCTCAAAACAGAGTCCCGTGGGGTACGGAACAGCAAGAGGCTTTCAACGCACTAAAGACTCAACTCTGCAAGGAACCTATCCTGAAGTTGACAGACTTCAAGAAACCATTCATTCTAAGGACTGATGCTTCACAGGATGCAGTGGGGGCGGTCCTGATGCAGGAGGAAGATGGAGAGTTATTCCCCGTTGCATACCACAGTAGGCGACTCAAGGGAGCTGAGCTGAATTACAGCACGGTGGAGCTGGAATTGTTGGCGGTGGTCGAAGGGGTCAAGAAATACTACTTCTATTTGTTCGGAGGGGAGTTCACGCTCGAGACTGATCATATGCCTCTGACAAGCCTCAAGACCTCGAGGAATGCCAATTCCAGACTCATGAGGTGGACGCTTTTTCTGCAGCAGTTCAGCTTCGTTGTAAGGTACATTAAGGGTAGTAACAATGTCGGTGCTGATTGGTTGTCACGGTTGACTAATGATGCAGAGGATCGGGAGTAAGTAGCTTGTAGGTGCATATGAGAGGGTTGGAATTTTTTTTTAGAACAATGATCTGCCGCCCACTTATATTACAGGAATGAGTTGTCCAGGCGAGCTGGCGAGACGCGACGCTGAGCAGACCAAGAATCAGACCAAGCAGCTACAACCAAGGATCCCCACATCAAATCCCGGATAACCGGGAAAATCACCGTATTCAGATAAGACATTACTACTCCCATTTACCCACGAATATCCCAAGTACACCATGTATTCAGACATCTCCTCACATAACAGTAGCTCAGCTAGTTTGTCATTGTAAATGAGTGGGTTTGCCACTAGAGTTAAACCTCACTAGGTGCATTGCCACCAGGACCTTGTCGCTGGCCAAAAATGCGAACTCAGGAGTTTTCCCCTTTCAGTGTAATTTTAACGTAAATGTAGAGGGTTTTTTCTACTCAAGGGGGACCATTGCATGCGCCAGTGATTGTTAAACTCACACTACAGTATGGAAGACACTGTGAATGACGCTAGGTGATTTTAACGGAGTAAAATCAATTTTAGTGGGGAGGGATGTCACAGGATCGTGCCTGAGATATATATAGCTAGACATATTAGAGAGTCGATGGGGGTGCGGGGAGAGTATAGAGAGAGAGAGAAGAGGGGGTGGGGACGTGCGGTCAGTAATTTGGTCAAGAAGGTTCTCGGACCTTCGAGAAGGTTCGAGAAGGTCCTAGATGTTCTTTCCTTTTCCCGCCAATTTTCCAAGCATACGCTTGTTCCAAACCGAGGGTATAAATAAAGCAGGAGAGGGGAACGCAGTTCTCAGTCCCCCAGTTGGTGCCAGCGAGTGAAGTGCTTGTGAGTGTGGAGTGGCGACCAGGGTGACGCGGCACCCTCCTTCGACCATGTGTAAAGGTTAGTATATAGTGTTATTATATAAGTAATCTGACCGCGTCGGTCATTAATATGCGATAAGGGTAAATTCAAGGGAGGGTTAATTGTTTTGCCTGGTATATAGGACTCCGTTAGGCTAGTGGTATCAGATTAGTGACGGGTAATTTTAGGAGTGAGTTTGACTGAGTGTGGCTCAGTCAAGGCTCTAGTTAATTAAATTAGAGGGGTTAATTAAGTTAGTTAAACATTTGGATAGAAGGAGCGAGTGGTGTGTGAACGTAATCTCCGATTCATTTTCATCAATTTGTGTCTCTTATTCAATAAACCGTTTTAATAGAATGTTTGTTTAATTTATCATTGTTAATTGTTAAATAACAGTTTTCTAATAACATAGTCACATCGCGTTAATAATTGAACAGCCTTTATATATCTATATAAATCTATATATATACACACCGTTAATCCTGTAAGCTGGCCGAACAACAAAATATACTGTATCGATCGGTATAAATATATTGGATAGGCGTGTCTTTGATTTGTATCCCGGGTAATTAATTAAGGAATATTTTCCTACGAGATCCTTTATCTTAGTGGCCCAATTTATATACAAATCAGGGAGGCGACCTATTACAAAGTTTTTATTGTTAGTAAAGCACTTTCGAGTTGGCTAGTAATGGCACAGGATTTTGTAGGATTATATATATCAAAATATAGTTAAATTTGGAGAGTGAAAACAAGGGAATTTTCGGGAAAAATAGTAGCGAGAGACTAGTTGACTAAATTTATGTAACTGAGACGAATGGGCGCTATACCCAGTTCTCAGGGAGTCTAGGACTAAGCGTAAAGGAATAATAAAGTAATGATGTTCACAAAATCATGTGGAATAGAGAACTAGGATTTTCTTTAGGATAGACCTAGCTGAAGCAATAGTTAGGAAAGGGCGCAATTCCAGACCATTTGGAAACACTCTTTTTGTTACCAGGAAACATTCTTTATTACTTAGATATTCAACTCGTCTTTAGCATACTTTTGATCGCGTGTAATATCTAATAAAGTAATTTAAGGATATAGTGATGGAGAAATAAGTTATAATATTGTTAAGGTGATTTAAGGACAGGTTCATTGAGTAATAGTTCTGATATTGTCAAGGTGATGTAAGTACCTACTGATTTAGTATTCGTTACTAATATTGTTAAGATGATTTAAGAACATGTAATTGAATAATGACTTCTAATACTGTTAAATCTGAGGAGATATTTAATTTATTAATAGTTTCTGCTATTGCTAAGGTGATTTAAGAACATGTAATTGAATAATGACATCTGATATTGTTGAGGTGAATTAAGAACAGATGAGGAAATAATAGTGTCTGATATTGTCAAGGTTATTCGAGAACATGTCGATCGAATAATAGGTCTTAATAATGTTCAGGTGATTCAAGGACATTCTGAGGTAAAAATAATGTATAGTATTGTCAACTATTGTGAATACAGTGATGTGCCTTTATGTGGTGAACCTATCACCTCATTACCTCGCCACCTATTGCGATGGTCATTAAGGAAGAAACGTGACATACAGAAACGAGAACCAATTACCATTAATGAACTCTAGAGAATAGTGAATAGATTTAAGTGGTGAAATTTATAATTACCTAATGGACCTAAAGGACAAAGTTAATTTATTCCTTTACATATTTAGAGGTTCTGGAAGTGTTAGTGAATGCCAGGCTGGATGTATGTGGAATGACAGAGACCAAATGGAAAGGTTCAGATGTGAGAGAGTGGGAGTGTGGAATGGGTGTGTGTGCTGGAGTGAGTGAAGGAACAGCGAGAGAAGGTGCATGTTTGTTTGTAAGTAGCAAATGGAAGGAATGTGTAAGAGAGTATGGGTCTGTGGGTTCACACAAAAAAAAAAAAAAAAAAAAAAAAAAAAAAAAAAAAAAAAAACGATTGTGTTGGGTGAGAATGAAAGTAGGAATACAAACGTGGGTGATTGTATGCGTGTATGCCCCGACAGAGGATATACTTGAAAGAAAGAAAGAGGAGTTCTGGATGAATGTGGAGGCGTGCCTGGAGAAGTTTGACAAGAACGAAAGAATATTTCTGATTGGGGATATGAATGGTAAGGTGGGTGATAGGAAAGTTGAGGGAGTGGTGGGAGGGTGGGGGGTACCATCAGAGGTGAATGGGAATGGTAGTGCACTTGTGGACGTATGTGTGGGGAGGAGGCTGTGGATAGCCAACACCTTCTTCCGACACAGAATGATCCACAGGTACACGTGGAAACGGATGTTGACGATGAAGGATAAGACAGTGGTGGAACGAAAGTCATTGATTGATTATGTATGTGTGGATGAACGAATGAAGAAATCTGTGATGGATGCTAGGGTGTGTAGGGGTATTGGAGGGGGTCTGTCTGATCATTATGTAGTGGTAGCTAAGGTTAGGATACAAAAGAAGTGGGTGAGGAGAGCGGGAGGGAGGCGAGAGGAGGGTGGAATGGTGAGGAGGGTGGAGAGGTTGCAGGAGGAGGAAGTCAGGGAGGAGTACAGGAGAGCAGTGGAAAGACGACTAGGTGGGAAGTTATGGAGGAAGTGGAGGAGATGAGCAAGGTGTTTAAGGATGAGATCTGTGCAGCATGTGAGGAGGTGTGTGGAGTGAGGAGAAGAGGGAGGGGAGTGAAAGGTACAGCATGGTGGACAGAAGAGGTAAGAATAGCTGTGGAAGAAAAGAAGAAAGCATATAGAGAGTGGTTGGGTAGTAGAGGGAATGAAGATTCCGAGAGACAGAAACGAGCGAGGTACGTGGAGAGTAAGAGGGTGGTGAAGAGAGTAGTGAAGGAAAGTAAGAGAAGAGTAGATGAGGAATTTGGAAGGAATCTGAGTGTAAAATGGAGGGAGAGTAAGAAACTGTTCTGGAAAGAAGTCAAGAAAGTTAGGGAAGGTAGCAAGGGAAACAGTAAGGGTGTGAAAGATAAGAATGGGAGAATGCTAGCCGAGAAGCAAGAGAGAGTCGAAAGATGGAGGGAGTACTTCAGTGAGTTGCTAAATGTAAGGAATGAAGAGCCAGCAAATATAGCTGGCAAATATATATGGGAGGGAGAAGAAGAGAAGTAGTGGAGGAGGAGGTGGGGATCAGGAGGTCAGAAGTGTGGGAAGCCATGAAAAGAGTGAAGTTGGGGAAAGCACCAGGAACAGATGGAGTGTGTGGGGAAATGTTGAGGTATGGTGGTGAGATAGTGATAGAATGGGAATGGAAAATGTGCAAACTAGCATGGGAGAAGGGGAGTGCACCCGATGACTGGGAGACTGGCATAATAGTCCCCCTATATAAGGGCAAAGGGGAAAGAGGAGTGTGTGGTAACCACCGAGGAATATGTCTTCTAAGCGTAGTAGGGAAGGTATACAGTAGGGTAGTGATTGAGAGAGTGAGAGTGAGAACGGAGAAATGGATAGGCGACGAGCAGGGAAGTTTTAGGAAGGGAAGAGGATGTGTAGATCAGATTTTTACCCTGAATTGTGTTGTGGAGAAGTATCTGGAGAAGAAACAAAAGGTGTATGTTGCCTGTATGGACTTGGAGAAGCCCTATGACAGAGTGGATAGAGAATGTTTGTGGAAAGAAAGCAAGTTGCTGAAAGCAGTGAAGAGCATGTATGAGGGTGCATATGCGGCAGTACGTGTGGAGAGTGAGCAGAGCGAGTTCTTTGACCTGAATGTTGGTTTGAAACAGGGGTGTGTGATGTCCCCGTGGTTGTTTACTGTATATATGGATGGAGTCATGAAAGAAATACTATCAAGAGCAGTGGATGTTGGTGTATCGCTGAAAAGGGAGGGAATTGAGTGGAAGCTACCTATACTGCTGTTTGCGGATGATACAGTTCTGATGAGTGATAATGAATGGGAGTTGCAGGGTCTGGTAAATGAGTTTGGAACAGTGTGCGAAAAACGGAATTTGAAGGTAAATACGGGGAAGAGCAAGGTTATGGTCTTCGAAAGGGGTGAAGTCACAGAGTGTGAGGTGAAGCTGAATGGTCAGGCTATGGAGATCGTCAACTCTTTTAAGTATCTGGGCAGTGTGTTGAGTAAAGATGGGACTATGGATGAAGAGGTGCGGGAGAGGGTACAACAGGGGAAGAGGGTTGTAGGAACGCTAAAAGCAGTAACAAGAAATAGGGTGGTCAGTATGGAAGTGAAGAAGTCCTTGCATGACAGTGTGGTAATCCCGACACTGACTTACGGAAGCGAAGCATGGACGTTGGTTGAGAGACTCAGACCAAGAGTGAGAGCAGTGGAAATGAATTACTTAAGGAGTGTGTGCGGAGTTACATGGAGGGATAGACAGACTAATGAGGAAGTAAGAAGGAGGTGTGGTGTGGAGGTAGATGTGCTGGAAAGTGTGAAAAGGAACAACTTGAGATGGTTCGGCCATATGGAACGTATGGAAAGCGAGAGAATGACTAAGAGGGTGTACGAGAGCGAGGTGGAGGGACAGAGGGGGAGAGGTAGACCGAATATGAGGTGGAAGGATGGAGTGAGGAACTACATGAACGAAGGCGGTGCTGGTTGGGGGGGGGGGGGTCGACTGACTGGGGACAGAGGTGCATGGGGGCGGTTCGTTCGTGGCCACCCCTTCGGGGATCACGGCGTCAGGCAATAGATAGATAGATAGACATATTTAAAAGAACTACCTATATTAGACAATTATAACCAAATTATTTAATGATTTTATATGTTCATTTATATGCATGTTAGTATTTAGTTAAGAGTAAATTGTATATGAAATGTAACTGTATTCTGTATCTTATACGTTATACAGTAACAGTTACTGTTATACATTATACATTTTATATATTATACATCTAAGCCACTATCGTAAGGGGTGAGCAAGGCTAATCATTGTCGATGAATACCAGACCAATGTTATGTTGTAGGGGCCCCTTCCCATTTATGGAGCACAGAGCCTCTCTCATAGTTTTAGTTCAGAGTTGAGGTCATAGGCCCACACCTTCCCATATACGGATTGACCCCTTTAATAACTAGGTCCTAGGACAACGTAGTATATAGCCACTCCCCAGGTACTTTGAGATACACTCTGTATGGTCAACATGACCTAGGCCACACCCTCAAGGTGTATTCAATTGGTCAAATTAATTAAACCACTCCCCCAGTCACTATCCACAGACTAGCCATTGGAGTAGGCCAGAGTATAGTCAAACCCCTACATAACAGTCATTGGTTAGACACAAAGTCACTGTGTACTATTGGTTCAAAGTTTAGAACCAACCTTCATTTGACCACTCCCATTTCTAACCAAGGCTAGCCTCGAAACCTAGAAAGAGTTAGAAAGAGAGAATTCGACTTCTACCAGACACAGCAGAGTACAGACAGGCCTCCTTGGCTTGTCCGTTACTGTACCCCTGGCCTACACGGCTACACCTTCGAGCCAGCATGGCGACCCTCCTATTTGTAGGCGTAAGTAAAATTAGATCTAGTTACCCTTGGTAAATTCTGAATCGTGTGGCAACAAAGTGAACAGAGACAATGATAGAAGAGATATTAATATAGTTTTTTCTAAAGAGTATAGTTCTTATTAAACAATGGGTATTATAACTACCAACGAGTGCCTATTGGCCAAAGTGATCTTTAACAGAAATTCGTATAGGATTAACTAAATTAAGTGAATACAAAACTATCTAACAGTGTTTCATTGTAGTATGTATATCCCTATAATATATGTGAGTGTTACTTAATATAGTTAACTGGACATCTCAAACGTAATAGATTCTTTATAATAATTTTCGGTGTTCAGCTTGTATTGAATTAATTGTGAAAAGCTTCAATTGTTAAAGTTACATACGACTGACGACTTATAGTAAGTAATAGTAAACATCATTATAACAGTAAAGAATTAAAAGCAAACATCGATATCGTCCCTAAGCAAGGTTATGTGAACTTGTACTCTCCTAAGATAGACAGGCGAGCGAGGCGTACAGAGCCTTCCTCTTCCGAATAAACTCGTCCACGATAATGCCACATAGCTTTGCCAACTTGGAGGCACGACATTTGGCTTGGAGTTGTAGTAGGTAAAAACTTTGAATAGCGATTTTACAGATTTGTTTTTTCTTTTTTATATATATTCCAACTACTCCCTCTCGGGCATAGGCTGAGAGCCTGTACATTCAAACGTTATGAACGATGAGGTCTCGTTCCAGTCTAGGGAGTGAGACATGTGAAGCAATTTTTAGCTGCAACCATCCCCTGCCATCTTGCCTTTGCAAGATGCATGGGGCTTAGTTACTCACCCACGGCTCGAAGCAGCCCCATCTCTGAAGCTTCCTCGCTCCAGTGCTTCACTGTCTCACTTCCTAGACTCAGACCCTCACTCGCAGAACGCCACCTATTGAGCAATAAACTCACTAGGTATTGCCCCCTTTAGCATATTTAGAATATGGGAATATTCATGCAGTGCTATTTAATCAGGGAACAATGAGCCCCATTTGGCGTTCCGTGGGCTTTGTGGTAAAGCACTGATACTAGGTATTCATCCCAATAATATCTTCCCATTGACATATCGAGATTTGAACCCGGGTCCATTGGATTACCAGTCCAGTGGCAAGACCACTCAACCACACCTCTCCTAGGTTGTAATGGAAATGTAATAATTCCGAAGTACAATGTATGCTGTATAATCGTAGGTATTCAACTCTACAGTTTGAACCCATTTTGACCAGAACAGAGAATCAGTTGCTATGCAGATTATGATTTCCTTAGGAGTTTGTTAAATAAAATTAAAACTTTCAAACAACTGTCGAATTATTCCTACCCTAGTAGAATAGTAATTTTAAGTTTAATTACTACATTTAGTGGCAAGCGGTGGATTTCGACAAATTGTTTGGATTGAGTGTTTTGTTTTGCAGACCATACACAATGACATTACTTCTAATTAGGTTATGGGAAGAAGGAAAGGAGGAGATTGAATTGTGGATTGAGCAGTTGGAATGCCAATTCACCTTGCTAGATGTCAGGGAGAGACGAAGGTAGTATATGGGAAGGCTCACTTGGACAAGGCCCTTAAATGACGTAAGGGTACGCCTAGAGGGGCTAGGATCATGGGCAGAGGTTAGGAAGGTGCTAGTAGAGGAGTTTGGCCGAGAAACTTCCACAAGGAAGGCCAGGGACAAACTCAAAGTTATGAAATTGGATGGACAAATACGTGAGACCTCTGAGGAGGGAAATCACGAAGAATGTCAAGTTAGCTTACCCACACATGAACCAGGAGAGTCAGGAGATGGACATAAGGGAAGTAATGGTTCAGGCCTGTCTCGTAGAAGTAAGGAAACATTGCATCATACATGAAGTGACCACCACAAAGGAGCTTATGGAAGTGATAAAGAGAGTGATGGAAGCCAGGGAATTAAAAGATGAAAAGAAGAAAGGGGAATAGAAGAACACTAATAAAGGGCACTAAAGAGCAATGATCCAATGTTTTGCATTCAAATAAACTGGACATTTAGCTAGGAACTGCCCGAACCATAGACAAAGCCAGACACACACATTTAACCCAAGACCACTACCTACCAATAACCGACCCTTCCCAATGGTGACAACCCCAAATCGGGGCGGAATGGTCTAAGTGGAGTACAGGGAGGCAGGAGGCAGGATTTAAGAACGTGTAATTGAATAATGATTTCTGATATTGTTAAGATGACTTAAGGGGATATTTGATTTAGTAATTTTCTGATATTGTTAAGGTGATTTAGGAACACGTAATTGAATAATAATATCTGATATTGTTGAGGTAATTTATGAACAGATGATGAAATAATAGTGTCTGATATTGTCAATGTGATTCGAGAACATATCGAGCAAATAATAGTTCCTAATAATGTTAAGGTGATTCAAGGACATAGGTAAAACTGTTTTATAGTATTGTCAACTATTGTGAATAATTATAGTGATGTGCCTTTGGCTTGGAGTCGAAGTAGGTCAACACTGAATAGCAATTCTACAAATAGGTAGTAATAGGAATGTAATAATTCCGAAGGTCAATTTATGCTGTATAGTTGTAGGTATTCAGCTTTACAGTTTAAACCCATTTTGACCCGAACAAAGAATCAGTTGCTATGCAGATTATGATTTCCTTGATAATTTATTAAATATAACTCAAACTTTCAAACAACTGTCGAATTATTCCTACCCTAGTAGAATAGTAATTTTGTATTTAATTACGACACACACTATCGTTCATCTTGCCTCTTTCACTTTATATATATTTTGTCACACGTCTGACTGACTGCTCAGCCACCAGACCTCTGCGTATAATATTATTATATAGGTGAAAGTAGCACTGCATTACAACCCGCATGCTACATTATAATCAAGTTTTGTCCCCCACACCTTATTACACATACAGTATATTCTCTGTGCTCATATGTATCTACCGTCTCTAGATTTGTAAATAGCTTTGTATTGCTTCTATTGTATATGAATCTTATATGTTTAAATGTTTGTATGTAACCCTATAATAATCCATGCCAGTCACTGATTTGAAACTTGATTAATAAGATTATAAGACTTGTACACCCATCCTTGTATTTCTTCTGCACGCCTTTCCCTCGAGATATAGGAACCCCATGATATATGGGGAAATATACTCAAACCCCCTCATCGATTAAAGGAGTTGGTATCTAACTGGCAGCAGCGGTGGTTCTCCGAGGCTAGAGGTAGTTGCGAAGCTCTGCAAAGAGGGTAGTAGATACAAGTCTTCTTGCCGTAAAGTAAAAAAGATAAAATAACGTAAATATGACAGAAGCAGGAAACGCAGTTGTAAGACCTCACCTCCCCATTGTGGCATTTTGCCCAGACACGATGGATATAAAAAGTTATCTAGAAATGGTGAAACCCATCATTGATATCGGATACCCAGTCAGAACGACAATCTTATTAGCCAACATTGGATTCCGGACATATGCTAAACTCTCCGGGATCATCGAGCCCACCACGACGTGGCCAGAAGTAAAAAACTAATCATCTCAACCTTTCATTTGTCATACGATCAGGTCCCACCCCTTGTTAAACTTCGCTCTGTAACGCACATGGGCGACCTCGACACTATCCTCCGGCTGCGACAACACGCACACGTTGGTTGCGTACCCTGAAGCTAGTACCGAAGAGATAAATAAAGCCATTTTTGAAAACTTAATCAGAATTTTCCCAGATAATGTCTGACAACATTTTACTCTCCATGACACCACCACACCAGAAGAGGACTTTGTAGTCATTCAATAACTGCTCGCTGCCACTCCTAACACAGGCACTCAAGTCTGTTCAGAAAGTCTCCCCCCCCCCCTTCCGCTCAGCACTACAAACCTAAAAAAAAAAAAAAGTACCCAAAGCTATGCTCAACCACCCCGCCAACAACCCAATATATTCCCAAAGATGATTATGCCTCTAAATTCACCTCAGTAGATCTGTACGAGTTCTGGCCATGTCAGGGGGTATCTCTGATTCGCACCTGGCGAACTCACGAGTGTACGCAAACAGGAAACCGCACCCCTCCCCCGCGGTACTATGATCCCAGTAATTAAACAACATATCAATACCCACCTCAATCAAATCAAAGCCCACGAGGGAACACCTACAGAGGCTGCTGCCCATACCGCCCCAACACTCAGAACCACCAGCGCCTTGCCGTTGCCGGCAACAAGTACGAAGACACCCAAAACCCCCAGTACCACCCCCATAGTGTCACCTGCAGTATCAACCCCAGGCACAAGAGTCTACCCCCACTCCCCTGCTAGACATTCCAACTTACCCACCAGCCACGCCATGAAGCGGATTGGATTTTAAGTAAGACCCCCATCACCCCATCAGGTTGCAGGGGTCCACCCTATGTTGCATCAACCCCCCATTCATCACAGGCTCAAATTGAATGGGTTATCCATCCGATTACTCGTTGATACAGGAGCCGGGCAGTCCTGCTTACACACCCCATTCTACACCCGCCTACTCCACAATTTCGGGCCGTTACGGCCATTTCAGACGCAGCTAATCAGCGTCAAAAAACCCCCCCCTTCGCATTCAAGGTGAAACGTACCCAGTCACCATCCCCTCCCCCCAAGGACCTACCGTCGCTCACAAATTCGTTGTGATAGACTCCCACGACCCAACTTACAATGGTTACCTGTGTCTAGACCTGCTGCAAATCCTCGGCGCCCAAATAGATTGTAAAAACCGCCGCTTCCAATTTGACAATAAAGCCATGCCCTCCCATCTAATTGCACAGGTGCCAGATCAATACCCCCCACCACCAAGCACCGACCCACTCCGGCCCCCCTTATGTTTTCACCCGCCTCCCACATAATGCCCCACTGTTTAACATCCCCCGCCTTGTTGCCCCCATCATTAAACTATTATAAAGTCACTAATGTCTCCGACATCAACTTGCTCAAGGGCGTCTTGATAGGCGAACTCGAAACGTTAGACGCCATTCAGCCCCAAATTCACACACCCAACGACCTCCCACAAATACCCCTCCACGTGCCCAAGCATCAAAATAAGCCTTGCGAGCCCTCCTCTTAAACTTCCAAGATATTTTTCCCAGGCCATTGATGATATTGGTCGAATACTGTCCTAAACCACCCGATACACACAGAAGAACCCACGATCCAACAACCCTCTCGGCGAAAAAAAAACAATTCAACGCCGGTAGGAAGACAAACAAGTCCAAGAAATGCTCGACTCTGAACTAATAAACCCCTCCAACAGTCCATGGTCCTACCCCTTTGTAAAAAAGAAAGACGGCTCCTTACTATTTTGCGTAGACTAATACCAATTAAATGATGTAACCGTCAAAGACTCTACCCCCCTCCCACAGATAGACGACTCTCTCCAAAGGGCAAGCATATTCTCCACATTAGATCTATAAGCCAGATATTGGCAAGTCCCTATGCAATTATTATGTTCCTTCCAACAACCAACTATACTCCTAAAATCGATTAATGAAATTTACAAACACATGTGGCAGTCCGTGGATTCGAATCCAGGATGCTCACACCGAAAATCAACACCTTATGCATCGCACCACGTAGACAGTTATCTGAGCATAGACAGAAAACGGCGTTTTCCACTAGCACCGGCCGCCATTTTTAATTTAACATCCTACCTTTTCTCGGTTAATGGACTCTGTCCTCCAAGGCCTCACCTGGGAGATGTGTCTATCATACCTCGATGACGTCATAGTTTTTGCCAGTTCAGGGGCGAACACTTACAGCGCTTAGAACAAGTTTTTCCCCACATTTGTCTGGCCGAACTTAAACTCAAACACTCAAACTGTACGTTAGCCCAAAAGGCAGTCCCTTATCTCGGCCACATAATTTCCAATGACGGAATATCTCCATACCCAGATAAACTAGACACCATTCGCGAGATACAACACCAACAGAACGTAAAAGGCGTATGGGCGTTCCTCGGAATAACATCGTAGTACTGATGTTTTGTCAAGGGTTTCGCATCAATTGCTAAACCAATCCACGAGCTCACTCACAAGGACGAAAAATTCATATGGACACCCGCTCGGCTAGACGCTTTCCACACCTTAAATACCGCCCTTAAGTCCGCGCCCATTGTTGCCTTCCCAGACTATGAGAAACCATTCGGCTTGTTGTTACGACCGGCACTACGAAATAAACAAGGGCACTCAATATTGGCCTAGATGATAGGCTATATCTGCAACAACGGTATGCTAATTCCAAACCCTAGTCTCTTGGTAAGTCCAGATCTCAAGTATCTGGTCTTACCCTGGCGCTCCACAAAGGTCAACACAATGAGGTAGCGAGCATACAAGTAAGTGTAGGCAAAAGCCCTTCGCTTATATACTGCTACACTCGCAAAGAAGAAATATGCACAAGGGTTACAGGCACCTAGCTCCGTCGAAGTAGTACAGGCTCTGACTTGCCATGTACATAACTCAGACAACGACTAAAGATACCCTCCACTGTCTAGCATTAAATAGTAACAAAGAACAACTCAATAATTAGAAGCACCCAATGATAATATGACTCATGTGACTATGACTAATAATCTCTAAAGCTAGTGCAAAACATATATGTGAGAACTGGTGCGGGTAATACGACTGGCCGACTATGGAATTCGTATGCAGAACCAGAAGGGATAAGTAATTGAATAAAGATGAGAAGTAATGGAAAAGAAGAAGTTCAGAGAGAGAAACAGCAGTACAGGGGGTTAGATTGGGGACAGATTGCAAGGGATGTCTAGGACCAAGCACACCATGCCAAGCTCTAAGGAGACAAGCGAGCAGGAGTCCCCCAGCACCAACACTAGGACAGCGGCACCCAATCACAGACCACTACGTCATGAAAAGCATGCGTCCTAGGACACGCCAGGCCGGCCAGCCAATCAAGGCCGTGGGAAACCCCGCCCGAGCGAGGGAGGCACACGTACATACACACGCACATAATACAACCTCGCTGCCTACCTCGCTCTCTCTCTCCTTAACTTCACACTGCATATCTTATACTCTATCACTGATATAAAATACTTCCAAGTGTCACAGACAAGAATAAAGACCACCACTGATCTGTCTGTGACTACATGAATTCTAAGAAAGAAAGAACATCATTCTACGATTATTAACCTAAGAAGTGCGCATGGGGGTAATTAGACACCTCTGCCTGTGCTGACGTATTTGAGCTGTTTCCATCACTAAAATATTAATTTTACCATATATAGCATTAATACTTATCCATACGCGCCTATTATGGGTTGATTATAAAGGTATTAACCTGAAACAACAATAAAACGAGTGAAAACAGCGTTTGGATGGCCAAAATCGGAGATACAGGCCACGAGTTATATAATGTATGGGTGAGGCAACCTGCTTTCCCGCCAATTTCCCCCAAGGCCACTGAGACACAGTCGATCGATACTCTCTCTCTCTCTCTTGCACTCGCTTGCTAACAGTGATGTCAATGCCCTGCTTGCAACTCGCTAATGTTAGCACAAAAATATACCTCAGAATAAGGGAATAACAGGGAAAATAGGTGATAACTGAAGGAGGGGAGGAAAGTGGGGAAGGAGGGGAGGTAGAGGAGTGATATTTTGCATAGCCCAGGGGCTATTTTCGATGTTTAAAGTTGATTTTTGTTTTCTCTGACTCTTAAGAGTCTTCCCGCAGTCCGCCGGGGGAACTCTTAAGAGTCTTCCCGCAGTTCCCGGGTTAAAGCCCATTTCACTGCCCTGGCGAGCGCTAGCGAGTACGAGCACATTCTGGCAAGCTGGCCAGCGTAACACCCTGCCCAAGATGTGGGACGTTTTAACCTCAGGTAAACGCCACATCTGACCAGACAGAATGCTCATAAACCCCGCCTCACCCAGCTACTCCCCCAAGTTGTGAAAACAAGGCACAATCACAACATAAAACACTTTATTATATAAACAAAATCTACACAACACTTCCCCAAAAGAATAGTATCACTTAAAATATTACGCTCAACGAGCAAGCTTCAACAAGCCTAGCCTACTAAGACAACACTCAGAATGTCTTAGATTCTTGCTGTAACATACTGCACTTATATACTATCAAAAGAAAGAGTTTTTATGTGAGGTTTTTGTATTATTTTTAATAGTGTTTTTGGCGGCTTTGCACTGCAGGGGCAAGCCTAATTTTTCTCCACTCTCAAACGAACACTGACTGAACGGCGAGGGTGCTCCTTAAGACATACCCTCCCGTGACAAACAATCAGCCAGAACATTATCAGTGCCCTTAACATGCCACACATCCAACTTGTGTTCCGGCAGCAAAACAACACCTGACACTGATAAACTGCCCAGTTCATCACAAGACTGGCACTTCTCTTCGCTCTCTCCGGCAACGGGACCCGCCAATAACCTTTCACTAGTTCTACCTTAGTGATAAACGAGGCAGCCCCGATGCGGTCTATGGGGTCGTCAACTCTGGATAAGGCATAGGCGTCTGTCAGGGATAATGCACCAACACTCTTGCAATCAACATACACACGGATCTTGCCACTTAACTCAGGTTGCAAAGTTACTGGCAACGACCACTCACGATATCCCTTATCCCTCAGACCCTTTTCCAACATGTAGTCCAGCTTTGCTTTCACAACAGGCTGTCGAGCAGGATTTATACGGTAGGGAGCCAACTTGAGCCTTGCACTGTCTCCAGCCTCCATGTTGGATTCTACCCCGTACATCAGGCCTGGAGAATCAACAACCATGCGGACGTACTGCCACAGCCTATTAAACAACTTCTCTTGACGCTTAGGAACAAGAGGTTGCAACTTATCTCGAAGAACAACATGCCTAGTGCCCTCCCACAACCCAGCCGGGACCATAGTTTCTACACTATAGTCTCCCTCCTTCTCCACCTTTGTCCCTAGAACAGCCAGGTCATGAGAGGGACGATCTGTACCACCTGTGCAGTCACTCCCATAGTTCATAATTGCTAAGGCTTCCCCGCCAATACCGTACATGCGCACCCCCGCATTCCTTGCGACTACATCTGCCTGCGCAGCATCACCGCCTTCAGCGACACGGCCAGATACAGTCGGTCTATGGTAGGGCTGTAGCATTCGACTAGAGCAGCATTGGGAGGCTATGCGACGACCGGGCGCATCTATTCCACAGCCAACTTCACCAATCTGCTCAATGTCCTGATTCTGAACACCACCCTTATCAGCTATGGGTCGACCCTGACCTGACAACCAGACCAAAGCCTCGTCGCCCACCTTGAACCACTGAAACAACGAGGCCAACGGTTTACTCACACTCAAGTGACCTGTCAGCGGAATATCGTGCACCGCATGAGTTGTGAGGCCTGGGTGCTTGGCACAAACAGTGGGGTATGAACCGAGCAGGGGCTGGATCGCTGCACGCTGCTGCTCAGGCAGGTGCTCAAGTGCTTCCACAGCCACCTGACTCATGTCCCCCGCCCACTGCTCCGCCGAGACATGACAATCCCAACTTTCCTCCACCTGTGCCCCACTGCCCCCCTCTCCTGCTCCACCTTGGCCGCTGCAGACCAACACAGGGACAGTAGGCTGCTCAGGTGGTTGCCTCACAAACTCCTTTAACAGGTTCACATGACATGCTTCCTCGTCCTCATCGAGTTCAATAGCCCCGTTCCCACAACTCTCAAGACTAAGATCTTCTAGTTGTACCTGGGAACTACTCTGTCACGGAGTGCCATCACGCCCTACCATGTCATTAGGGGGGACAGGTTCTGGGGCCACTCCGGAGATCAACTTTGGTGCAAGTACCGAGTCACCAAGGAGTGTCGCTGGGTCCAAACTCTCAACCCGACCAGCCTTGACTTTCTCCTTCCGACCCTTCCTCCGCTGGTCTGAAACTTGGGTACTAGGCTGTGACACCTGAGCGGACTGAGATCTCTCGAGCCCCTCTTGCCCCTCCCTACTCGTGTCAGCCTCCCTCTCGGCAACGACTAAGGGTGGAACCTCGGAAGTGAGCACCGCAAAGTCGTTACCGAGAAGGAGGTCGACCCCCTCAACTGGCAACTTCTCCATAACCCCCACATCCAACTCTCGTGTCACACTGTCCACCTCAAGCTCTACTCTAACCAGCGGGTAAGACCGCGTAGCATTGAAGCCTTGAACCACCACAACCCGAGCCGCGTTAATAGGCTTGCCAGTGAAATTCTTAACAAGTGTCTGGGAAGCACCCGTATCACGCAGCAACTCAAGCCTATGCTCCACACCAGCCCACCTCACAGTGCCGTGCCCCCTATGACCACAAAAAGCATCTCGGATGGGTGACGAGCCCTCCTGCTGCTTCTGCACCGGCGGTGACTTCGCAACCGACTGTTTACCCCGGGCAAACGCGGAAGACCTCAAAGACACGCCAATGTTGCTCACTAGTGACACCACTGCTGTAGGCGGTGTGCGCCGACATGAGCGCGCAATATGCCCCCTCTCATGACACTTGAAACACTCCACTTCGCTCTTGGACTTCCTCTGAGGTGAGGAAGGGCCCTGGCCTTTCTTTAACGGGAAGGGTTTCGACTTGGGATCATAATTGGCAACAGTACTCTTAAATGGATAATTATTTGTGTCATTAATTCGGGGGGGTGGAGTGGTACGCCCCTTGTTACCTGCCTCAGCTCTCTGTGCAGACCCGCACCCACGAATCAATGACAACCTGAGGTCAGCCATCTTAGCCGCCTCCTGCAGAGTTTTAGGTTGCTTTTCTTTCAGGTTAAGAGTCAAGTCACTGCCAGTACATTTAAAAAATTGCTCTAACAACACTAATTGCTTCACTGCCTCAAAAGTAGTTGCCTTCTACAATCTTAACCAATTCTCAAATGCATCTGACAGCTCACTAGCGTGTTCCTGGAAAATATCCTCCTTTCTCTTGGGAACAGCTCTAAATTTCAGCATATAGGTCTCTGGCTGCAGCTCATACGCTCTCAGGACAGCCTCTTACAACGCCTCATAATTCACACAGGAATCTAGGGGCAAAGCATCGTACGCCTTGAGTGCTTTCCCCGTCAATCGTGACGAAACAAGGGCTGCCCACTTCTCCTCGGGCCATTGGTGCTCCTGGCACTTTTTCTCGAACCGGAGAAAACATTTGGTAACTCCTAACTCATCAAACAATGGAACCAACTTTAGTAGATGCGACAGGGACTGGTCATGGGGTTGACCCCCCTGGACTACCCGGTTCCTTGTCACCTCTACACGCGTTTTCTCTAGGTCAACATCGGCACAATACCTTGCAGACTCAGCCTGACACCTATACTTGAGCTCAGCCTCATGCTTTTTCTGCTCGAGCGACATCTCAGTCTCTCGCTGCTGCTGCTGCTGCCTGAGCTCAGCCTCATGCTTCCGCTGCTCGAGTTTGGCGAGTTCGAGCTGAAACAACATCTCGGAAGACAAACCCTGAGGAGGGGGTGCTACTATTGGGGACCCACCCCGTGAATCACCTAGAGGCATACCCAACCGCCAGCGGGCATCGGCCTGCGGGAACGTACCCGGCTCCGGAGCCCGAAGGGGCGCCATGATAGGAGTCGAGTGGAATGGGGGCTGGGCCGAAGGTGCCCCAGCTCCCGCTCCACCCGAAGCCCCATGCACCCCACCGAGCACACAGGTAACCAGCTCATCTCTCGACAAACCGCTAGTACCGGGAAACCCTAAGACCGTGGCTACACACTGCAGTCCGTACCGATCCAGCCCCAACACCCGGTCCGCCGACACATGCTCCTCAAAAAAAATCCGAGCGTCCTCCTCATTGTTCACCACCCGAACGCCGTTTAACAACTCCACCTTCTCCACTTCCTCCCCTGTCTCTCGCACTGTGCCCTCAATATGCTCAGACCCATCCAGTGACATGATGGAGTCAACAACAAAATTCTCAAGTCAAGACAATAGTAGCCAAACTCTCGCGTAGCTTTATTCACAAAAAAATATTCGAAGATGTTCTTGAGTGCAATACTAGGTCACCAATAAACTCCAACAAGTTCTATATATCCTCAAAACAATGTCCACTGCCAACAATGCGAGAAATAAATTCAACCCCAAATGGCAATAAGATTTCTCCCAAAAAAAAAATGCAATATTCAGTTCTCTATATACTGGTCTAAGGTCGCCATTTGTTACGACCAGCACTACGATATAAACAAGGGCACTCAATATTGGACTAGATGATAGGCTGTATCTGCAACAACGGTACGCTAATTCCAAACCCTCGAACTATTACGCCGGTGAACAAAACACTTAAAACCTCCAGAGTTAATCTACTGGATACCGGGGTATCAATTAACTGGGTTTTAGTGCACTTCTACAAAGGCTTTCCGGTGACGGCAAAGCCTACTCACAACAGGAGTACTTTACGTTAATAAAATGCTCTTAAGTAATAACAATGCTTGAATAAACTATAACAAGATTTAATAAAGGAGTATATGCTTACGTTAACTTTAGTGTGAGTCTGTACTCAACACTAAACTCTTCAATGCTCTATGAAAACACTGAAAGTCTAGTCCTACAGCAAACAGATATGGAATCTTCTGAAAACGTCTGATGCTCTAAGATGCTCGTTAATATAGAACAGAAATAATGCAGGGGCAGGACACCAAAGCGTGTATCTTAAATTCACCAATAAGTAGGATACATATATATAACAAAGGAGTGCAACAACTCTGTGACAGCACTAATAATAGCCACTCAAAACAGTACTTCCTTAGCCAAAGTAACAGCCATACTGGGGTGTGCACCAAGCATCAACCATGGTTAAAATAATACGTGAATAATTCCTAAAGCATACACAGTTAAAGTTAATAAACACAATGCTGTCTTTATTAACTTATAAAGTCTAGCAGCGGCATAAAAGGTACCAGGAGGCTAGGCAGAGCGCAAGCATGCTCGTAGCCTACTGTCTCCCCTTGAACAGATTTCACTTATGTTACGTTAAGTGACTAGGAGGCTCTCTTGGTAAGTCCAGATCTCAAGTATCTGGTCTTACCCTGGCGCTCCACAAAGGTCAACACAATGAGGTAGCGAGCATACAAGTAAGTGTAGGCAAAAGCCCTTCGCTTGTATACTGCTACACTCGCAAAGGAGAAATATGCACAGGGGTTACAGGCACCTAGCTCCGTCGAAGTCGTACAGGCTCTGACTTGCCATGTACATAACTCAGACAATGACTAAAGATTCCCTCCACTGTCTAGCATTAAATAGTAACAAAGAACAACTCAATAATTAGAA
The DNA here is from genome assembly GCA_032716605.1 of Paralithodes platypus. Classification (NCBI taxonomy): domain Eukaryota; kingdom Metazoa; phylum Arthropoda; class Malacostraca; order Decapoda; family Lithodidae; genus Paralithodes; species Paralithodes platypus. The sequence continues at coordinate 17,620,734 of CM064522.1, read as the reverse complement.
GCACCCAATGATAATATGACTCATGTGACTATGACTAATAATCCCTAAAGCTAGTGCAAAACATATATGTGAGAACTGGTGCTGGTAATACGACTGGCCGACTATGGAAGTTGTATGCAGAACCAGAAGAGATGAGTAATTGAATAAAGATGAGAAGTAATGGAAAAGAAGAAGTTCAGAGAGAGAAACAGCAGTACAGGGGGTTAGATTGGGGACAGATTGCAAGGGATGTCTAGGACCAAGCACACCATGCCAAGCTCTAAGGAGACAAGCGAGCAGGAGACCCCAGCACCAACACTAGGACAGCGGCACCCAATCACAGACCACTACGTCATGAAAAGCAAGCGTCCTAGGACGCGCTAGACCGGACGCGCTAGGCCGGCCAGCCAATCAAGGCCGTGGGAAACCCCGCCCGAGCGAGGGAGGCACACGTACATACACACGCACATAATACAACCTCGCTGCCTACCTCGCTCTCTCTCTCCTTAACTTCACACTGCATATCTTATACTCTATCACTGATATAAAATACTTCCAAGTGTCACAGACAAGAATAAAGATCACCACTGATCTGTCTGTGACTACATGAATACTAAGAAAGAAAAAACATCGTTCTACGATTATTATTGCCCATTTCACTGCCCTGGCGAGCGCTAGCGAGTATGAGCACATTCTGGCAAGCTGGCCAGCGTAACATTGTACACTGACGTGTCCTTACTCAGAATAGGTGCTGTTTTGGCACAGGTAACAGACAACAAAGAGAATATTGTAGCTTGCGCAAGCCGTACCCTTACGCATTCAGAGGCAAATTACGCCGCCACAAAACGAGAATGCCTCGGGTTCGTGTGGGCGTTGCAACACTTCCGATCATGTTTACTGGGGGTCAAAATCACCATAATTGTCACCGATTATCACACATTACAATGGCTCAGACAATCACAAACCTCAAACACGTTGATCATCCGGTGGAGAGAAACTTTGGAGGAGTTTTACTTCGACATTCAATATAAACCCGGAAAGCTACACACAAACGCAGATGATCTCTCCCGGCTCCCTACCACCCCCGCAAACCTCACTCCTGGCCCACCCGCCCTGGATGTCCCGATCGCAAGCATTAGAACTTGGAACGAAGACGCCAAACCAGATTGGATGCCCAATGAAATCTTTTCCTCCCTCACCTGTGTCGGCGATAACTTATTTTGTGATTCTGGTCACATAGTCCTCAGCCCCGAAGAAGCAACACAGATCATGTCCGTCTTACATCATGGCAACGGGATACACCTCGGATATACGAAGCTCCTACCACAGTAGAATCTTGTTTATCTTGTGCATGCGGAAAAGATACCACCCGTACACCTGGCCTTTCCCGCTCCCTCACGGCAAGTATGCCTTGGCAATTGTTGATGATAGATACAGTAGGTCCACTTCTCACCTTCAACTCATTCCGTTTCATTATCACATTCGTTGACACATTCTCTAAATTCCTCATCGCGATCCTCATAAAAGATCACACCGCAGCAACACTTTATTGTCCCATGTTTTCCCCGACTTCGGTCTTCCTCAAGCACTCCACGCCGACAATGCCCCAGAATTCTCAGGCCCAGTTTGGTTGGCCCTATCCAAATTATTAGGATGCAAGATATCCCACTCCTCCCCCTATTGGCACCAAGGCAACGCAATATGCGAGAGAAGCCACCGTAGTATAAATAATCAAATCCGCACCAAACTCTACCCTACTATCACACACATCAAAACTCGCTTACGACAACCCCAATCCTGTCAGGATCTGGCAAGCGATGCAAAGAATGCTACAAGCCCTTTCAAAACCGGCGAAAATGTTATCGTGGCAAACCTACCAATTGTAAACAAATTACAATCTAAATTTAATGGCCCATTCAAAATTATCCACATACCAAATTGTTACCAAGTCCTGGTTGATTATTGCAGATAGCATAGAATATACCGCAACAGACATGTCCGGAGAGTACAAACCACGCCCAAAATTACCAACCCCACACCTCCAATCCCATCACCCGAACCCCACGCCCCCACCACCTGGGTACCATAACAACCCCAACAATCCCAAACCCCCCCTTACACACCCTAACCTCAAACCCAACCTCAGCAACATCCTCACCCCACCTCCTCAAACCAGCCAACCAACCCTACCCCTTCTCCCCCTCAACCACAGCATCAAATCAGGTCAACAACCCCCTCCTTCCCCCTCCCATATCTCAACCTCAACCTCAGCAACATCCTCACCACAACTTCTCAACCCAGCCAACCAACCTCGCCCCTCCTTCCCCTCAACCTCATCATTAATAACCTCTAACTCTGGCCAGCAACCCCCTCCTTCACCCAACACAACCAAACCCAATCCCCAACTCCATCTTCAGACCACAACTTCCAACTTCCAACCAACTCTGAACCCTTTCAAAACGTGCAAAAGCCCCCTATCTTCCAAACTTACCGCACTTTCACAGAAATAATTAACCACCACAACCCATACCCACCACCCATAACACCCTAACCAACGAAACTCCAATAAACCCCAATGACTCCCTAGAAAGCCCCCCCAAAGTTATACAAACAAACACAACCTCAACCAGATCAGGCAGATTTTCAACTCCTCCAGTTAGGCTAGGAATATATGGTACTTTTGCATCTGTACAGGTCAAGAAAAAGGTCACCCGGGGATCAAAGGCTCAAAGCTCATCACTCGACCACCAGCCACCACACAACACACATATCCACCAAGAACTTACTCAGTGTAATAGATCATGCCCGGTGCCAATTGTAATAGTAATCCTGTCCAGATCGCCAATTGTAATAGATCATAAGACTAATAGGTTACTGTATCACTTGCCCATTATCTAGGAAATAAACCTATAATTGATAGTGTCGTTACTTTAGATAAAAAATAGACAAATATCCCTTGTGAAATTATGGCAACAAAAGTCCCAGAACATGCTATACATTTATATCTATACTGTCTCGATGCAGTAATATATTTGAAAAGAAAATTGCAGTTCCCAGCTTGCCGGATAATAGAGTACACGGATTTATTGTAATGATAGGTATATATTGATAATAATTATATTCTTAAAGTTAGTAAGAATTAAGGAAACAAACATTCCTACTAAAATGGTTTTATTGAATAGCGACACTGAAATTGCATTAATCAAAGAGACAATTTCATTCACACACTCAGCCACTCAATCTAACCCACTTATCTAATCCACTTACCTAAATACAATTACCCAGTATTATAACTACCCCTAAGATTACCCCAAATCATTATACTGATTACTGCTTGTCACACGAAATCTCACATCAACCAACCCTTTAGTCTACTGTGTTACTGAAGCGTCTAGCCCAGCAAATGACCGCATGATCGAATAGGCACGAGATTTTCCCACACTCACAGTACCCGTCAATCACACTCATCACTCTCTCTCTCTCTCTCACCTCGGTTACGTGACTCGCTAGACTAATGAGAGTTGCCTAATTAAAGGGTCTCAAAACGGGCAGTACGACAAGTCATAGGGAGTCAAGCCGACCATCCTCTAACAGTAACCTCACCCTCTGTGGGGTTAAGAGCTACGGCGTCACTCACCGACACACCACACACGTGACTCGCTAGACTAATGAGAGTTGCCTAATTAAAGGGTCTCAAAACGGGCAGTACGACAAGTCCTTCAAGCCGACAATCCTCTAGCGGTAACCATCACCCTCTGTGGGGTTAAGATGCTACGGCGTCACTCACACACCCGCACACATCCACACACACGTGACTCGCTAGACTAATGAGAGTTGTCTAATTAAAGAGTCTCAAAAAGGGCAGTACGACAAGCCCTTCCAGCCGACTATCCTCTAGCGGTAACCTCACCCTCTGTGGGGTTAAGCGTTATGGCGTCACTCACCACACCCGCACACATCCACACGCACCCCTGGCCACGTGCATAGCTAAATCAGTGGGATATCGCCGCAGAACTATGTCGCCCTGGGCATCCCTAGCCTTTAGCAAGCCCTCTGTGGGGTCATGCTTACACCTGCCATTCTCGGCCATAGCATTGAGCTAATTCGGTCGGCGTCACAACCTTGGCCATGTGCACGGTCTTGCTCAGTCTTGGTGACTGGCCGACACACACACACACGCACACCACCACACACACGCACACCATCACACCTCATGCCGAATTCAGACATACGTTGACACTTGTCTAACTGAATTGGACTCACCTGATTATGGTTGAATTAGGGCACGAGGTGCCCTCGCAGACCTGCCGACCCATTCATCGCGGGCACAACGAAATTGGACTATCTCGGTGGGGTCGGGCAGGAGGAGAATAAGGCCTGTCCTGGGCATTCCCGCCCCCTTTATAACTTCGGTTTTCCCCTCCCCCACCACATTTTGAATTTGGTGCCAATGAAAAGACTGGACGCTCCCTATGACCACGCCTACAACATGAACGCACACACACATGTACGCGTAACGGCGGCCTACCCACGCTCACAAGCAAGAACGCACACACGCACACATGTACGCGAGGGGCCTAGCGGTACACAGGCCTATGCCCGTACCTCCACCCCTCACCTCTCCCTTTCTCTACAGCTGTTCCCGCCTCCCCAATTTTTCCCGCGCTCGAGAAATATAGCTAACCCTATAGTATATAATCACAGTCACGGTCGGACCCGTGACACTCAGTACCAGGCATGCATATCCAGTTTGCCTAATAGTAGCCAGAATATAGTTAAAAGGACGTCGCCAGTACAGAAGAGGTTGATGTTTAAGACTGTAGTACCTTCGTTATTTCAATTTCTTAATAATTCTCTATCTCACTAAAACAGAGCGGTTATATTAACCCTTAATTAGCGGCGAGCAACATAAGTCGAGTTAAAAAAAGCTGGACTATGTGGCGGCGCTCGACATAGGTCGAGTGGCAATTTCAGCACGTAATGTGGCTGAGAGAGAGAGAGACAAGTGGTGGCAGGAGACTAGCGAGCGTATGACTGCTCCAGACCACCGCGGCGAACCTACTGACACAAATCTCAGCTCCCTCCTCCCTCTCTCACTCGCTACATACTCAATTATGTACTGAAAGTACCGAATTACCTGCTTTTTGCACTCGCGTTGCACGGTTATTGCAAGAAAACTATCCATCATACAAGGATCGTTATGGTGTCATTCGAAAGCTCTGTTTATGCCCTTTCAGGGATAGGTATTTGTTTTACGTTCTGGGTCTTATTTAGGCATGAAAATGATCACGTAAACAGCCCTATTTTGGCTAAAAACACCCCGCTGTGCGGTACACATAAATAAACCGCATAGGCCGCTCGTAAGGTGTTAAAGATTGAAGGACTATTTAGTTCTATGAGGCTTTCTTTTGGCTACATCAAGATGGAAGCATGCATGTAAAAATGGGGCACACGATTTATGAGGACGATTGCACTGTAGACGGTCATGCATGACTAACAATCATGACTAACGAGAAAATACAATCAGTGTTTAATGCTCTATACAAATATTTTGCACAAGCCTTAAACCTTACCCACAGTCGACAGATATGTCTGCATAATCTCTCTTATCGTACACTCTAAGACACAAATATTGGCCCAATATAAACCCTTGAACAGGAATCTGCGAAGAGGAAATATTAGGAAATTAAGGATTGATTAGTATCGATTCATTTCGGGATCGCTTTGAAATCATTTTTGTCCAAGAGTGTGCGATCACGGCTGGTCGTCTATGGGGAGTTGGGAATGTTTAAACTTAATGCTTCTCTTATTATTTGAACCTGTCCTAGACTGAATCGAAGCTTATATTAATTCTTACTATTTATATTTTGGAGGTTCATTTATAGCAGTTCGTGAGTTTACAAAATATAACAAAATATATCAGAATTATTGACCTATAATCAGTTCACTTAACCCAGACATTTGGGGCCTATTTTCGATCAAAAGAAAGATACTGATTGAATGGTACAACTTCAATACAATGTGCACATCAACGTTTCTTCACAATTTCACTTAATAATCTACATATACGAAAATACTCGGGAGAAATCTCTGAAGGTATGTAAGTAAAAACTATCTTCAGATAAATGCAATTAAATAAAACGTATTATGTATATATGAGTGACGTTTCTTGTGAAGAGAGTAGTCAGAAGTGTATACTGATAAAGGTGTCATCCATGGGTTCTTGAATACACTGGTTTAATTAGACTGATTTGTAGTTGTATTTATATAGCAATGGACGCATAAATTGGCTGCTACAATGCTGCTGAATCTGGACTGGTGGTAACTGTGAGTTGGGTATCGAATCGGTGAAGGTGGTGGTGTTTCCTCCTGGTGAGCTTTTAGTGGGTTTGTTGAAGATGATGTTTAACCCTTAAAGAGCGGCGCCCGGCTATAGCCGGGCGCCAATTTGCAGCAAATTAGGAGCATTATTATGGCTTTTAAAGGGTTAAAATCGAGTGCAAATGGCCGGGAGTGCAGCGGGCCACACGTCCGACTCCCAGGGCCTACCGCCGCCCACTGACTCACCCTCCCTGTGTTCTCGAGAGGCCGTCAGTGTAGCCAGTAGTGAGCGTAGCTGGAAAAAATATACCGCTATACGCTATACTCCCATGTTACTGGTACCACTGTATGAGAACCACGAGTGCTACGTAGCTCGTTCTGGTCTCATTTTGAAGCTTTTAGCGCCTAGTTTTTTGCTGAATAAATTTATTTCCATGCAGATACTTGATTGATCATTCAGGAGGGCCTGAATATGCCCAAATAAGCCCAAAAAAACCCCGCTAGACAAGGGTTAAGGCTGGGCACTGTTGGTTGTCAATGGCATAGTCCTCCACTCGGTCATCATCATGCAGTGCTGGTCGTGATATGTCCAAACTAGGCTGTAGGCTTCTTGTAACCTCCCACAAGTCTAGTACACTTCTTATGACACCCTGTTCATCTGAAGACCTTCTTGTGGCTTCTTGCTTGCCTGGCGCACTTCTTGTGGTACCCTGCTTCAGTTGAAATTGTAGTGCACTTCATAATGACACCAGTAGAGGCCTTACTTGTGCATTGTTGTTTATTAAGGGTACTCTGTTTACATATGTTAGCGAGTTTGTAAGCATAGGCACCACTAAGCTGACAAATGGGGGTTAAGCTGGGGTAGTGCTAGGTTTTGCAACAACATATGCTGGGCATGCATAGAGGACAAGAGGGGTGTGAAGGAGCGTGGCATGCCTTTATTGTCCAAAACTTTCATCTGCGGTTGGACCACTTATCATAAACATATGTCGAAAACAATGTGTGACAAGATGGACCTATTGGATACATTATATGGTTCATGAATATTATGCTGCAGTATCATACATTTATTACTGAACCAAAGAAATTGCGAACAATTACGAGAGAGAGATAGATTATGAGTTGAAATACCTTGTTGAACTCTGTTTCAGTCTCACTTCTTGACTAAAGGATCAATAAATTCTTGGTAGCCAAAATTTCTCCTAACCTTCTACACCCAAACTGCCAAGTCTCACTAGTTGTGACCACCAATCATAAAGCGTCCTTTCTTTTATCTCAGATATCTGGCTTAGGTGATAAGGGTATACAGTAGAGCACACTTGTCAAGTTACCTCCCTCAATTTCTATTATACTGTGAGTTTCAACTCTAATGAAGGTACTTAGACTAGAACAGGAAACATGTATCACAGTTAATGTAAGCATAGTTTATTTATCAGATAAGTGACACGAAAGATAGCAACATAACAATACAATAGTTAAACAAGGAGATTAATGTTATTATGAGACAGCAAATGGAATCTGGCCAAAGAGTGTGTTTGTATTTTTCTGTTCTTTGTTTTAAGTACTGATCACAATAGAGGGAACAACTATGATATTTCTTGACTCAGAACCCCCAATGAATCCCAGGAGAGGCAGTTAATAGGGCAGTATTTCTTCTTTGTTAGGGGTGTGGAGAGGGAGGCTCAGGTAGCTTCTGCCACTACATCTCTTCTTGCTTCTTCTCCTTCGTCTTGGATTCGATGGTAACGCCTACCGATTTCTCACTGGTAACACCTACTGAGTTGGCTGGTTGGTAACGCCTAACCAGTGGTCGGCAGCAATGCTCACTAACCTAAGGTGATTGGCAATGTCTAACCACTTATTCCAAACAAAAGTTAAAAACTGAACTTGTGATCTTGTGATCTTGGAGGCTTGGTCCCCATTGAAGTCTAGGTCTGGATTATAAGAGAGAGCGTAAGACACTGGTGAACGGCTCCTTACCTTAATCCCATGATATGAGAGCATAAAACACTGGTGGAACGGCTCGTTTTCAAGTAAGACCCTCGCCTCTACAGTCTTCAGAGACCTTCAGGGAGTCTTCCCTTCACTGCTGTCACCGTCACACGACAGAACCACCCCCACGGACAAGGACACCAGGACGTCGTAGGGAATACCAGGCAGCAACGTCTTCACAAATCTTCCGAACCTGCCTGTGTCTTCCCATTGAGACACCTTCAGGATCCTCGATCGTGGTGCAAATTTAAACCTATCCTTGTCTTATAGACTATTGCAACATTTATAATATCTCTTTGTGTTAATAAAAATAATCTATGTTTATACTCTGTGTTATATTATCCTCTATTACCTTTGTGTGTGTGTTCTTGTGTGTTCTCATCTTCTCCAGTCAAGTAAGAACCTACCTATAAAGTCAATACAACCCAGTAAAAAAATTGTATAACAGATATGTAGCTTCATTTTGTTATTTCGAACTAACGGCCTTAATTTTAAATGTTGCTCCATCAAAATCGCAATTAACAAAATACATTGGTATAATTTTGGTTTAGGAAACTGAGTGGTTATAAAGTAATTTTCCATAAACTAAAACGCCTTCTAGACTACTCAGAGGTACACAGATAGTCCTACCTCACAGACCTTGCGGTCCCAACTAGGGGACGGCTAAAAGCCGTACCGGAAAATAGGATGAAGTGTAACATGGGTCAGGAAATGCCCAGAAGGAAAGTTTGTATATAGTATAGAAAGAAATTAGTTTGAAAGGGAAATTACACATGCCTAATGATTAATTATTATTAATCCAATCTTCATCAGATGATCGTCCAGTCTTTTCTTAAACGTTTCAATTGAATTACTGTCGACCAGTAAGAGAGAGAGAGAAAGAAAGAGAGAGAGAGAGAGAGAGTTAGAGTGAGAGGTATTGACAACACTCCCTATACGTTAAAAAACAGTCAACCTTTCTCTCATTATCTTTAACTCTTTCAGTACGGTTGACGCCTTTTTCACTTTATGTTGTTCAGATTAGGAGAGTCGTCTCATATTCAGTAAGCTTCAGCAAATACCTAGAGTAACATCTTCATTACAAAATTTATGCCTTGAGTTTTGTATGCTGGCTAACACTAGACGATTATACGTTGTTCTAGAGAAACGTCCTGTAGTCGTAGAGTTAAGAGACTTCAAAGCATTCAGCTTTTATTACTAATGCCTTCAATACGATGAGTTGTTTTCCTTTAACTATCTATCCTTAGACGTTTTATATATATATATATATATATGAGATGACGGGGTCCAGCAAACAAAAGCCAAAACCAGTCAAGCACCTGCTCCCGTCTACGGGTGATAATCAAACCATTCAGTGCCGCATTGCTACTATAAAAAGTAAATCACCCACTAACAAACCTCCCCACCCCCAGACGCAGCTTGAACAATACCCCGTGACTAATGCGATAGAAAACGCGCCTTTCACCCTCCACCAAGACCTCCCCAAATCTGAGCCAGACTTAAACTATGACGAGGAGATGTTTATGCAAATTCGCCACCAGCCCCCTCAATACTCACATATCCAAACTTACCAATAGGAGCAAGTCAACTTTGACCAGGCTAGCAAACAAGCCAAATTCACCTATATACATTCCTCACAAATCATCACCATACAAACTACAAATTCTCTACATCTGTCTCCAACAGTTATTTAATTGTCTTCACCACAGCGAGCCTTATCGCAGCCCAAATTAAATAGGAATACATGTAAAACGTCCACCCAGTTCTAACCATATACTGTTCATATTTGTTAATGCAAGAATTAACCTCAGCATAAATCGAAAACCCCTAAACTCTATGTCTATCATCCACTGAGAAACACACCCCTTAACCCTATCCATAAAAGAGTTACTACCTACCTGTGACAAGGATAAGGTGGGCAAAACTGAGCTCTGGCTTTTCCGGTACCTCTTCCTTCTAGGACGAACGTGCTTAATAAGCTATCTTAGTTCGGAGTTAGACTTCCGTAGGGGGATAGCCAATTTCACCCTTAACCCCTAACTGTCGGCGAGCAACATAAGTCGAGTTAAATAAAGCTGGACTATGTGGCGGCGCTCGACATAGGTCGAGTGGCAATTTCAGCACTTAATGTTGCTGAGAGAGAGAGACAAGTGGTGGAAGGAGAGTAGCGAGCGTATGACTGCTCCAGACCACCGCGGCGAACCTACTGACATGAATCTCACCTCCCTCCTCCCTCTCTCACTCGCTATATACGGAATTGTATGGGGAAAGTGCCTAATTACATGCTTTTTGCACTCGCGTTGCACGGTTATTGCAAGAAAACTAGCCATCATAAAAGGATCGTTATGGTGTCATTCGAAAGCTCTGTTTATGCCCTTTCAGGGATAGATACTTGTTTTACGTTCTGGGTCTTATTTAGGCATGAAAATGATCACGTAAACAGCCCTATTTTGGCTAAAAACACCCCGCTGGGCGGTACATATAAATAAACCGCATAGGCCGCTCTTAAGGTGTTAAAACGTTATAAACACAGTGCAGAATAAGTGAGAAACAGTGTAGCTAGTGACCCCGAAGAAGGACGGAGAGAGAGAGAGAGAGACTATCACCTACGACGAACGTGTTAAGTCGCAGAGCCTCCATTGTGCAAAAAGGAAGGGACAACCGACGCTGTTACCACATGTTCGCCAGATCATCTCACAGGCTTCTAGTGCTCTTCTCGAACCTCTAAGTGACTCTTGTTTTGCTAAGTGTAACGATGACTACAACAAGGGTTAACAAGATACGTTGAGATTCACGTTAACGTAACTAGAGATTTTCCATTCTCTCCTTTTCATAGTATTCGCCACTCGATTTCTAGAGAACATAACACACATCTATTCGTGGAATAAATATATATATAATTCTTGGGATATAAGTTCCTATATTCTAACAAAGAGTAATATATATATATTCGTTTGGGAAATTATACATGCACATATACGTACACGTAAAGCTAGTGAAAACTTAATCAGATCTTGTTTGTATGTAATATCATCAATTGGGTACATAATTCATACATAAGTTGTTCACAGAGTGTTTTACTATTCAGTCTCTTATTTTGACTATTGTTATTCTTACACCTCATGACTTATAGTTCATGTTAAGCATTGTCTGAGTTATTTATAACTCTTTATATTCACGTCGCATTAACTTCTCACTCGGCGAGAATTTCAGTCACGCATACTGACTATTATATTTATTTAACCCCTTTGTGAATCTGTATTAATTATTATTACTCTTTGAGTTATTTGAGTTTAATCTCCTAACTATGTTGGATTAACGTTTACGTTATTCATATATCAAATAGTATATTAATTTGCATAAACCTTCAGTACTGTGCATATGCCATCGCAGTAACTATGATCTACCCTCGTGTGGAAACTACTCCCCGGTTGCCATTTTCTCTCAAGACACTATTTATTGTTTTGAGACTAACATCTCTGTGTATACTTACTTGTGATTATTATAGTGACATTCTATCTATTTATATGTACTATTTATAATCTAATGTTGTACATTCCTGTATTTCCATTATTCCAGGATCAATTATTACCATTATTATGTCTATATATATTTATTCGATTGCAAAGCTCATTTCCATATATGAGACTCGGATCTTATTACTTATCTGATCTATGAGTGTACCCTAGCTATTAAGGAATACGACTTGTGAACCTCAATTGTGTATTCTGTGTCCATTGATTATAATTGTTGTGTAACTTATAATACTGAAGTTAGTTGTGTACCAGTTGAATATCTATAGTTCCCGTTCTTTCCTAAGGTGGAAAACGGAACTACTATAAAGCACGTTAAATTATAACGTGACATAACAATATATTGTATTTATATATATATTTGATTTTTCTATGTGAATGAGGGAGACAAAAGGCATAACTGCCTGCAGCGAGTGCCTCCCCCAGATTTCAAAGAGAGACAGGGCCGAAATCAAGGGACGTTCGAGCTAAAATGCCTGGACACACGGAGTTTGAAGCAATTTAAGTCATAGGAAGAGGGAAAGACTGATTCTGGGAGAGAGTTCCAGAGCTCAGCAGTTGAATAGAAGAAAGTCTGAGAATAATGTTTCACTCTTGGGTTGGAGAGTGGAGAGTTGCACAGAGTAGGGGTGGGATTGTGTTGCAAGGCGGGTACTATGTACCCTACGTAGAGGAGGTGGTATACACTGGGAAAGCTCCGAGGAACACTCATTATTGTAGTAGCGATAGAATAGCGAGAGAGATGCAACATTGCGGCGAAGAGAGAGATATTGCAGAGAGTTGGTGAGTGGATGGAAGTTAATGATACAAAAGACTTTCCTTTCTACTTTATCTAGGAGTGCGGTGTGAGAGGATCCTCCCCACACATGTGAACAATACTCAATACAAGGACGCACTGTGCCCCTGTACAGAGCAAGAAGCTGCGCAGGGGTAAAGAACCCCTTGAGGCGGTTGAGCACACCCAGCTTCTGGGAGGCTGCCTTAGCGAGACTGGTAATATGGTCTTTCCAAGTGAGAGCAGAAGAAAAAGAGACTCCGAGAACATTGAGGGAAGATGAAGGGTTGATTTTTTTATTGTTGAAGAATAAGGGATAGTCCTCTGGAGGTTCCTGACGGGTAGTAAGATGGATAAATTGAGTTTTGGAAGCATTAAATGCCACAAGGTTTTCTCTACCCCAATTGGAAATAGTAGCTAGATCAGAAGATAAACATTTTATGGCTTCATTACGTTTACTTTTGAGGGATTGCTGGCTAGGGCGTTCTGGAAAATTAATTGAGTGGTGTAAAGTAGAGACGTCTGCATATGAATGGATGAGACTGGATGTACAGTTGAGAAGATCATTTATGAAAATTAGAAAGAGAATAGGAGATAGGACAGAACCCTGAGGATCACCGGAGTTGATAGGATGAGGAAATGAGCGATGGCCGTCCACAACCGCAGCTATGGAACGGCCGGAAAGGAAATTAGAGACAAAGGCTCAGATGGAGGGACAGAAACCGAAGGAGGGCAGTTTGGAAATTAAAGATTTGTGCCAGACTCTATCGAAGGCCTTCGATATGTCTAGTGCAACAGAAAAAGTCTCACCGAAGTCCCGAAAGTTGGATGACCAAGAGATAGTAAGATATGAAAGAAGATCACCAGTAGAGGGACCCTTAAGGAAGCCATACTGGCGATCTGAGAGCAGATTATTAAAAGAGAAATGCTTAAGAAATTTGGAAGCAAGAATAGTTTCAAAAACTTTAGAGATACAGGAGATGAGAGCAATTGGACGATAGTTGGAGGGTTGAGAGCGGTCACCCTTCTTTGGGACAGGTTGAATGAGAGCAAACTTCCAGCAAGAAGGAAAGACGTTAGAGGAGAGACAGAGACGAAAGAGTTTGCCTAGGCAGGGGGTCAGCACGGAAGCACAGTTTTTAAGTACAACAGGAGGAACACCGTCCGGACCGTACGCCTTCTTAGTATTAAGCCCAGAGAGGGTAGAAAGTACATCTTTAGAAGACATTAAGATATTAGGCATAAGTAGGAGAGAGGGGGGTGGAGAGGGAGGAATAGCACCGGAATCATCCAAGGTAGAGTTTCTGGCAAAAGTTTGAGCAAAGAGTTGAGCTTTGTCAGAGGAAAAAGTGATGTTTGTGCCATCAGATTGAAAAAGGGGAGGGAAAGACGAGGACGAAAAGTTGTTGGAGAGGTTTTTGGCTAGATGCCAGAAAGCTTGGGAAGAGCTAGAGTTGGGTAGTTAAACGCATTTATTATTGATGAAAGAGTGCTTGGCAAATCGAAGAACAGATTTGGCTTGATTCCGGGCAGAAACATAAGAAGAATGAGATTCTTGAGTTTTAAGGCGTCGGTACCGTTTGAATGCTTCCTCCTTGTTGCAGACAGCAATAGAACAAGCGTGAGTAAACCAAGATTTTTTTGCATTAGACTGAGAGAAAGAAAATGGAATGTACGCTTCCATGCCCGAGAGGATTACCTCAGTGGCGCGTTCAGCACTCTCCGAGGGTCCTCGGCCACGGAAGCAGAAGTCATTCCATGGGAAATCAAAGAAGTACTGCCGGAGAGCCTCCCAGTCGGCAGCGCCAAAGTGCCACAAGCGCCGCCGGCTGGGAGGATCGGATGGCCGTACTGAAGAGATAGGACAGGTGACGGAGATAAGTTTATGGTCGGAGGAGCCCAAAGGAGAGAAAAGATTGGCAGTATAAGAAGAAGGGTTATAAGTCGGGTTATAAGCCGGAGGGTGAGACGGTGAAGCACTTGAGCGAAGCAACCAGCCGCTTCAAAGATGGAGCTGCTTTGAGCCATGATGGATGCTTCACATGTCTCACTCCCCAGGCTGGAACAAGACCTCACGGGCTTCACCGTGTTGAGCGGTGGAATGTACAGGCTCTCAGCCTATGCCCGAGAGGGAGTAGTTGGAATATAGAAAAAAAAAAAAAAAAAAAAAAAAAAAAAAAAAAAGTCAGAAATAAGTCAAGAATGTTGGGCCGATCTCCGAAGCGATCCGGGATACGGGTGGGTTGCTGGACCAGCTGCTCTAGGTCATTTATGATAGAAAAGATGTAGGCTTGTTCACCAGGTGGATCAGTATAGTGAGAGGAGAGCCATTGGCGGTGGTGAACGTTGAAATCTCCTAAGACGGAGATTTCAGAGAAGGGAGAGATAGATAGAATGTGTTCCACTTTAGAGTTTAGATAGTCGAAGAATTTGGGAAAGTCGGTAGAGTTAGGGGAAAGATAGACAGCACAGAAATATTTAGTATGAGAATGACAGGATAGTTTGAGCCATAAAGTTGAGAATTCAGAGGAGTCGAAATTGGGAACACAAGAGCAAGTGAGTTTGTTGTGCACGTATGCACAACATCCGCCTTTGGCTTTGAAACTAGGATAAAGAATGTAGGAGGATACTGAGAAGGGACTGCTGGCATTTGCTTCAGACACTTGAGTTTCGGTGAGGAAAAGAAGATCAGGTTTGGAGGAGGAGAGATGGTGTTCGATAGAGTGAAAATTAGAGGAAAGGCTGCGAATATTGCAGAAGTTGATAGTAAGAGTGACAGGCCGTGGCCCAGAGTCTTTAGAGGGGTCGTCAGGGGAAGGTCGGGCATGTGTGGGGGTATTTATGCCCCCCTTCCCCCCCCCCCCCCTGGGGACTCCAAGGCTGGGCCTGTGTGCATCATCATTTAATAATTATGAAGGAGGAAGTGTGGTGTGCATGTTAAGTGTAGTGAAGTAGATAGGAGGAGGAGGGGTTTGTGAGAGCATGCTGGATTACTCTCAGTGTAATATATATATATATATATATATACAGTATATACTTGTTAGTATGTCAGCTGGTGAACCGGGGCACCGTAATTTCCATAATAGTAGGATAAGTAAAGATAAGATGCCTGGACCCATCTTTATTCTCGAATTTTCGGCATACATTAAGCCATCTTCAGGAGTACCATATAATCCCTAAAAAAAATAAAAACTCTTAACAGAAGGGACAACGGGATCACTAATAAGTCAGTTAAAATGAGTAAACAATTACAATCTATTCTATATTAATATTTAAAGTTTAAAATTTATATAAATTACTGAAAACTCACAGTTAGAAGTAGAAACTGAAACATCTAATTACAAATATATATAGCTATCTCGTAATTTACTTAAAAACATAGTGAACTATCAACAGACTACACCTTATACAAAACATAATAATACAAAAATCACATGATACATGTACACTTACCTAAGTACAGGGAAACAAAAGACCAGACACGTTCACAGAACTGGGTGTGGGGGTCAACTAAAGCACTGCCATAGCTCAAGTGACTGTGGAGTAGTTGACCCCCACACCCAGTTCTGTGAACGTGTCTGATCTTTTCTGGTCTTGGTCTGGTCTCTACTTCCCTAGTGGTTAAGGCCCCATTAATTGCTCTTTCCATTCACATATGCATAGCCTACGTGAGTTGCAGTTGGGATGTGTGTACATGCTTTGATTGATATGCAAGATTCGAAGTTGCATAATAAATCGTAGGCAGTGTCCACCATCCTCTAACTGTCTTCGTGGTGCAATGCATAAGGTGTTGATTTTCGGTGTGAGCGTCCTGGTATCGAATCCACGGACTGCCACATGTGTTTGTAAATTTCATTAATCGATTTTAGGAGTATAGTTGGTTGTTGGAAGGAACATACTAATATATATATATATATATATATATATATATATATATATATATATATATATATATATATATTAAATATTCCCACCCGGACTCTAATCTCAGACAGTCAGGACGAATGTCCATGTGCTTTAATCCAAAACACCAGGGGGGATGTCTCGCTTTTCTGGCCCCCTTCTCCCTCATGTTTAACCCCATTAGTTTTTAGATTATAAGTCGTTCGACCCATTAGTTTGGCGAATTTTAGACCATTTGCCCCATTTCATTGTTAATATTAATACTTTTCGTGTTATTTAGGGGTCAATTTTTTCCTGGCGAGCGATAGCGAGCCTGTAATTTTAGAGGAACCGGCTCTGGCCGGGACATTTTTCTATCGAGAAATGTACAAATATATCTTGAAGGAGTGTCTTGGGTGGGTGTTTGTTTAAGCTTGATGGAGGTCTAGGGAAGAAACTAAGAAGATAATAAAAATATACATAAATAAGCAAATAAATGCACCCATCCCCCCTTAACCCGGCAAGTGCTGAAAGACTAATATTAATTTTACCGTTGCACTGCTGAAAGCCTAATATAATCCAGGCTGTTGAGCGCGTACCAAAACCGCGGGCTTACAGTCAGGCGGCTACAAAATGGTGTGGCTGTAGTATAACTTGGCAACTCTCGATACCACCCCGCCACACGCTCGGCCCGCACTCACTCAAGTGGTACACAAGCACTTGTCATGGAGCCTAGACGTCCCTCACGCCACGTCCCTCACGCTCTCGCCCTGATGACACAACCAGCCCTTTTTCTGGTGGTGTCAGCAGCCGTGGAAGGCAGAGAGTGGCTTCTAAAGACCCGAGCTACCATTACTATGGCACGAGTAGCTCCGAGGACGAGGAACCTGCACGTAAAGCACGTAAAACACGTGCAAGCAGGGGCAGTGCACAGAGGTCATTGTCTTTCAGGGACACTGCCACGACCACCCAGGCAACTGCTACCACCGCTACCACCACTGCCACCACTACCACCGATGTAGGAGGCCGCCCTGGGGCTGCAGGACCTGCGAGGGACACTGGGAAGACAGGGAAGGGCATGGGTAAAAACACTTTTACCTCTGCCACTACCACCATGCCACCACCACCACCACCAGCCGCCCCTGCCGCCCCTTTTGCCCCTGCCCCTGGCCCTGCCCCTGCTCCTGTCAAAGGGAAGAAATGGACGAAGGGCAAGGCGACAGGGACCACCATAATATTGCCATCCAGGACCTCTGCTAGCCCTGCCGATGCCGCCCCTGCCGGCCCTTCTGCCCCTGCCACTGCCCCTGCCCCTGCCAAAGGGAAGAAAGGGACGAAAGGCAAGGCGACAAAGGCGACAGGGACAACCATAATATTGCCATCCAGGACCTCTGCTGGCCCTGCCGACGCCGCCCTAACATACAGCTGACTGCCGTGGCTGCCCTTGGACAGCGACACACAGACTTCCCTCCCTCCCACCCCACCCCAACTCTCCCCTAAGCACATTCATAAGGCTTATATATCGCATAATTGGTCTATATGCGGTATAATCATTGTTATATGGGTTGCCTACATACGTACACGTACTTTATATATAGCATGACAGTGCTGAAAATACGATATATACGTGATATTACAGCCAAAAGACCCTGTACAACTTGGCAACTCTCGATACCACCCCGCCACACGTTCGGCCCGCAGTCCCCGCACTCCCTCAAGCGGTACACAAGCACTTGTCTCTCGCGTAAACTCTCTCACCTCAGTTCCCGCCTCTAAACTCTCTCATAATTCGCTTATATGTCGCATATTTGGTCTATATGCGGCATATTCCTTGGTATATGGGTGGCCTACATACGTACACATACGTACATATATGTACACATATTCTCTACATAGCATAAAAGTGCTCAAAATAGGATACATATGCGACATTACGCCCTAACCCGCCCTCCCCTCCCTCTACTCCTACCCCCTGGGCGCGTGGATATTCACCCGGGAAATCTTGCTGCGCGATGCCATTCGCTCCACTTTTTCAACTACGGACGGCCCCCCCCCCCCCACCCCAATTTTTGTTTTGGGGGTCAAATATATATATGGCTCGATGCGTGCGAACATTCCCTACATGTTGATGTACTTTTCATCGATATTTGCAAGGAGCGCCCAAATCGTCATACCTACGCACAGGGGTGCCTGTATACTATAGGGGGTGCGCAGCGGAGAGGTTAAGGAAAAGGAAAATCCTACTTGGATAATGCATTTCAATTCAAGCACAAGTCGTAGGATCCACATTCCAGGATACCATACTGGGATTTTTACAAGTTTCCCATGCACGCAACTCGGGTTATAGAGATTCCATTTAATTCTCGCCGAACCAAACACGAGTCATCAATATCAAGTATATCTCACATATACACTTGAGCTACTAAATGTTTTTATACTCCCACCTGGACTCGAACCAAAGATTTAGTAGCTCACGTGTATTTGTGAGATACTCTTAATATTAATGACTCTCGTGTTAGATTGGGCGATAATTAAATGAAATCTCTATAACCCAAGTTGCGTGGGGAACTTGAAAACATCCCTGTATGGTATCCTGGAATATGGATCCCACGACTTGTGTTCGAATTGAAATACATTCTTCTGTGGTGTAGTGAATTAAAGCATGGACACTCATCATGACTGTCGGTGGTGAGATGGGGGATAAAAGCAAAATAGGAGATGGAAGCACCAGCATCAAAACAACTCCTGTCACCACCCCACATAAGCAAAAGGACATAAGAGCCTCCTCACCACATCAGGCCCGGGTCACTCGCCACTTTCCCCGACCCCAGGAAAAGACATAACCATGAGGTTAACAACCAACACCACCTGAGAAACCAGAGAAGTCCACTACCAACGTCAAGGAAGAGAAATCTTCCATAAAACCCAAACCACCACGCGCCCATCTTGCCCGGAGACGCATCACCGCCGTGGCACGAATTCTGAGAAGGGCTACCACCATCGACATAGACCTTCCTCTAAGCACAACCGCCCTTTTAGACCCAAGATGTGCAGCCGGAAGGAACGACGGAACTGGTAAGACCTCTCCAGCCAACGCCATAAGCAGACAGTTGAAAAGATACTCTAGATCACACCGGCAGACTAGGCACCTTGAAGACTTGGGATAATAGCTGAGAAATTGCCTTGAGGGAGTAAGACATTGGTGGAACTACTCGACGCATTTCTCGAAGGTACCTTGGTTTTGTTTGTACTCTTGTTGGACCACACTGGTGATCACCCAACATCCTTACATTGCCTCGGTACATGATTTACTATAATTAGAGTATGCAGTACTGACAAGCGCTCTCGTTCTAGTAAACCTACAAACATAATAAGGCTGGTTGGAAGAGCGTAAGACACTGGTGTAACAGCTTCCATCTCAGTCAGGACTCGTAGTGGAGGGTGTAAGATACTGGTGTAACAACTCCCTACTTAGTCCTTATGATACAAGAGCGTAAGACACTGGTGTAACGGCTCATACTCGTAACTATCCCAAGATTCCATTATTTAAGTTCCTCTTGAAACTCACATAGAAGTTTAGGTCTGGATTGTAAGAGAGAGCGTAAGACACTGGTGAAACGGCTCCTTACTTTAATCCCATGATACAAAAGCGTAAGACAGTGGTATAACGGCTCGTTTTCATGTAAGACCCTCACCTCTACAGTCTTCAGAAGATCTACAAGGAAGTTTTCCCCTACTTTCTGTCACTATTAGAAGTCTAAGTCTGGATTGTAAGAGAGAGCGTAAGACACTGGTGAAACGACTCCTTACTTTAATCCCTTGATAGGAGAGCGTAAGACACTGGTGTAATGGCTCGTTTTTATGCAAGACCCTCACCTCTACAGTCTTCAGAGGATCTACAAGGAAATCTTCCCCTACCTTCTGTCACCGTCACACGACAGGACCACTCCCACAGACCAGGACGTCATAGGGAATACCAGGCAGCAACGTCTTCAGAGATCGTCGGAACCTGCCTATATCTTCCCCTTGAGACGCCTAGAAGATCCTCAATTGTGCTGCTATTTAGAACCTATCCCAGGCTTATGTAACATTGCACCTCTACCCATATGATTTTGTGTGAATACGAATAACCTACCTTGTATGTTTGTACTCTGTGTTATATTATCCTCTATTACCTTCGTGCTTGTGTTCTTGTGTGTTCTCATCTTCTCCATCGAGTAAGAACCTACCTATAAAGTCAATACAACCCCAGTAAAAACCTGGTATAATAGGTGGTTTGAGTCCGTCTGGGAATATAAAACAATTTAGTAGGTCAAGTGTATTTGTAATATATCATTTAATTATTATATAAAATAATAATAATAAATAAATTATATATTACATATATTCGTGAGCTACTACACAATAATGAAAACAATAAAACAAGTTTAATTTAAAATTAAACTTTTATGATTTTGTACATTAGTATTGTTTATTATTCATAATTTGGTACCTACCTGTTCTCAGATACAGTACTTACCTGTTGATTACGTACTTATCTAATTTAGGCTACCTGGAGTAGCCTATGCAGTGGGGTGAGGGATGGGTGGGAATCGTGCACATTAACGTTTTTGTGTGTTATATAATGATTAACATTAGAAAATTGCGTCCAAAGTTCTGGCAAGGTAACTTTTTGTATTTTTTTATACTATTGAATGTGGATAATACATTTTGGACAAATTGGTTCTGTACACAATCCATGAGTGCCAACTTCAATACTGCATATGGGATGAAAGAGGAGCCATTCATAAAACTTCAGTCCAAAAAATGTTTACTAAACTCCATCGGGTTTGGAAATGCCACCCGTTTGAACATTGCCAAACTGTGGACATCTCAAAACTAAAAAATATGCACTTATACCCCTTTTGATGCGCCGCGCCTTAGATAGTAAATAACTTGCTGCTATTGAAGGAATTATGTCAACCTAATAAGTCATAAAATATATTATCGTACAAAAAGTGGTACACAAATTAATTCGGTACATAAAACAAAATTCTATAGGGTGAGCAATGCATGACTATCTGACATATTTTAAAATCTCAATGCAGTGAAAGCCTTCGCAGAATTATTTATTTATTTTGAGGGCACTGGCTAATATTAGGTTCAAGGTCTCGTTTATTAATTAATACTCAGTTTCTCTTTACTTAGTTTGATATGGGATTGATCACTCATTTTCGTCCCATTCTGTGAGCAACTTTTGTTTTGAGTCACCACTCACCAGCTACAAGTTTGTATTACCTGTTATTATCTTACAACATTTGTAACTCAATCATTGATATCTGCGAAAAAAAAAAATTTTTTTTTTTTTTTCCTATGTGATTGAGGGAGGCAAAAGGCACAACTGCCTATAGCGAGTGCCTCTCCCATAGTTGAAAGAGTGACAGGGCCAAAATCAAGGGACGTTCGAGCCAAAATGCCTGGACACACGGAGTTTGAAGCAATTTAAGTCATAGGAAGAGGGAAAGACTAATTCTGGGAGAGAGTTCCAGAGCTCAGCTGTTGAGTAGAAGAAAGTTTGAGAGTAACGTTTCACTCTTGGGTTGGAGAGTTGCACAGAGTAGGGGTGGGATTGAGTTGCAAGACGGGTACCACGTGCCCTACGTAAAGGAGGTGGTATGCACTGGGATAGCTCTGAGGAACACTGATTATTATAGTAGCGATAGAATAGCGAGAGAGATGCAACATTGCGGCGGAGAGAGAGAGATTGCAGAGAGTTGGTGAGTGGACGGGAGTTAATGATACGAAAGGCCTTCCTTTCAACTTTGTCTAGGAGAGCGGTGTGAGAGGAACCTCCCCACACATGTGAACAATACTCAATACAAGGATGAATATGATGAATATGGCTTAAGTCGTGATCAATTTGATGGCTTTATCACGATATAATAATTATAATGTGTACAAACACTTGCACCCATACAGACCACTGACCTCAGTACAGACTGAAGAGCACGCTCACACCACAGAAATACACGTGTACACAAGCACACACGTCCTTATTTGACTCCGGAATTCCGGAACTGTATGGCATGTGCATACAGTGAGTAAAGCTCGGTTCACACATGCACGAATTAACGTCCCGTCCGTCCCCGACCCCTTAATTCGCCGTGCCTAGGCGGCGTCCTTTTTGTGCAGCATAAAATGGTCCGTGTGGGTCGGGGCAACTGCCAGAAAACGTGTTATGTTGGGGACACCCCCGGGACACACACGGACACACACGGAAGCAGTCGTCGTCTAGACGCAGCCTCCCGTGGGTGTCCCGGCAAAAAAACTTTGGAACGGCCCTAGTGGCCATCGTGGCCACATGGGGCCTCCAGATTGAGGCCGTCCTGCCTATTTTCTTGGTCGGGGACGGACGTGACGTTAATTCGTGCATGTGTGAACCGAGCTTGAGGTGTGTGTGTGTGTGTGTTCAAGTAATATAAAGTATAATTACCAGAGAGTGTGTATAGGAGAGAGGAGTCTTCCTATGTATTCTATTAATAAAAAGGTGCCTCTAAACGTTGCCAGTTACCCTTTTTCGACATTCTTTTTTTAGCGCCATCTATTGCAGGGTTCCAGAACTACTCAATGTGAATAAATATACGGATGTACCCTCCATTCTGTTTTTTTGTTATTATATGTACACTACTTTTCTCTCTCTCTCTCTCTCTCTCTCCATTTATATATATATATATATATATATATATATATATATATATATATATATATACAGTATACTGTGTATACGGTATATATATATATATATATATATATATATATATATATATAATATATATATATATATATATAATATATATATATATATATATATTATTTATGTTTGACCAAAGGTTGAGTGTGGCTGTGTGTACTTCCACGTTAGTAACTTATATTACAATGTAAATACTTTTCTTCAATTGAGATTAGTTTTGCATATAGGCTACATTCATTGTTAATAAACTTAGTCAATATCAAATAATCATCAACAGCCTTCATGATCCATTGCAAACCATATCCTTATTTTCAAGGTCAACCACAGCCTCCTTACATCATCACGGAGGCTTGGTTCAGCTTGGTAAGGTATGTAATTAATGGAGTATTGTTCATATTTCAGTGTAGGCAATACTTTGGAGTGCTTTTGCATATCAGTGTACTCTTAAATCATTGTATGGATAATGACTATGGCAGATATGGTGATAGCAAACAAGTGACATGTGTTTCTACAGACTCTACACGAGACACGTGTACACCATTGCAGCCAAGGGAAAGGAACTGTCAATAAACAGACGACAGAAGTATTTTCCCGCGATAGGGAGGAGCTATGCGCTACCGCCATCTAGTGCAGGGTTCCAGCCAAATCTGTAAATAATGGCAACTACTATTAACACGGCTGAATTTCCCAGCACGCCCCTCTTAGGTATTCTTACTCTATGATAATTACATCCTACAGTATAAGAACTCCGAGAAAAACAGTGAACTATCGCAGAGTTGACAGACACCACCACACCAGGAATATTCTCGGCTGAAAGAAAACGAGGTGTACACTGTACAGTGAAAGTGGAGTTAGTGGCCAGTGAGCGGGTCTACCTCCCTCGCTCTAAGATACATGTGAGTTAGCTCGAAATTTTGGAATCTTGTCTAGTGCCGCATTTAATACTTGCATTCTATTGTTTTTGTCTGTATTTTAGATACATTGTGAAGATTTATGTGTTTAAAGAACGTAGCAAAGGCTAATTAATGTGTTCCAAAAATGTACCTACGGAGGTAGATGGGTATAGTGGTGAACCAATGTATTTAAGGAAATCCATATTAACCCTGTCAGTAAATAAGCATTACACGTATAGGCCTATTTCGTTGTGATATTTTGTGTATGGTTTTCCTTTGCTCAGTAAGGATTTGTGAGAGTTTAAGGCTTTATTGAAATAGTTTGTATTAGGTCTTTTTCAAACAGAATCAATTCGTCTAATTATGGCTAACATAAAAAGGATTTAAGGAAAGATGGAGTCATCGTCTGAGAGGATTAAATATATCATGGGCAAATAGCTACTATACGTATACGTTATGAGACCCAGAGAGGGCCGTTGTTGGGTGGCATACTGTGCGAGTGTTGTGCATGGGGTCAATAATTATTAGGGAGATGATCAGAAGAAAGAAAAAGGAGTCGTGTCTCGCACGACTTTTTAGTGGAGTCTATTTACCTTTTTCATACCCCATATTTCTTTACCGTGTAAGTTTCTTTGGTCAAAGGTTATCATGTGTCACCAATTCAGGTACCTCAATAATTGTCATATATTCAATCTTTCTGATCCATACATCATTCCTATATATGGCATTACCATCGGAAATTAGTATTTACCCATTATCCAACAATGTTAAGATATGCCTCCCCGAAAACAATATGTTGTCATTAACCTAACCTAACCTGGGGGCGGCCACTGGTCTTAGCGTTGATATTGGGAATGACAAAATAATAAAAATACGGCGAACAAAATGAAACAAATTTGATCTCCACTGATTAAAGATGGCTACCTTTCTTACTTCCACCCTTATAATGATATAATATAATTTTTTGTTTGTTTAGTTTCTGGTGAAAATTACATTTGTAGTTAAGTGGATGGATAATAAAGATTGTATAATATAATATAACTATCGAGGTACCTGAATTTATTGGTGACACATGATAACCTTGTCCGTTTCTTTATATATTATCAAGGTTGTCTAGAATCTGCCCAAAAAGGAAGTCCAGTCGTGGCCATTAATGCGGTTTATATATTGTCGAGATAACCACAAGCTGAACTGAATGTCGTTATTAATTGTTTACCTGATATGTGTAAAGTGTGCAGTACAACATAACTCTTGTCATGGCCTAAGGCAATGTGTTAGTTCACTTGTGGCATTTTAATCGCTTCTAAGGAAAGGAGGCAGGGTTAATACGAAGGAATAAAGAAGGAGTCAAATGTGTGTGTGAATGTGTGTTCGAGACCAGCACATATAATAAGTTGATTTTTTACACATTTATTAAACATGGTGTCGAACCGGAGCAATTTTGTTTGAAGACTTGAATGATCATGATCAGGAATACAAGGAAATTAACATGAGATAGCATTGCATTGGCCATCTTATCAGTTCCAAAGACATAATATGAACTATGAACTACAATTTTACTTTTGCATATACAATAATACAGACTAGAAAGAAACGACTTGGCTTTCGTTTGACACCCTATTACATAAGACACGGTAAATAATATAAGACTAGCCCATGCTGGCAGCCTAGATCACAACTAAATAACGCACATCAGGTGTTACGTTATTTATGGAATTTGTATGGAAATAAATATACCGACGATCAAGTTACTGCCCTTCGAACTTCACATTCCCCCATCTCCCCCTCTTCCTTTCACCCCAACTCTCCTTCTCCACTCACTGCCTCCTCCACTCGCTCTCGCTCTCTCTCTCTCTAACGGACTTAAATGATGCCCTCTAAAATAAGCAGATTAATATTTTGCGCTTGCTTTAAATGTTCTTATACATAATAACATGTTAGTGATGAACAAATTAACATATACTTTTATTAAGAATAGGATAACTAGCAAAGTAGCGAACAACAGCTGTTCCTCGCTGGTTATCCTATTCCTACTTAAACTACGATTCCCGAAGAACACATCTAGATCTGTAAATATAATTATATTAATTTGAATGATAATATGTGTGAGCTATTCAGTTTGATACACTGGTTTATGTTAAACATATTTCACCAAGGATTTAAGTTTGTTGTGTTTGTTTTTGGAGTAAGTTGGAAAATGCATATAATTATGACTTCCACACTTTTTAATATTTGGGGAGATGACGCTCCAACCTCTCTCCTCTGGCTATAGCAGGCAAGCAGCAACCCACCCACCCACACATACACGCACAAACAGAACACAAAACACACACACCACCCGATAACATAAAACGCACACCACACACATGATCACATTCAACTCACAGCGCACAAAACACTCACACAAGATAGCATAGCACGCACACCACACATATATATATATATTTTTGTTCTCTTCTATGTGAGTGAGGGAGACAAAAGGCAGAACTGCCTGTAGCGAGTGCCTCCCCCATAGTTGAAAGAGTGACAGGGCCAAAATCAAGGGACGTTCGAGCTAAAATGCCTGGACACACGAAGTTTGAAACATTAAGTCATAGGAGGAGGGAAAGACTGATTCTGGGAGAGAGTTCCAGAGCTCAGTTGATGAATAGAAGAAAGACTGAGAGTAACGTTTCATTCTTGGGTTGGAGAGTTGCACAGAGTAGGGGTGGGATTGTGTTGCAAGATGGATACCACGTACCCTACATAGAGGAGGTGGTATACACTGGGATAGATCTGAGGAGCACTGATTATTGTAGTAGCGATAGAATAGCTAGAGATCACAAAAATCACACATACACATACACAAGCTCACGTAAAACGCACACCACACAAAATGCACATATGTCAAGGCTATTATGTATCATCAATTCAGGTACCTCGATAATGATGTTATGTATTCAATCTTTATGGCCCATACATCATTCCTATATATGGCACTTTCATCGGAAATTAGTATTTACCCATTATCCAGCAATGTAAAGATATGCCCCCATAAACCATATTTTGTTATAAACCTAACCTAACAACCTAACCCAACCTGTGCGCTGCCGCCCCCAGACCCCCGTTCGTCTTAACATTGATGAAGAGGATGACAAAATACAAAAAATATGGTGGAAGAATGAAACAAATTTGATATCCATTAATTCAAGATGGCTGCCTTTCTTGCTTCCATCCTTATGTAATCCCCAAATTCGAATGAAATTTTTTTAATTTCCGATGGTAGTGACACCTATAGGAATGACTTACTGGCTAGCAGCGGTGGCGAGAGGTTGTCTGCCTGAGCTCTGATCATCTGAAGCTGTTTTCTTCGTGCTTGCTAGTGGAGTAAACTAGGCAGGGAGACTTCCAGTAATTGCTCAAAGGGTCACTATTGAATAATAATATGAAGAAAAAAAAGTAAAAACAAAAAAGTCTCAGCGGTCAATTGTCTGCATATGAATGGATAGGACTGGAGGTAGAGTTTAGAAGATCATTTATGTATATTAGAAAGAGAATTGGAAATAGGACAGAACCCTGAGAAACACAGGAGTTGATAGGATGAGGAAGTGAAAGATGGCAGTCCACAACCGCAGCTATGGAATGGCCAGAAAGGAAATTAAAGATAATGGTACTGATAGAGGGATAGAAACCGAAGGAGGGTAGATTAGAAATTAGAGATTTGTGCCAGACTCTATCGAAGGCATTCGATATGTCTAGTGCAATAGAAAAGGTCTCACCGAAGTCCCAAAAGTAGGATGACCAAGAGTTAGTAAAATATGAAAGAAGATCACTAGTAGAGCGACCCTTGGGGAAGCCATACTGGCGATCTGAGAGTAGATTATGAGAAAAGAAATACTCAAGAAATTTCGAAGTAAGAATAGTTTCAAAAACTTTAGAGATGCATGAGATGAGAGCAATTGGACGATAGTTGGAGGGTTGAGAGTGGTCACTCTTCTTCAGGACAGGTTGAATAAGAGCAAACTTCCAGCAAGAAGGGAAGACGTTTAGGAGAGACAGAGACGGAAGAGTTTGCCTAGGTAGGGAGTCAGCACAGAAGCACAGTTTTTTAGTACAACAGGAGGAACACCATCCGGACCGTATGCCTTCTTAGTATTAAGCCCAGAGAGGGTAGAAATTACGTCCTTAGAAGAGATTAGGATATTAGTCATAAGTAGGAGAGAGAGGGGTGGCATACCAAGATTTGTTGTGTTAGTCTGAGAGAAAAATATTGGAATGTATGCCTCCATGCCCGATAGGATTACCTCGGTAATGCGTTCAACACTCTCTGAGGGTCACCGGCCACGGAAGCATAAATAATTCCATGGGAAATCAAAGAAGTACTGCCGGAGAGCCTCCCAGTCGGCAGCGCCGAAGTGCCATA
Source organism: Paralithodes platypus (assembly GCA_032716605.1). Taxonomy (NCBI): domain Eukaryota; kingdom Metazoa; phylum Arthropoda; class Malacostraca; order Decapoda; family Lithodidae; genus Paralithodes; species Paralithodes platypus. The sequence continues at coordinate 17,592,227 of CM064522.1, read as the reverse complement.
AGCGCCGCCGGCTGGGAGGATCAGGTGGTCGTACTATGGCTTATTAGGTACTAGAACAAGAGAAATCTGAAGCAAAATAGTGACAAAAATGTGACTGAAGTAGGGATGCGGAAATGTGCTCTCTCTCTTTCCAACTACTTTATTGGTATGAATAAAATAATAGTATGCAGGTCATACAGCTTTTGTTACCAAACCACAAATTAGTGACAAATTAGATTAACATAATTAGTAAAGTATTATCATTTAGATAAGTTACCTTTGTAGTGCGAAAATATGTCGATCTTTGGATGACTTCCCCTAAGCATGAGAGTCACAGTTAATACTGAGTTGGTGGGATATTGATTCCATTGATAATGATTCATGAATTAAGTTTGGTCAAATCAATTGCGTGTAGTTAAGAAAAGTAGAGGTTCATCATGATCCTGAATTACCTGTAGCCAGAAAAAAAAAAACACATTGCATATGATAACATAATATAAAGTATGTATGCATTAAGCCAAATGGTGAAGATATGGCTTGTCTGATTTATATATTAAATACTTAATTTACATTGAGACACATCTGTTGATCATTCATTTCCCTCATGAATGTTGGAATATTTAGAGTAGCTGGCTACCGTGTTTAAACTGTGACATCAAATTCCTCTCTGTTGACGGTGATCTAAAGTCATTTTCCTGTTTATCATGCTAAACTATCTCCTTTCCTCCCCAAAACTGTATAGTTTGTGTCTCGTTTCGCATGTATTGCTCTCTGACATTAGGTTGAGATTAGTATGGATCTTCATAAAGAACTCTTTACCAAAACCTCTTCTCTGCTGGAAATATACGTTTCCTACTTATAAGGCCTACAAAAATGTTTCAGGGTAAATTATTTGACCTTAAGTATTTAGCTTCAGCTTCAGTACTAGTCTAATTGTTTTTGGTTAACTTTCACTATGAACGCTAATAACAGTTGTGTGTTAACCTAGACATAATAACAAAAATAATTACAAAAGTAAATGAAAAATCTGTTTGTATCTCTGACGAGCCAAGTCTGGTTGCTCAGAGAGAGAGAGAGAGAGAGAGAGAGAGTAGCACAGTGTTCATTTAGTAAATATTGAATTGATTAACAATTTCTGCATTGCCTGGATAACAGTGAGACTATGAGTAACTGCATGTAAACTCGGGTTATTAGATATCACAGATAGACTATGGTATACACAGATAATATTATTCCACACATGAAATTGTTTTATATTGATGTTGGTTACTCACCAACTCTCTGCAATCTCTCTCTCTCCGCCGCAATGTTGCATCTCTCTCGCTATTCTATTGCTACTATAATAATCAGTGTTCCTCAGAGCTATCCCAGTGCATACCACCTCCTTTACGTAGGGCACGTGGTACCCGTCTTGCAACTCAATCCCACCCCTACTCTGTGCAACTCTCCAACCCAAGAGTGAAACGTTACTCTCAAACTTTCTTCTACTCAACATCTGAGCTCTGGAACTCTCTCCCAGAATCAGTCTTTCCCTCTTCCTATGACTTAAATTGCTTCAAACTCCGTGTGTCCAGGCATTTTGGCTCGAACGTCCCTTGATTTTGGCCCTGTCACTCTTTCAACTATGGGGGAGGCACTCGCTATAGGCAGTTATGCCTTTTGCCTCCCTCAATCACATAGAAAAAAAAAAAAAATACTCTGTACATGTGCTTTGTTACATATTGCCAAGTCTGACAATATATAATAAGGTGATACAAAGGGAAGTATTCACGGTTTGTTGTGGAAGCAACCTCTTTTATCTAGAGATAATTACCCCCGAGAATTGTAACGCCTTATTTTACCAACACATTATTTCATTGATTTATTTACTTTACAAAGACTGTTTATTTAATATCAATTGAATAATTGTAATTATTAGAGCTAATTGAGTTTTACCTTTATCAATTGCTCATAGTATCACAAACATAATTTTGATTTACATGACACTTAACATTTCGTCATTGACATAATGCATTGTGCAATAAATTTGTTTTATCAAGCTACATGTTTATAATAAAATTAACTGAGAAGAAAGCTAGATAATCGAATAAGTTGCCTCGGCATATTAACTACTTGGTGATACTTTCGCGTCCACCTCCTCACGGGGATTACAGCCATCTGGCAACAGACAGATAGATAGATAGATAGATAGATAGATAGATCAAATTAGTGAGTTCACGAAATATGATGATATTATGACATCAAGATTTATGTGCAATGATTAGCCGAAGTTGTATGAGGAAGCATAAACTATATTGGTAGCATGATAGGCAGTATGATCAAATTAATAGAGAGGGTGATTTGTTAAAATATCCTTTTCAATATAAACAAGCGAACAGGGTTGCATCCGAAGGGTTCCTAATGCATCATTCATATAAACATAACTAATGTTAGCTCCATTTAGTGAAATATGCTGAATAATCGTGCACAACTATTACAAAGTAAAGAGCAAGTCAGGACATGTCAATATGAACAGAGATACAATAAGATGAAATGGAATGCATCTAGCTATATAATTTTCCACCTGTCCACGAACACGACACACACACACACAGCAATGTGAAGAGGTTATATTTGAATAATATAATTCCACTGTAAATAGTTGAAGTTAATAAGGCAGATACTATTGATTATGATCATAGCATTACTTATAGGGATACCCTCATATGACTATCTAGTTCTGTTTTTGCTAAACCAGTCGTTCAACTAACAAGCTTAATTATTATCTAGCTAATGGGGATATAATATTCCAAATAATATTCCTAATCCATAGTTACATGAACAACGACGGCATTTATTAAAGGGCAAAGCTCATACAATATCCCTTCCCATATTTATCACTGTCTAAAGCATTGGTACTACGATTGATACTGCACAGTTGTCTTGGTTTGCCATAAATTTTGAACTAAAATAGTAAACAAAGCCATGTAAGATATGTTAAGCTTTAGGAGTTTGATGGCAAACCCTGTCGCCTCTCTCTTTTGTTTGTGATAGAGAGACTTGACTGCGGAAATTAAATCTGCTTTGATATTGCCTTTATTTAACTTACCCTGATATATTTCGCATATGATAGAGTAATGCGAAGTCAGTATTTGATATATATATATATATATATATATATATATATATATATATATATATATATATATACACAGTATATATATACTGTATAATTATATATCACATGAGTGTAACATTTGTTTACCGGTATCCTTAAGTATATATTAATACAATTATTATTTTTTTGGTCTCGTTAATCATAAATAAATACTTATTGGCAGCTCAATTCATATGGCAATACTAATGGTCCGTCCCTAACGGGTCAAGAAAGATATTTTAGTATGAGAGCGTATGGCCAACGAATACAAATATTCCATCTTTATTTTTACTTTCACAGTGCATCTTTCGATAGCTTGCCATTATTTCTACATTTCATTATTTAGCTTATGCTGCTCATACAATTACTCACACCTCTCTTAAAATATCTGTAAATCTGTGTAACTGCTTTCACAACATGGAGTGCTTAACAGAGATACTGAGAAGCAAAATGGTGGCCAGTGACCTGAATCCTGAAACTTTGACCGATTCTGTAATTCTATGGGTACCGCCAATGCCTCGCTATACGTCACAACAGTTCGGAAATGCCTCTCATCACCACCATTCAAAACACTTATTTATCAACTCTGCTTAAGCAGAGTTTGGTATCGCCCCCCCGTATAGTGGGTACCACCAAAACAAATTCTGTCGTCGTCGGTCTGTCCCGAAACTCCTCCTAGACCGTTGGACGGATTTTCACAAAATTTCACACGAACATTTGTTGCGTGAATGCGAACGTCAGTCAAACAAGATTTTTTTAATTTATGCAATAGTATTGATTTTAGCTCCAAAATATGGTTCCCCCCCCCCCCCCTCCCCCCCCCTCTCCCAGAGCCCCAAAGGGGCTCACACAATAAGAACGCATTCGTTAGGAAGGCGAAAACATCTTGCTCTGCATTTGCTAGGTTAAGTTAGTTTAGTTGGCATTAGAAGTGATGGTAGTAATAGTGGGATTGATGGTGATAGTAGTGATGATGGTGATAATAGTAGTGATAATGGTTGTAGTTGTATTGATGATGATGACAGTAGTGATGATGACAGTAGTAGATATGATGGTGACAGTACTAGTAGTAATGATGATGGTCATAATAGTAGTGATGATGGTGACAAGTAAGGATGATAGTTGAATTTACTTATAACTTGTTATATTAGGGTTTTCCATCTGGGTGGATTTCTTGCGTGGATTCTAGCCTAAACGTTGCTCTCAGAGACGCCATTCCTCCTTCCTCTCCCCGCGCTCATCCCATGTAGATGTGCGCGGCCTGTGCTCCGCTATATTCTTCGTTCGCTCTCTTCTAGTGAGTCCTTTCTCATTTTATATATCCGAGTTGTATTTGAACAGGTTTTAGATTAGCTATCACAGGCTGCCCCATTGGTATGCCCGCAGGGAGTGTTAAAATAGGGTACTATTTTACAGGCACCTTCAGTGCCCCAGGATCCGCGCCTCATGTGTTTTGTTTTTGTTTTACTGCACCTTAGTTTTTGCTTTTACCTACTAGTTAGGAGGCTACTATATCCGCAGAAGTATGCTTCAGGCCGTCTCTATGAGACAGTTGCATTATCTTTGATTAGCAGACGCCCTAGTTCAAGAGTTGTCACACGTGATGTGGGACTTTCTAAGGTACGAGTCTGCACTTCCCCTCTCTCGTGGGGACTTTGCCATTTGCTGCTGCTGTGTCTTCAGGAGGTAAGGTAACCAGCCAAGAATATGATTACTACGAGCCTCTTGGCCAGCCTCAGTAGGGGTCTCCTTAGTGGGCTAGGGGTACTATACTACTAGGGGTACTATGGTATCCCCCCCCCCCCACCGTATAGTGGGTACCACCGGAAAAAAATGTGTCGCCGTCGTCGTCCGTCTGTCCCGAAACTCCTCCATACTAGACCATTGGATGGATTTTCACCAAATTTCACACAAACATTTGTTGGGTGAATGCGAACGTCAGTCAACAAAGATTTTTTGAATTTGTGCAATAGTTATGATTTTAGAAACAAAATATGGTTTTACCCCCCCTCCCCCAAGAAACACCCCCTACCCAGGGGGCCCCCCTAAACCCCCCTCCGCCCCTGCAATGATGGCGTTCTGTGTGTGTGTGCCCCGTAGGGGCTCACACACAGAACGCCTTCGTTCTGGGGGCGAAAACATCTCGCTCCGCATTTGCTAGGTTAAGTTAGTTTAGTTGACATTAGAAGTTTTGGTAGTAATAGTGGGGATGATGGTAATTGTAGTGATAATGGTGATAATACTAGTGATGATGGTTGTAGTTTTAGTGATGATGACAGCAGAGATGATGACAGTAGTAGATATGATGGTGATAGTACTAGTAGTAGTGATGATGGTCATAATAGTAGTGATGATGGTGACAAGTAATGATCATAGCTATATTGATGATGATGACAGGTGTGATGATGATGACATTAGTAGATAATATGATGGTGACAGTACTAGGAGTAGTGATGATGTTCATATTAGTAGTGATGATGGTGACATGTAATAATGATAGTTGTAGTGATAATGATGATGATAGTAGTGACAATGGTGACAGTAGTAGTGTTGATGGTGAGTAGTAGTGATGATGGTGAACGTTGTAGTGATGATGGTGAGTAGTAGTGATTATGGTGAAAGTTGTAGTGATGATGACAATAGTAGTGATGATGAGAGTAGTAGTGATGATGGTAATAGTAGTGATGACTATAATAGTAGTAGTGCTGATGATAGTAATGGTGATAGTGACTATAGTAGTGATGATGGTGACCCATCGCAGAGTTGGGTATGCCGTTTTGATTTTCGGCAAAACGGCACGTCTACTTTATTAATAAAATTATTATACTATTGTAGCCTTAAGATGTATCCCTCGTTTTTTGCATGTAGTGATATTTTACATGTAAACAGGGAGTCAGGAGACGTCCTGATGGTTGTGTGGGTTTTTGGGGGTGTCTGACTTTCTCATATAAGTCAACACCTCTGAAAATGTTGGTTTGTTCTTTCCGGCGTTCTTTCTGTGTATCGCTGCCATTTTTTCGCCTCGCAGGTGAGAAAGGAATGAACCAAATATCCCGGCGTGGTGTGCTGTACCACAAACCTCCCAGCGGAAATGCGAATTCCTAAGGGAGTATCTCGGCCCGCAGAGTGAACTCGCCCAGACCGATAGCCTCACGCGGCATGACTCCTAACGCCCGGCGAAACAGTCAAGTGTGGAAAATACTATCTATCTAGTCCAAATAGTCAATGTGATTGTCCATACTTAGTGTACTCAAACTAGTATGAACAGTCTCGATGTTACGTAATCTGGGTTTATGTAGCGTTACGTATCGTTCCGTAGTCTTAAGTTGAACGCTTCCATAACCTTGGTCGAACGTTCCATGATTGGTAGAATATATTATTCTATAGTTGTATATGGGAAAGTATTGTAGGATTATAATTCCCATATATATATATATATATATATATTTGTATTATTTAAGATTGTTCATAAGTATCTCATTGTAAAATGGATGGGATACATTTTCCATATGTTATGCGCGTGCGCGGTATGTCACAACAGAGACAAACATAACGCGCTCACGCACTCTCCAACCAACCTCCGTCCCAGCTACACACGCTAAGCCTTCTTCCTATAGTTCCTTTACTTCACCAGGTGTTTTCGCTTCACTTTCATCTCATATTCCATATAGTCACTACATCATCATCTTAGTTAATTAGCACGAACTTAACGTAAATATCTAGCCTATCCTAGCCTATTGTAGCCTCTTTTCATACGCTGTTTACCTTACTAACCACTTCAAGTCATCTAGCCTATTTTCCGCCATCCTCCAATCACCAGCTGAGTTCATCAAAGGGTAAATATTTCTATATGGTTAATACTTCTTCATTATCAATAATATACAGTCCACTTATCTAAATTAACCATAGTGATAGTAAATGGCTAAGGTATAAGTGGGCCAGTGACACTTTGTCACAGGTAAGCAGTTCAAGAATTGAAAAACCTAGGTTTTTCACTTTCAGGTCCAGCTGAAGGTTAGAGTAGCAGTGGCTATAGCTAACTTTCCGGCGGACTTGAGGTAGGATGTGTAAACCTTTCGGGTTATCCTTATGAGCATTGATTCCTGGAAATTTTCTATTTCCAGATCACAACACATCGGTAGCAGCACAGGCAGCAGGTGAAGGGGCCGATTATGTCGGGGGGTTGTCTAGCTCCATCATGCCTCTTTTTACTCTGTGCGCTACTCCTACCTGCTCTCTTCTCCCTGTGTTCGCACATAAACTATGCATCAAATGTGTGAAGTGCCTAGCTAGATCACGGGGCCTTTGGGTATAAAAAAAGTGCGCCATTTGTTCGGAACTACGTGCTGCTTTGTTTGAGAAAAGAGATCACTCATGCCTCGTGGCCCTTAAGGAGATCAAGAACCTTTATAATATCTACGCAAAAGATGTTGCCCATAAGGCCTTGCACTGCGATGACGAAGCCCTCTGGGATCACCTTGTAATCAAATCTCCAGTTTTAAAATTAACGCCGGCTAAGTCAACTCCCAAACCGAAAGCTAAATCTAAAGTTTTATCTAAAGAGCTAGTAAGTAGTAGCGAGAGTAGCGACAGTACTGAGGCGACCCCCCCCCAGCCGTTCGAAGCGAGGATGTTCACCTTCTCCAAGGACCCAGTCGTGGTCCAGGTCTAGGTCTCCTCACAAACAGTCCCGTCAGTCTTCCGTAGAGACATCTTCTAGGTCACACAAAAGACGGAAAGAGGACTCGGTGACTTCGACCCCCAAATCAGTGACAGGATATAGAAGTTCCCGCACGGATGAGACGCAGTCGCGGCACCGGCCACCACCGGGGTCGCAGCCACTTCCCTCCGCCTCTGCCTCCACTTTGTCTAACGTCCAATCTGGCAGCTCGGAGGTAGGGATGGAGGGGACTGAGTCAAATCCCAGGGAAGTGCCTAGGGAATCTTTAAATGAACCACAAGACTTTACTTTTGCCATACCCAAATTAAAGTTTGCTGTACCACGAAGGGGTCCCCTGATGGTGTCACAAAGGGTTCTGGCGGAACAGTACTGGGGTTTTACGACTTGTACACATCAAAATTATGGCAATTCTCAGGTGAGTGAGGTGATACCGGACTCACAACCACCCGCTAATCAGGGCCGGGGTGTCTGGAGACAATCGGAGCCCACACAGGTACAACCTATTATTCAAAGTCAGGACACGGCTAGGGAAAGTGATAATTTAGGAACAATCCCTTCTTCGGTCCCGGATTTAGTTTGGCCATTGAACGATCAAATGTCTGAACCACGGCAACAAACGCCAGATATTGTGGAAGTACCGGATGAACCAGAGAACGTTGAACTGTCCTCAGCACAACCAAGACCTACTGAGGAAGGGTCTGAAGAGGGTTCTGTGTCTTCCAGGGGTTCTCATAGTAAATGGGATGACCTCAATGATATTTTACACAAGGTCATGCGCCAGTACCATATCCCTACGTCTCAGGTTCCTTCCACAACTACTCCGGTAGCTCCCCCGATCGAGTCAACGGTGCGGCCATTAGAACCAACTGGAGTTAGGCCTCCCAGTAATTAATTTCCCCCTCTTAACGTCAATCCGTCGAACATCACAGCAAGTGGTACGGCAATGCCCGCCTTCTTGACAACTACTAATGTTCGGGTTATCACTGACATTACTCCCCCTCCCCTCTATAAACTCCCACATAGGAGAGGCCCTATGCCTCTCTTGTACGGGCCAGACTGCTCATGGGTTCAAGCTATCGCTAAGAACCCACATTTGGCACAAACGACTGTATCGGGGGAGCTTCCGGTCCCTATTGAGTGGACCATAGAGGTGAGTAAGAGTAAGAAACTTAGGGCCAAAGATGTACACAGGCAATTATTGGATGTCACTATTAACCCTTAATTAGCGGCTCACCACATAAGTCGAGTTAAATAAAGCTGGACTATGTGGCGGCGCTCGACATAGGTCGAGTGGCAATTTCAGCACGTAATGTTGCTGAGAGAGAGAGACAAGTGGTGGCAGGAGACTAGCGAGCGTATGACTGCTCCAGACCACCGCGGCGAACCTACTGACACGAATCTCAGCTCCCTCCTCCCTCTCTCACTCGCTACATACTGAATTATATGGGGAAAGTACCGAATTACATGCTTTTTGCACTCGCGTTGCACGGTTATTGCAAGAAAACTAGCCATCATAAAAGGATCGTTATGGTGTCATTCGAAAGCTCTGTTTATGCCCTTTCAGGGATAGGTACTTGTTTTACGTTCTGGGTCTTATTTAGGCATGAAAATGATCACGTAAACAGCCCTATTTTGGCTAAAAACACCCCGCTGTGCGGTACATATAAATAAACCGCATAGGCCGCTCGTAAGGTGTTAAGGCTATGCCTAACGTCTATTCTTCTGACTTTTTTGTATATTCTGCTACTCTGGCATTACCTCCTGCCTCTGCTGCACAACTCTTTGCGGATTGGACTAAGTCTGACGGTGTGAATGATATAAAATCACTTAACTCGCTAACGCCGGAATTGGATACAATCCCGCTGCTAGATCAGACTCACAATCCAGTCTTGCAGGTGGGGCAGGTAGGTGTGGGCCCGTGGGTGGACTGGGAAGCTGAGGCGCAACAGTTTGCAGCTACCATTACATCTAAATCCTCCCACCAAATTCCTCAAGAAACCCATTCGTGTTTCTCATTACCCATCAATAAGGCTGGAGGAGTTTCCCCTGCTTTGTTTTAATTTCTTTTGGCTCCCAAACTGTCCCTTTATGATTTACAGGACCCATTCTCTACTCCTCCTCCAGCCCACTTGGACAGAGACTTTAAATTGCGAAACAAAGCATATACACTTTTCTCCCAATTCATTTTAAGTCGCCAAATAGCCCAGTCACTCACAAGGATGATAACAGCTATTTCAGATCAGAATGTAAGGAAGGCCACGGATTTGTCCCGGCGGCTTCTATTACAAAATTCCATACAGTCCCTAGGTGATATCAGGATAGCCTTAATGGAGGCTGTTCGTGCATGCCAAGACTTTTTTTTGTTTTCTTGGTTTTTTCTACTTACGGGTGTATATGGTAAAGAGGTTACCGGAAGACATTGATCGCCGGGTAACTCTTTCCCCTGTCTTAACTGCCTCATTACTAAACTTAGACACATGGAGGGTAGTCTATAATATGGTAGATAGCTTGAAGCCGAGTACCTCCCAGCCTAAGAAGGAGTCTTTCAAGAAACCATTCTCCAAACCTAAAGGTGGAGGTAAGTCTCAATCTACCGGTGCTAAGCAGTCCTTTCAGGACCCCAGGTCTCCCCCACAGCAGGGAGGTACTCAGCACAAGCAGAAACAGGGAAAACCATCAGGCAAGTGGAATAATAAGAATAAGTCACAACACAAGCCACATCAGGGAATGACCTCTGCCAAAACTAGTCAGCTGTCTACCTCTACCCCACCACCAGCAAAAAACTAGTCATTCAAACTCTCTCTCTCCCGGGGCCTACCGAAGGCGAGTTGGATTCGAGGGTAGTTCTGCCGGACAAGCCCAGTCAAGTGACTGGGTCATTTCAGGCATGTCACCGGGCCTGGCCCCGGCGGACTTGGGCACGGACAGTGGTACGCAAGGGAATCACCTGGCGGTGGCTCCGGCGACTTTGTTTACGTCAAACTCGAGAAGTCAGTCATGTTTCATTAGAGGTAGAGTCACTAGTCCAGGAAATGATCACCAAGCATGTCATTGTCCCGGTCGATCCAACTTGCCATGTTTTCACGTCCAGACTTTTTCTAGTGCCAAAGAGGGACAGTGTGCAGATGCGACCAGTAGTAGATCTCTCGTGTCTGAACACGTACATTCACAATTCACCCTTCAGGATGGTCACAGTGAATCAAATCAGGCACACCCTCCCGCCACGAGGCTGGATGTGCTCACTAGACCTGACAGACGCCTATTGGCATGTCCCTATCAACAAAAGGTTCCAAAAATTCCTTGCCTTGAGGATCAGGCAAGAGACTTATGTCTTTCAGAAAATGCCATTCGGTTTGAACCTGGCACCGAGAATATTCACAAAATTAGTCCGGCAGGCCCTTATGCCAATGTCAGCTCAGGGGATTAAGGTGTTGTGGTACCTAGACAACTGGCTAGAAGTGGCGGTGTCAGAGAGTTTATGCCATATCCATGTCAATCAAGTTATAAATCATGTACAAGCCCTTGGGTTCAAGGTCAACTTGGCAAAGTCGCACCTTGTTCCCACACGGGAAATCCAGTGGATAGGGCTGGTCTGGGACACAGCCAACCTTACTCTCAGTCAGAGTGTGGAAAACCGCAACAGATTTCGCAGGAAATTGTTTATGTTTCTCCACAGTCTGAACACGACGAGAAGGACGTGGGAGTCCCTGGTCGGTTCCCTCAACTGGATTCAACTAACTTTGAAGTTGGGCCGGTTGAAAGTAAAGAGATTAATCTTGGAAGGCAACACATTTTTCCCACTCTTGCCGGCGGGAAAACTGTGGACCATTCCTCCATGAATTCACAACTTACTGTCGGTCTGGGCAAGGAAGGAAACATTGCACTCAATAATGACGTGGGTTTCTCTCTCACCTATGGTATGGGTAGACACAGATGCTTCAGGGACAATAGGCTGGGGATATCAGTCGAATCTAGGTCACCAGGGTCAAGGTCTTTGGTCCCAAGACGAGAACTTTCATATCAACAAACAAGAACTTCTAGTCCCTTTGTTTTTCCTTCAAACTCACGGCTCTTCTTTACTGGGGAAATCAATAGCCTTTCGAATGGACAATTTGAACGCGGTACACTGCATTAAAAAACAAGGGTCAACGAGGTTTCGGAAGTTACTAGAATTGTCAGAAGAGATTTTTGCTCTGGCCGAAATGCTGAGCATTCATCTTCATGCATCATACCTCCTTGGCGTAGCGAACGTCTGGGCGGACGCTCTGTCCCGGAGACAGAGCACCAGAGTAGAATGGGCACTCAAGCAAAAAATCTTCAACGAGATGATTGCAGAGCCATACCATCCACAAGTGGATCTATTCGCATCCGAGGGAAACCATAGACTCCCTCTCTACCTAACCCGCCGGGAATGGACTTCGGCGGGGGGTCCAAACTTATTGTTGGAGGACTGGACCAAATGGAATTCCATCTATCTTTTTCTGCCTCCGACGCTTCACTCCTGTGTCAAGTAGTTCACAAACTACGGGGTTACCAGGACTTAGTCTCGATAATCGCGCCACTTTGGCCGGCCCAGGTGTGGTACCACCAATTGAAAACGTGGTGTTAGAACCCGGTGACACTCCCGGTCTCGTACTTCCACTTGGAGACAATTGGCAACCTAGAGACCTCGCTGATTTTTGCCTTCTGGACATTCAAAATGCCAAATGGTTAACTCAGTACGGAGAGAGTGTTACAAGTAAATTTCTTAATCAGTATACTATGTCTACCAATATCAATCTCATTGGAAAACGTTCACAACCTGGATAGTAGAAACGGCACAAACAGACTCATCAGTAGCTTTGGTCTTTAAGTACTTAGATTATCTGTTTGAACAAAAACACCTTTCTGTAGTTACGCCGAAGAACCACTTGTCTGCCATTAGAAATCCCTTTTACAACCTTACCAGTCTATCCATACCACAGGCGGAGGAGAAAGGGTTAATGAGGGCATGTTTCAAACTGCGCCCACCACCACATCAGCTCATGCCTACCTGGTCGCTGGACAAAGCATTATCTTTGCTTCATTCGCGCAAGTATAATCATGCGCCGGACTTGACTCACTATTAAAGAAGGCTGTGTTCCTTATGGCTTTGGCAACAGGAAACAGGGTATCTGAGCTGGCGGCGATGAACAACAAACCTAATTGCCTCAGGTTTGAGAGACTGAATGAACACTTACAAATCGCTCAGTCTCCCACATTCGTAGCAAAGAACGAACATTGTGATAATGTGTTTTCATAATTTACAGTCCCGGCACCCAAACACGGACATACGCATCACGTTCTGTGCCCGGTGCATGCTTTAATCAAGTTTATGAGGGTGGCACAACCTCAACAACCAGGCTTCTTATGGGTCAACAGCACAGGTGATTGCGTCACGAGAAGAAGATTAGCTTCCTTACTCGTAGAAGTCATTAGGGAAAGTAATCCCGGTGTAGTGGGCAGAGCCCATGACATCGGAAAGTGGGCTGTCTCTCTCAGATTCTTACAAAATTATTCTATTGATGACATAGCTAACACTAATTTGTGGGCTTCCAATCATACTTTCCTGATGCGATGACTGTCGGTGGCTCTGGATAAGCCAAAACTAACCTGTGTGGCGTTACGGCAGCGGGTCTAGTTGATCTATGTGGTATTACAAATTAAGTTTAATCTTAAAGGAGAAAAAGGAGGGGGGGGGGTTGCTGGTAAGCCCTAAGACCTCTAGAGCCCCTCCGCTGGACGATGTGATAAGGTCACGAGCTGTGATACTTAATAAGTCGAGCTGGTTTTACAGCTCTAAAATATTTTTCTATTTTTGAAGATATCTATCATAGTTACAACTACTGTATAACTAGTATATAGGTAAATTGTACAAAGTATATGAAATGTACAAATATTCTTAAGGACAGAAGATATAATCCAATGATATATGTGTCTTTATTAGTTGAACAGGAATACAAGTATGTTCCTAGACAACAAAATTTATGAATCTCTATGTGAGATTCTATCATATGTACCTAGTCAGTCATGTATAAGCAGATATTCTTCGAAGTAACGCACTGCTTTCTTTTCAATTTTTTACTTTTATTGTATGTAAGCAATAAAGACTTAAATTTGTTATACGATTCTTTGTCTCTACTTATGGTATATGTTAGTGGTTTTGATATTGTCACGAATGTCCCCCTCCAGTCTTGAGATATCAGGCATATCGTCAATGATGGATTATAGGTTTGAGTCCCGGAGGGAAGAATGAAAACCTAATATTTAGTAGTGGCCCCGAAATCATTGACGATGTAGGGCCCTCCCTTCCCATTCGTTTGATGTCTTGAGTTTAGTCTTAATATGTCATTGAAGGAGGAATGGCGTGTCTGAGAGCAACGTCTGGGCTAGAATCAACGCAAGAAATCCACCGAGATGGAAAGCACTAATATAGCAAGTTTGAAGTATTTTTATTTATTTTTATTTTTTTACAAAGGTTTTTCGTAGTGAGTATAGTAGAGTAATTTTCAGGGCTTCCGTGACCGTGTTTAGGATACCAAAGTTTCTCAGTGAATTTAACAAGGGCAACTGATACTAAACAAATTAATCCCCCATACACCTCACCAAAATGACGGGAAAGTTGTTATTTTAGACGTTTTTCAAAATGGCCGCCGCCGTCATCTTAAAAAATTGATAAAGTTCTATTTCTTGAAGTGAATGGCCAAAAATGACAATTTTGATGTTTATTCCCACTAATTTTGATGTCAGAAGATCAATGGCATGGCACAATTAAAAAATAATTAATAAATAATTACCAAATAATTAAGTAAATAAGAAAATAATTAAGAAAATCAATGGGATGGCATAATTCATGATTTAGAGTCCCATTAACCTCCACATCTAAGACAAATATGATGTTGTTAAATCCACTGAGAAACTTTGGTATCCTAAATTAATAAAACATGAGACCTACTGCATTAAGATGCACTATCACTGCAGGACAAATATGATGCACAACTGTCAGAATCACTTCCGCTCTCATCATCGCTGCTCTCCATTTGTGGATGACTTAGAGTTTTTAGAAGATCCAGGAATGATGGAAGTGCAGGTTGGGTATAGCGTACTGGGAGGCATAAGCCATTTACAAAGTGCCATCCATGGCCAATTGGTGATGGATGATTCTGAAGCTGGAAGTTCTTCTGCAGATATGAGGTAATTGGTGCGCTCTAAGTGTGGTCGTAGACTGTCAGAATCAGGTACCAGTCTGATGATCTTCTTTTTCTTGAGTACTGACCACTTTGCTGCTCTCACCTCTGCTAGGATCTTGTGTTTGGTGTCACAATAGATGTACCGGATAACACATTTCTGTAAGTCATTGATGATTTCCTGTGTGACTGGGATGATTGTGCCACAACTTTTAAGGAGGTTGCGAGCTTCTGATGATTTTTCTACATGGTCAACAATAGTTTTCTTGCCTATTCCATAAAAGCCGGAGTTATGGTCGCATCCGGTAAGAACATAAAGTGGGATCAAAGACTCCGCCATTGCCTCACTACACAAACACCGAGCATTTATCAGCTGAGATTTGCGTTTCAAGCACAAGAGTCCTGATATTTGCCGAGCCACATAGGCTGCCTGAACGTAGTTATCAGTATCTTCAGTGTCTATGACAACTGCTTCTGTATACCCTTCTGACTGCAGCTTACCATAAAGAGTGAACAGAGCTGTGTCTGCTTCTGCATGGGCGTATGTGAGATTCTGCAAAACTTAATTTGTGGTGAGATTCCTTGCTGGTTTGCCAACAACACAGTGTATGAGCTGAATAGTGGTTGTAGATGCCTTTCTTTTGAAAGCAGCCTTGATAAATGCTTGAAGGCGAACTTTATTCTCTGGCTTACCAAGAAGAGCATGAAAGTCTCTATTAGAAGGAAATTTGTCCTCTGACTTCATAAACACATTGCAAATGGACTGATTTTTTTGACGGTGTTGTCGTTCACTATCTTTGATGGAGAAGTCTTGCTCGTACGAGTCATTAACCAAGATAACACATTCTGTATTCGAATGTCTATTCAGGACAAAGTTCACAAGTTTCTCACCATAGTCTCCCCACGTTAACTTGGTTCCATCTGCTTTTTCTCTGTCTTCAGTAGTAGGCGTTGTTAGATGCCAGATTAGTCCCATGTCTACTATTGATGTGTAAATATCAGGGTACGGTATGGATGTCATTGTCAGTTTTTCCTGTAGCTTACTGTTCTGCGTTTTGCGCATAGTACCATTTGCATTGAAAATTGAAAGGCACTCATCTGTTACTCGATGCTGCATTAAGTCTTCCATCTTTAAGCCGTCACTTGCCTCAACAAGTTTGATGACCGAGGTAAATGCCTTACTCTCCATTTCTTCAGTTGTCTGTTTCAGGTTTTCACTTGCTATCTTCTCGATTTCTTGAGTTGCAAAATTGCCTCTTTTCTATCTATCTATCTATTGCCTGACGCCGTGATCCCCGAAGGGGTGGCCACGAACGAACCGCCCCCATGCACCTCTGTCCCCAGTCAGTCGACGCCCCTCCCCCCAACCAGCACCGCCTTCGTTCATGTAGTTCCTCACTCCATCCTTCCACCTCATATTCGGTCTACCTCTCCCCCTCTGTCCCTCCACCTCGCTCTCGTACACCCTCTTAGTCATTCTCTCGCTTTCCATACGTTCCATATGGCCGAACCATCTCAAGTTGTTCCTTTTCACACTTTCCAGCACATCTACCTCCACACCACACCTCCTTCTTACTTTCCTCATTAGTCTGTCTATCCCTCCATGTAACTCCGCACGCACTCCTTAAGTAATTCATTTCCACTGCTCTCACTCTTGGTCTGAGTCTCTCAACCAACGTCCATGCTTCGCTTCCGTAAGTCAGTGTCGGGATTACCACACTGTCATGCAAGGACTTCTTCACTTCCATACTGACCACCCTATTTCTTGTTACTGCTTTTAGCGTTCCTACAACCCTCTTCCCCTGTTGTACCCTCTCCCGCACCTCTTCATCCATAGTCCCATCTTTACTCAACACACTGCCCAGATACTTAAAAGAGTTGACGATCTCCATAGCCTGACCGTTCAGCTTCACCTCACACTCTGTGACTTCACCCCTTTCGAAGACCATAACCTTGCTCTTCCCCGTATTTACCCCCGTATTTACCTTGCCTCTTTTACTACGTGGTATTCGAGCATTGAGGGACTTTGTTTTGGAATAGACTCTTTCATTTACAAATTCCTCCACTTTTCTTTCTCCATCGGCCTTTGCAGACTTCAGATCAGCAAAGAGAGCTGGAGAGGCTTGAATTCCAGATTGTAGGGATCTTAGTGTCAGATCTGATTGGTCAAATGGATCACAATGGAACTCGGTGAGACATGCACTGATATCCTGCACAGATTGTTCATCTATCTTCATCTTACTTGGGGCACAATCTGCATGCTTTCTTGAACCTCGTCTCTTGTGATTTGCGTGACGATGAACACAGCCTCTTATCCGGTTGACGTTAACATTCCGCGTGTTTGACAGGAGTTGCTTCTCATTCTTTAGAATAGCCAACCATCCACACTTAAGCTTGGATCCTTTATTCATCGTTGACTCTATCCATATGTCAAGGGCAACACATGAGTAGGGTTTACCGGTCATTGACTGTGCAAACATGCCACTCTCCATGAATTGTGCTTGAATATGGGGAAGACTTTCTAGGACTGCTATGAAATCTGGACGATGGCGCCCATATCTATCGTTGTCATAAATATGCATCCAAGGAAGCATCAACTTCAGTGAAGACTTGAACTCGATCCAGTTTCTTGTCCTTATAGCATGTATATTTTGAGTCAGTATCTCTACCATCTCCAAGAATGAAATCCAGAATTCTGCTAGTGGAGCACCATCTAAGTTCTGGAATAGGGAGTCAACGAGCCCCTTGAGATCGGCATTGCTCTCTAACTCAGCATGTGCATCATTAAGTTCTTGTTGGTCTACTGAACTGCGTAACTTATTGAGAGATGCCTGGATCTCTTCACACAGAGTGGCACCTTCCAAACGTTTGTCTAGTGCATGTTGGAGTAAAGCCTCGTAGAAGAGTCGAAGGCAACGCACACCGCGGTTGAAGTGTTTTCCACGCAGAGCTTGATCCACGGATCCATCTGCAACGACGCCTGCAGCCACCAGTACATCTGAAATGCCTTTGAACCTTTTGTAGATTTCATTGATGAAAGACATCTGGATATGAAAGGGCCCCATGAATGTCAATATGTCAGCAAATATCTCTGGATTCTCACTTTTCAATTCTAGCAATAATGCGTAGACAGGATGATCACCGACGATAATGGCAAATGGCATCTTCTTGTCATCAATTGCCTTTGCAAGCTTGCGCAGGGCATCATACAGAAAGGTCTTGCTTGGTGGATCAGGATAAGTCATATGATAAATCGCTTGACTTTTCTGGGTTTCTGGTGATAGCGTGGCCTGGAAGCCAGAAAAGGCTGGTACAGTCTGTTCTTCTGGCTTTGGTCTTGTTCAGTCTGCCTTAGCCCGGGCCATTGCATGGGTGACACCTCTCATTCTTTGAGGAACTGTGTCCAGATGTTGTTCATCCGTTATCCTTGGTCTGATGGGTGGTTCACCACGCTTGACTGTTTTGTATGGTTCAATTCTTTGCATCTGGCTCCCAAGTTCTTTGAGGCTATCAGAGAGGTACGAAGGCAAGGTGCTATTTGCAACTGGTCTATCATCATCTAAGGTAGGTAGATTTAGCTTAGGTAGGTCTGGCTGAACAAACATGATATTTGTACGATGTGATTGGCCACTTCCAGTCAAAGTGTCACTTTTGAAGTCATCGTTGTCGACTATACATATTGCCGGTGTTCCTTCAGAAAGTTCAAAAGGACACTCAGTTGAATGCTTCAGGTCCGTAACTGCCCAGAAATCTCTAAGCAAAAGCACATCATTGTAACTGATTCCCAGGCCATCCTTATGTAATATGTCTACCATTTCTCTGCTCTTTGTTATACCATGTAGCAGTACACCGAGGTTTGTCTCAAATGCAGTACGTCTTCCAGTGATGTAGCTGGTCAAAATAGATGCAATTGATCTGACTTGGGGCTTGTCATCGACTTCAGACTTTGTGGGGTGCTTTAACCAAGTGATGAGCTTCAATAGGAGATCATTCAGGTCTTCATATTCTTCTAGCTCATGTATGTATGGAGGCCAAGGAACAGTTTTTGTTTTGATGATCTGATCTCTGAGTCGCCCAGCTACATTCTTCACCAGCTGATCGTCACTTACACCTAGAGAGGATATTGCAGCCTCAAGATATGAACCTGCAGCTCTTGCATCATATACCAGTTCACTCACATTCTTCTGACCTCGTTCATGAAATGCTATGTCATCTCCAAATTCCTTGATCAGAATTTCCTTCACGAAACTGGACTTTGCTGTGGAATAGTAACCATAATTTGAAGTAATGCCTTTGTAATCCTTTACAAGACCTTGCAGTGTACGGATTTCATGATCTTCAAAGATAACTTGACGGACATGATGAAAGAAGATATTTTGGGCCTCTCGAAGATTAACATGTTGCAGATGCTCTGTTTTTTCATCAGGAATAGACTCCTTCAGAGGGTTGCTGACATAATTGCGCCAACATTCACGATGATAACGAATTTCCAATCCAAACGCCGTTCGACTGTCTGGGATAGATGCAAGTAGGGTATTCAATCTTTCTCTTATAGGTTCATCTGACAGACAAACTGTATGCAACTTGAACCGGTTCCATGCGTCTACTGTTGACAGCAGCAAAAGTTTGGACTTGCCAGGATTACTGGTTTTTTGTGGTCCTTTCATACACCACACACAGAGATTCTTATCATGAACCACTCCAGTACTAGAACGAAGCTTTTTAGGCACATTTCCTGGGAGTTGTTGACTTGAAGTTGATGCTTGAACTTCTTCCTGTTCAGATTTCCGTTTACGATTCTGTGCTTGCTGAATATAGCGATTACTACTGATCTGGGTGTAACATTTACTATGCATGTACAGGCCTTTAGGCCCCTTGTCCCACTCCACTGCTGCATAGGCATGCTGAAATTTATCAAGTTCCTTCCACCGAAAACACTTGCTCCTTAGATTCTCCCACTTTGTATCAGATGTCTTGTTCGTACTATCATCAGCTATACAGGGATGTTGACATAATATGCATTTTAATCCAGGTCCTGGGTCAGGCACATCACTAACTCCTCTACGTTCCATGCTTATGATTCTTCACGCCAAATTCGATGCAACAAACCTGAAAAAGAAGGAATTGATCAGTCAACTTTCTTGGTTTACATTTTAAATTATATATTATATTATTTGAGTAAGTTTCAGAGGATCCGTGACCGTGTTTAGGATACCAAAGTTTCTCAGTGGATTTAACAACATCATATTTGTCTTAGATGTTGAGGTTAATGGGACTCTAAATCATGAATTATGCCATCCCATTGATTTTCTTAATTATTTTCTTATTTTCTTAATTATTTGGGAATTAGTTATTAATTATTTTTTAATTATGCCATCCCATTGGTTTTCTGACACCAAAATTAGTGGGAATAGACACCAAAATTGTAATTTTTGGCCATTCACTTCAAGAAATAGAACTTTATAAAATTTTTAAGATGACGGCGGCGGCCATTTTGAAAAACTGTCTACGTGGTGCGATGCATAAGGTGTTGATTTTCGGTGTGAGCATCCTGGATTCGAATTCACGGACTGCCACATGTGTTTGTAAATTTCATTAATCGATTTTAGGAGTATAGTTGGTTGTTGGAAGGAACATAATAATAACAACTTTCCCGTCATTTTGGTGAGGTGTATGGGGGCTTATTTTTTTTAGCATCAGTTGCCCTTGTTAAATTCACCGAGAAACTTTGCTATCCTAAACACGGTCACGGAAGCTCTGAAAATGACTCTACTAGTACCCAAATCATAAGACGATTCCATAAGAGAATTAGTGTTGCACTTATGATGTAGGACTCTTTCTCCCCGCGGCGGTTGTTTCAAACAGGCTACCCGCGGGCGCTTGAAAGGGGACTATTATACTAATAGGCATATCGTCAATTATTTCGGGGCCACTACTAAATATTAGGTTTTCGTTCTTCCCTCCGGGACTCAAACCTATAGTATAAGAAACTCGGACTACTATTATTGCACAGAGCAGGTATGTTGTACACTAACATTCATGCTAATGAGGATAGCTGACCCCATGACCTATGCCCTTTAATGGTGAAACTGACTTACCAATATATTGGCATATACTGTAATATCCCAAATTTACATTTATGATACATTCATCCACCAGTCTAAGCAATCCCACCACAACTCCCCCACCTCCACCTCCACACCCACCCACCTCTTCACCCATCATTCGCTACCTCCATACTCTTACCTCCCTCCATTCCTTAGTGACAAGTAGGATACACACAAAAAGCTCGGAGAGGAAAGTGGATGACTATATATGGCCGCGACTGTACATACATACATACACAGACATGCACACACAGAAAGGACATCAATTATAGCCGATCCTATGTTACAGCACATACTTAAATATACCCACATCATGCTTAGATTTGATAAGAGGTTTGAATTGACTGGGGTTTGGATATGACTACCATGTAATGTACTAATTATGTTTATTTACCTGCACAGATTATTATCTGTGAGCCTAAGACTGATACCACAAGAGATATCACCTGCTGGATTCTACTGACTTCTTCCACACGACGAACAACTTTGGATAACCTTTAACAGTAAGTTATTACAATCCAGATTTCTCATAAGAACTTATAAATAATATCCTCACAAAAACTTGCAATCGCCTGCATAGGCCTATGTAGCTAGTACAGTACTTTATAATAACCATGAGACTGTGTACGGTGAATTTTGAAGAAATAATAACGCTGACTTGATCTATGTGGATGAATTATGTGTTTGAAGGTATTTCATCAGTTTTCAGAATATTTAAGCATACAAATACCACTTACCACTGCAAGCGATTGTACGCAATATTACCAGTTGCATTGTTTATAAGGTATATATATTTTAATTATATTAAACATTATATTTACATCTGAAATTGTTGTATATATAAACTAATTTTCTTAAGTTATCTCGATATAGCTAGAATTAATAGTTAAGATATTGTATTCAAAATATCAATGCACATGTTTCCTTGTGATATTTACATGAAAGCAGAAAAAAAACATGTATTTTTGTTTTTATAACCAAAGCAAAAGTTGCACAGTCGACCAGTATGGATATTGCTTTTCAATTCAAGTTTAAGCTAACTTATTAAGTATAAGTTGTATTAATCCTTGGGCATTTACATTTCACTCAATTGTGCAATGGTAAATGAATGAAAACCATTAACGGTTGGAGCAGAGGCTCCAGATATAATAATAATAATAATAATAATAATACAAATGATAATAATAATATTATCAACTCTGCGTAAGCAGAGTGGTATCGCCCCTGTATAGTGGTACATGCTGGCCGAAATGTCTGTCTGTCTGTCTGTCCGTAAGAGAACTCCTAGACCGTTGGACTGATTTTCACCAAACTTTACACGAACGTTCGGTGCGTGAATTCAACGGTAATTACATTTTGTTTTTTAATTTGTGCAATAAATGTGATCTTAGGTCCAACAAATTGTTTTACACCCCCCCCCCCCCCCCCCCCTTTCAGGACCCCCACACCCCACCCTGTACCTATTCCCTGTGTGTGTGTGTGTACCCCATAGGGGCACCCACATCACAGAAAGCCACACATCATACACATGTCTCAGATGTGATGATAATGGTGAGACATCTGTCTGTCTTTCCGAAAACTCCTAGACCGTTCGACGGATTTTCACACAAACTTCTAACGAACATTCGGTGCGTGAATGCGATGGTCAGTCAAAAAAGATGTTTTGAGTTTGTGCAATAGTTATTAATTTAGGTCTAACAAATGGTTTCCCCCCCCCCCCCGCCTCGCCCCACCACGCCCCACCCGTACCCACTCCCCACTCTCTAGCAATGATGACGGCATTCTGAATTTTGCATTCAATATATACAGTATATTAGAATAGTAATTGTAGTGATAATGGTGATCATGATAGTGATGATGGTTGTAGTTGTAGTGATGATGACAGCAGTGATGATGATGGTAGTGATGATGATGAAAGTAGTAGATATGATGGTGACAGTACTAGTAGTAGTGATGATGATAGTTGTAGTGATAATGATGACAGTAGTGATGATGGTGACAGTATTAGTGATGATGGCGAGTAGTAGTGATTATCAACTCTGTGTAAGCAGAGTTTGGTATCGCCCCCCCTCCCGTATAGTGGGTACCACCGAAAAAAAATTATGTCGTCGTCGTCGTCCGTCTGTCGCTGAAGTCCCCCTAGACCGTTGGACGGATTTTCACCAAATTTCACACGAACATTTGTTGGGTGAATGCGAACGTCAGTCAAAAAAGATGTTTTAAATTTATGCAATAGTTATGCTTTTAGGTCCAAAATATGGTTCCCCCCCCCCCCCCCCTGCAATGAAGGCGTTCTATGCGTGTGTGCCCTGTAGGGGCTCACACACAGAACGCCTTCGTTTTGAGGCCGAAAACATCTCGCCCCGCATTTGTTAGGTTAAGTTAGTTTAGTTGACATTAGAAGTGATTGTAGTAATAGAGGGGATGATGGTGATAATAATAGTGATGATGGTGATAATAATAGTGATGATGGTAATAATAGTAGTGATGATGGTAATTGTAGTGATAATGGTAATAATAGTAGTGATGATGATGATGACAGCAGTGATGATGGTGACAGTAGTAGATATGATGGTGACAGTACTAGTAGTAGTGATGATGGTCATAATAGTAGTGATGATAGTGACAAGCAATGATGATAGTTATAGTGATAATGATGACAGTAGTGATGATGGTGACAGTATTAGTGACGATATTGAGTAATAGTGATTATGGTGAAAGTTGTAGTGAGGATGAGAGTAGTAGTGATGATGGTAAGAGTAGTATTGATGACTATAATAGTAGTAGTGCTGATGATAGTGATAGTGACTAGTAGTGATGATGGTGACCCATCGCAGAGTTGGGTATGCCGTTTTGATTTTGGGCGAAACGGCACGTCTACTTTATTATAATCAACTCTGCGTAAGCAGAGTGGTATCGCCCCCCGTATAGTGGTACATGCCGGCTGAAATGTCTGTCTGTCTGTCTGTCCGAGAACTCCTCCTAGACCGTTTGACGGATTTTCACCAAACTTCACACGAACCTCCGGTGCGTGAATTCGACGGTAATTAAAACAAAAATTGAATTTGTGCAATAGTTATGATCTTAGGTCCAACAAATGGTTTTGCCCCCCCCCCCCCCTCTTCAGGACCCCTCCCCTCCCCCCTACCCGGGAGGCCCCCCCTGCTATGATGGTGTTCTGCGTGTGTGTGCCCCGTATGGGCTCACACACAGAACGCCTTCGTTCTGGGGGTGAAAACATCTCGCCCGGCATTTGTTTGGTTAAGTTAGTGTAGTTGACATTAGAAGTGATGGTAGTAATAGTGGGGATGATGGTAATTGTAGTGATAATGGTGATAATATTGGTGATGATGGTAATTGTAGTGATAATGGTGATAAATAGTAGTGATGATGGTTGTAGTTGTAGTGATGATGACAGCAGTGATGATGATGGTAGAGATGATGATGACAGTAATACATATGATGGTGACAGTACTAGTAGTAGTGATCTATCTATCTATCTATTGCCTGACGCCGTGATCCCCGAAGGGGTGGCCACAAACGAACCGCCCCCATGCACCTCTGTCCCCAGTCAGTCAACGCCCCTCCCCCCAACCAGCACCGCCTTCGTTCATGTACTTCCTCACTCCATCCTTCCACCTCTCATTCGGTCTACCTCTCCCTCTCTGTCCCTCCACCTCGCTCTCGTACACCCTCTTAGTCATTCTGTTGCTTTCCATACGTTCCATTATGGCCGAACCATCTCAAGTTGTTCCTTTTCACACTTTCCAGCACATCTACCTCCACACCACACCTCCTTCTTACTTCCTCATTAGTCTGTCTATCCCTCCATGTAACTCCGCACACACTCCTTAAGTAATTAATTTCCACTGCTCTCACTCTTGGTCTGAGTCTCTCAACCAACGTCCATGCTTCGCTTCCGTAAGTCAGTGTAGGGATTACCACACTGTCATGCAAGGACTTCTTCACTTCCATACTGACCACCCTATTTCTTGTTACTGCTTTTAGCGTTCCTACAACCCTCTTCCCCTGTTGTACCCTCTCCCGCACTTCTTCATCCATAGTCCCATCTTTACTCAACACACTGCCCAAGTACTTAAAAGAGTTGACGATCTCCATAGCCTGACCGTTCAGCTTCACCTCACACTCTGTGACTTCACCCCTTTCGAAGACCATGTAACCATGCTCTTCCCCGCATTTACCTTCAAATTCCGTTTTTCGCACACTGTTCCAAACTCATTTAGCAGACCCTGCAACTCCCATTCATTATCACTCATCAGAACTGTATCATCCGCAAACAGCAGTATAGGTAGCTTCCACTCAATTCCCTCCCTTTTCAGCGATACACCAACATCCACTGCTCTTGATAGTATTTCTTTCATGACTCCATCCATATATACAGTAAACAACCACGGGGACATCACACACCCCTGTTTCAAACCAACATTCAGGTCAAAGAACTCGCTCTGATCACTCTCCACACGTACTGCCGCCTTTGCACCCTCATACATGCTCTTCACTGCTTTCAGCAACTTGCCCTCTACTCCGTATATTCTAGTAGTAGTGATGATGGTCATAATAGTAGTGATGATGGTGACAAGTAATGATGATAGTTGTAGTGATAATGATGACATTAGTGATGATGGTAGTGACGATGGTGACAGTAGTAGTGATGATGGTGAAAGTTGTAGTGATGATGACAGTAGTAGTGATGATGAGAGTAATAGTAATGATGGTAAGAGTAGTGATGACTATAATAGTAGTAGTGTTGATGATAGTAATGGTGATAGTGACTAGAAGTGATGATGGTGACCCATCGCAGAGTTGGGTATGCCGTTTTGATTTTGGGCAAAACGGCACGGCTACTTTATTACTATTATTATTTCTATACCTGTATATCTGTACACAACATTTACTATATAATGTGCGTGCATACACACGAAAAATAAGTGTGTGTGTGTATATAATTGAGAGAGAGAGAGTGAGTGTGTCTGTGTGTGTGTGTGTGTGTGTGTGTGTGTGTGTGTGTGTGTGGTAACACTATGACTCATCAGTGTGAAAGAAATGTAAAAAATTTACCTTGCCAAGGTTATGAGGTAGTGTGACATTACACAACACCACTCAAGCCTCTCACATCTCTCAATGCCATATCACTTGACAATGGGATGGATAATCTTTCACCACATCGCCATTCTGGGGATTCAACGGCGTACCTTGAATATTGAGTAATATAGTGTTCTTAATAATGGTAGATAGTACAAATATTATTCATTGTAACAGACACACATTTTATATAAATATATATATATATAAGTATATATATATATATATATATATATATATATATGTATATATATATATATATATATATATATATATATATATATATATCTATATATATATATATATTTATATACCTATATATATATATATATTTACTGTATATATATATATATATATATATATATATATATATATATATATATATATATATATATATATATACATATATATATATATATATATATTTACTGTACATATATATATACAGTATATATATATGTTTGTCTGTGATCAGATATGAATCTACCCAAGGTTCTTTCGTTTCCTTAAGTGAAAATCTTTCCTAGAGTCAAAAGACAGGTATGGAAATCCCTGTAGACACACTTGTCAGATGGCACTAGATTCTTTAATTTAACGTGAATAAAATAATAAAATGTGAACATTGCTAATACTTAGCCTACTATATATTTTTTTATTTCAATACATCAAGTATAATTTTAGATTATTTTTCCCTACATTATGGTGTGTAACAGATAAATCTAATGGATATACTGCATATTTTATTAACCCCTTCTGTACCAGCGACGTCTTTTTAAGTTTAGTTTAACTATATTTAGACAATTTTATGCAGTCTATGAAGGATCTGTGGTAGCAAACATGGGTATGGGAGATAGTTCAAAGCCTGTTAATTCCTGCAGGGCTATTACAAAATTAATACAACCGTTTAATAGTAGCTGAAATCAAATATACAATACGTTGCCGGTACAGAAAGGGTTAAGCACATTTATATTTTTCATTGTAGAGTAGAATATTGTATACAGAAGATGCTAATTGGTTGTTGATTGATGTGTTGATAAAGCTGAGATAGCTTCATGTTTCCATATATATTATTGAAACTCTAAAATTGTAAGGAATTTTAATGTTAATGTGATAATCTAAAGTGATATACAAACCCTGAGAGCTAAAATATATCACATATAACACATTAATAACATAGATATTATAAAGTGAACACAAGCGATATAAAAAATTATAAAGCCAACAAGTAAGCGAGATTTGTAGACTGACTGAGTCTCGGCTTACATCTCACCGGCCTTAGCCAATCACAAGCCGTGCATATCATAAACATGCAGTGGCTTCCTAACATCAGGGTAAGTCACTGTATGGTGGTGGTAAGTTAGGATATCAGCCCCTAATTGGTTGATAGGCTCGAGAACTCAGTCGTCTCAGCAGCAGTCTCCTCTCTCGCTTAGTGTATTTTCTCATATACTGTACAGTATATTTATTTTGTCTGTGTTCACTTTACAATATTTACTTTAATAACGTATTTTATGTGACATGTTTTATACCACAGGGTTCGGATATCTCTCTAGAACATCACTCAATTGTTGAAATTGCTCGTTATTAAATTATTTAATAAATAGATATGAAACAATGAAGATATCTTGATTTACTTAATCATATCCATTAGCCAATCAACAGCCTCTATAAAAAATGAGCTGCTTCTCAAGTCCGGCAGTCCTGTTTAGAGAAAAATATGAAACTGAATGAAATGTCAGTTTAATCCTAAAAACGTTGTTTAATTTAGATACCACTATTTTATATATATCATTAGCATACAAAAAGAAGGTCAATTATATACTATTTATTGTTTGCAACCAGTATTTACCGTTTCGAATTGGATTTATTTCACAACACAATATTTGTTCCTGCTCTCTTATTTTAAATATACAATGAAGTAGTGAGCTAAAACATATATGAGATTATTATTATATAAATGAAGAAAATATAAGATTAAAACCGCTTGTCATAAGACTTTATTAACTTCATGAAAAATCGACAAGTAATTTAGAAACTGACTAATCTTGTTCACATTTTATTACAATAATTGGCGAATCTGGTGACATCTGGCAAGCTTGTCTACAGATTGAACGCTCCTATTATGAAACATGTTTCTGTAAAATACCTTTTCCCTGGACATTGAACCCTAATAAAAACTTTAAAAAAAAAAAGTGTCTACTCCACAAGTCAGCTCGGTTTGGATAACGAATGACGGACAAGCATAAGATGGAGGCGAGTGTAGGACCCATAGGGACGAGTGGGTGATTATAAAAATTATATTGACGCCACAAATTTTCTCGGAGGATCTCAAATGTGACTGCATTTTTTCAGAGGACCTCTGGCGCCACGGTCCCATGGGCAAATCATTGGTGTCACGTTGCCTCTGTACCACACCCATTTCATCAGTACAATAATGCTTTCCATATGAATTTCTCGCCCTGCACTTATTATTCTCTGAAGGAGGTGCATTATTATGGTTATTGTTAAGGAAATACTGGCGAGTTTACAAGAACCATAATGTGACGATCGTCGACAAACACACCTAAAAAACAACAATGGTGGCATGTATTATCGATCATGGGTGCCGGGGTTGGGAGGGTGTTAGAGGAAATAAATGACATCATGAAAGATATTGGAGAAAGCCCCATCATCTGTCTCCGTACATGGAGCAATGCTGTTTGTAAAGGTAGGACTGAAGAACTCCTTCGGCAGTACAGGGAGGTGTTAGATAAAGTTAGGAGGAAGGGAGGCATACCGGTACCTGTAGTACACGGTATCTTGCCAAGGAGAGGGGTCAGGAAGGAATGGTCTTCTAGGGCAATTGGTATAAATTGTCGGCTGGAAAAATACTGCAATGAAAATGCAATACCATTCCTCGATAACTGGACCCGATTCTATGGTAAGAATCGGCTGTACGCACAGGACGGGGTTCATCTTTCTCGGCTAGGGATGGCGAATTTAGCTAGGTCAATAGATAGGATTGTCGCGGGGTTTCGCTGAAAATAAAGCCTGAGAAAATTAGTAAAAATAAGTGTCTATATAGGGTTAATTGTCATACTGGTACATTAGATGGGAATAGAATATTTCAGTCACAGGATATTAACCCTTGGACGGCGAGCGTCCTCATATGAGTCCGTACTGGGTGACGGCGAGCGTCCTCATATGCGCCAAGGCCTAAAAAAAAACTATTAAAAGGCCCCAGTAGCACTTAAAACA
This sequence comes from Paralithodes platypus, assembly GCA_032716605.1. Taxonomy (NCBI): domain Eukaryota; kingdom Metazoa; phylum Arthropoda; class Malacostraca; order Decapoda; family Lithodidae; genus Paralithodes; species Paralithodes platypus. The sequence continues at coordinate 17,562,779 of CM064522.1, read as the reverse complement.
AGTGCAATGATGATTAAGTGAGATAATTCCCCTCCATACCTCTATCACTCATCCACATTTGTCAAAATCATCTCCTTCCCCCCTCCCCCCCCCCCCTTCAATTATCACCTATTTTTCCTCTTATTCCCATCTTTATTGGTGTATTTATTGTGTTAACATCTCCAATCCGGTTCCAAGGCGTGGTGCCAGACCTAGCAACAGCATGGTATGCTAGAGAGTGTGAGGGAGTGTGTCAGTCTGGCTTCCGGCCTTGCGAGGAGAGGGTGTGACTCACCTCAGCTCCACACTTCATGAATGACCGGTCGGCGATTTTGACCATCCAAACAGTATTCTCACTTGTTTTATTGTTGTTACATGTTATTATTTTCATATTAAACTTAAAATAGGCGCATATGAATAAGTAATAACGATATTAATGGTAAAATTACGATTTTAGTCAGGAATGAACCAAATTACCTTCGCCCACCGTGACGTTTCAAATACCATACCTGCGCACTTCTTAGGTTAATTGTACTGCTAGTAGAATAATTGAAGGTGTAACGGAAGATGGGAATTCAGTTAGAAATATAAGTAAATCCGATACCACTAAAATATACACATTGCAATTATATTATACAAACTGTAGGAGTTTATGTAACAAAATGGACGAACTCAGAGCACTCGTTAGCAACGAAAATAGACATAATAGCGCTAACTGAAAAATGGATTAATACAGAATCAAGACATTTTTAGCAGAATTCCATATACCAGGATATAGTTTATTTAAATACGACCGAACAAGTAGGAGGGGCAGCGGAATAGCAGTGTTTGTCAGGAGTTCATTAAAATGCTGTATTAAATCAGGTATTAGACTAAATATTGATAACGAAAGTGTTAGGGTAGAGGTTAGCGAAGGTAGTGAGACCATAATTATTGGAGTTATATATAGACCACCAAATATGAGTAGAAACGAAGGTACAGCTTTATGGCAGGAAGTGAAAAAAGCATCAAGGTTTAGCAATGTGTGCATTATGTGGGATTTTAATTTTCCGAATATAGATTGGCAGGATCAAATTGGCGACTCAGATTCTGAAGAGTTTATGGAGGCGGTACAAGATAGTTTTTTATTTCAATTCATAGATTTGCCGACTAGAGGTAATAATATTCTCGATTTAGTTCTCAGTAATAATGAACATATGATAAAATTAATGTAGAGATAGGGGACCAACTAGGAAATAGCGATCATAAATCAATTTATTTTAATATACAATGGACAGGAAAAGCTAAAGAGAATTCGACACTTTTCCCAGATTTCAGGAAAGCCGATTATGGTGGGCTAAGAAGAGCCTTAGGAGTAAACCCTATTGTTAAATGTTTAATTAACCCTCTCCGACATATGACGCGATTTTGAGCCTATTCGGGATACTTTAAAGCCTTTGTTACCATCAGGGGTATTTAGAAACCTTCAGTTTAGTTACTTCAACCTCTGCAGTTGTCTTTGAGTTAGCTGGGGGCAGAAAATAATTTTGGAGAGGTAATTATAAGAGTGAGAGAACTCTATTTCTTATTGCTAATGTGGCAACCTCTGCGTCATATGTGCGTGAAAGGGTTAAGTGGATCTAGGTGCTCTAATGAACGTACTCACTCTCAGATACCGGTACCCGTCTTAACTCAGGATAACTTGACAGCTACATATGAACATGAAAAGACGGGGTGGGTGAAACCAAATACAAAAGACAGTTGCAGAATTGCCAGCCTGCAACTGGATCAACAGAAGAAACCAGGAACACGGAAACCACGGAGAGACACGAAAATGCAGGAGCCACCCCTTCCTTCCGGAGCTTCTCATGTTCTATGGGATCAAACAGCATTCATGAGCATGGGAAATTCCAACAGCCAATCACAGCCCTGGTTTCAAACCGCACCAGCCAACCACAAGACAGCATTTCCTCCATCCCCAGATCTTCAATATGATTAAAGCATGTTTATGCAAATTAAACATCAGCGACCAGAAGCCTACAGGTATAAATGGACCTGAGCAGGAGTACCAGTTATGACGGACCTGAACATGTCATAACCCCAAGAAAAGAACCAGTAGTAGACAAGCCATAACCTAATTTGTCTAGGAGTTTGGATGATGATGTAATCCTTACAAGTAGGATTTCTCCATTAACAAGCTAAATGAATACTATGTAAACCTTAAAAATACTACCTATTATATAAGTAAACATTTAAATATTACCCATCAATGTCTACGATAAGTATTAAATCTCACAACTCAATCACAACGAATTCACAATACCCCTATTGCCACGAGCTCATGTAATAGAGAGTCAAGAATTAAGTCAGATATCACCTCAAAGATTTAGTGGAAATGTATGCAAACATTTGCTGCGGTACTGTACTAAACCCTGAAAAGGAACAGGACAGCCAACCACAGTGGGAGCTTGTACCCACCTACCCCTGCCGGAGAGAGTGCTATACCTGTAGTGCCCCTTGAAGTCTGGAACCTGAAGTCCTGCTCGAGTGACGCCCTACCCCCCTGAAGTGCTGCTCAACGAACCTACGATCTACGTCGGCCAGACTTGCTCTCTCTACCCTCCAACATTACCCTAAGTGCCTCTGTATATCTTACGTTGTGTTTATTGTTGTCGAGGTATAGGTAAAATATGTGAATTGTGTAAGCGTGTAATTCTATTTAGATCTGTGCCCAAGATCCTTATTGTGCGTATGTGTTAAGCCTTCTGAATCTTGCAGTAATTCTTATCTAGATCTGTGTCCAAGATCTAATCTTCATCTTGTTTAATATCGTCTAGAATGTCCTACGCATACGTTATATAATTGTGATAATTGATTCACCTCGCCACGCACTCACAGATTTTCCTAGTATATGTATTCTGTTATGTATGTTGCAAGTTGAGGTCGAAGTGTATTTCGTGTTTTAATTCCCCTTCTTAATTCATAACTTATTACCTAGAACTTACGCTTATTTTCATAATTAAGTTATCTCAGCATCCTCGTTGAGAAGTGTGATTATTAATTAATTATACATACTTCCCGAACCCCCATCTTATGTTCGATTATTTAATCGCTATTGTAATTTTTTATGAACTAGTATTACCGGTCATTTGATTACTGATGTAGATCATTCTGATTCTTCCTGTCTAGGAATTCTAGCATTGCATAGAGTCTGTTATCTAACAATTCATCATATCGAATACACCGCTTATAAAGGTGAATTCTTATTTAGTCTCTGTTAGCCTGTTCAGACATCTTGTTCATACCCGTTTGAGTATTTCCGCAGTACAACTTCGTCTTGTACGTTACTTTCATTATAATTAATATTGTGTTAATTATTACTTACGCTTTTACCATTGAAGCATTTCTAGGACATCTGTTAGCTAAACTAATTTTGGTTAATTAGACTTTGTCTTCCAATACAATTAATAGATATTCCTCTATAGTTGATTCATAATTGTATAATAAATATTACATCTGAATTCCTCGACCGAGTTTGTAATTATTGCATACGTTCGATTGACGTGAATATAGAGTTCAAATCATAATATACATAATTCGAGTTACGTATATAGTATATTGTGAACAGAAATAAATAGTACATTGCCCCTAGTTTCATCGTAAAATCTCTTGAGATTAAGTTCGTATTTACACAAACTAGAATTGTATTTTCCAACCCCGCAGTACGAATATATGACCTGACACGCTAGCTGATTAAAAGGTTGCACCACCTGTGAGATCGTTTACCTGGCTCAAGCGCGCGCGCCCCACCCGTGTGTCTCACTCACACTGCCTGTCTACTTATTTTACTTCTCAATTCCCTCATCTTCTCTTGTATCGAGATTGTACTAAATATCTTTATTGTTGATTTATTCACGGAAGACACTCGACCCGCATTATTATTATTATTAAGGGTTGATGCTATAGGTCACATGTTTATTTAATTGCATATATCCTAATTTGTTTATTACCACAATTGAAGTATTATTGATCTCACTTTGATTTATACTATTCGTATGTATTCTATTCATTGCCTTATAGTTCTATTAATTATCAAGGTGATGCTTCATCCTGAATTGCGGATATATATACGTGAATTGGGTATTGAAATGAGTATGATACGGTATCCTACAACTAAATCAAATAACTGAGAGACTATTCCTATGCCCTTGAATAAATTTGTGTATATCATTCACATGTGTGTTGTTACCGAGTTCTGTAGTACCTAGTTGAATAAATATGTGTGATATTAAGAACGTGTTCGGGGAGTCCCTGTTAGGATTATTTACGGTCTATAAGTCCAGATCTGGATTTTAGTAAAGACTATATCACGAGCTTTAAATATTATAGCCCGACATAACACTGGCGGCAGCGGTGTCTCAATACGGCTACCAACACTAGTGTTCTTATTGTAAATTTGTTGTTCTTTTCTGTAGTCAATTATTGTATTTACATTATTCATCATGGCAGCCATTAGGTCTCTTGATATCCCGGCATTCAAGCCCGAGGATTATGATATTTATACCTACCTGGAAATAGTCAAACCGATCCTGGACATTATGTTCGGAAACGAAGACGCTTCCAAGATGCATACGATTGTGGTAAAATTAGGGAAGTATGCAACTAAAGTGTCGGGGTTTGTGCACGACAATATACCTGGGCGCAGTTTGAGGTATATGTAAGAACTGCAATCAATCCAGTTTTGGGACAAACCATAGCTGACAAAAAGTTTCATGAAGTAAAGTATTCAGGAGACTTGGATGGTACTGTTGAGAAATTGCAACAGATTGCGTTGACTGCATTTCCTGAAGAAACTACAGCGCAGAGGAAGAAAATAATCTTCAAGTCATTGGTGAGGATCCTGCCTGACCCAGTGGCCGATTACTTTTCGATATTCGAGCCGACAACATACGACGCGGATTTGCCTGTGATCAGAAGAATCATGGCATTGAGAAAGTCCAGGGAACAAGCCACCAAAATTGCTGTGATAAGTAAAGTCACCACCCACCCCACTACCAACACAGCATCCAACAGTAGTCCAGTAGCTCCTCGGGCAGCAGACAAAGCTGAGGACTGGGCCCAAATTCGTCCAGCAGACTGGAAACCCTGGGCCTTGCATACTTTGGTCTCTCAAGAGGTCTTTCAACGAGCTCTCGAGGAAGAGGACAAGGACTCCAAGTTGGTGGGCGCAGATTCCCTGGATCAAGCCGCGTCAGATTGCAACCATGATCGAGGACGGGACAGCAGGAATAGAGGAAGAAGTCGCAGAAGAAGGAGCTGACCAATATCAGCCAGAAACCCTAAAACCAGAACCACTGGATTTTTAGGCGGCCTCCCCAATTAAATTGTCATGACCATGGCGGGGGCTCATGATAAAACATCGAATAATGGTCCTCCGGTGTACAGGAAAATCACTCTGAATGGGGCGAAAGTTCGACTTCTTCTAGATATGGGGGCTTCCCGATCTTGCCTGTTCCTTCCTTTCGTTCAAAAACATAAGAATGTTTTTGGATCAATGCAATCTTCCTCCATTATCCTCATAAGTGCAAATGATCAAGTTATTCCCAATCTTGGTCAAACTCTGCCACTCTATGTAAACACCCCTCTCCCAAATCACGGAGTTAATTATTCTTCTGTGATTTATAATCCCAGTGAGACTAAATACGATGGTTATTTAGGTCTCGATCTGCTGATAGCTTTGGGTGCCTCAATAAATTGTAGGCACCGAACTTTAACCTTTGATACTCATTCAAAAATCAAACAAAAACCACAAACCTCCCTTGACTCTATTAACCCGTCCAGCCCCGGCTAGTTTTGTAATGTTTGTTCACCAGAACCCGGCCGGTTTTCAAAAAATGGTTTTATTCCAGAAACAATAGCGAATGGGTTAGGAATGAAGGAAAAACCACGAAAAACAGCTCAAAAAGCTTAAAGAATTGTCCTACAGAGCCCCCGAAAACGTATTTTACAAGAGTACAAAATTGAAGGCAATTACCCCAAAAAAACAGGTTATTTGCGCGCTCACGCGCACGCACGTGGACTTTGAGAGTTTTCAACCATCGGCACGGTTGCGTGGGATACGTACACAGTTCCCATACAAATCTGAGCCCTCTTGAGTGGCTACACCTGAGGTTACGGTCGGCACAATTAGGATGACGCGCCAGGCGCGTCTCTGGGGCTGTGCGTTACATACATCGCCGACGCGTCAGGTGCGTCGCTGGGGCTGTACGGGTTAAGCAGCTAAAATCAGACCCTTTGCCTACCTCTCTCCCCGTCACTGCTGCAACCCAAAGTACTGAACAACCCCTACCCCTCCAACCTCATATCATCTCTCAAGCTATTATTTCCTCCACTATCACAGTTCCTCCTCTTCACGAGAAATGGGTACCATTAGTCCCTACCATTCAAGGAAATGTCCTTGTGACCCCACACCTCCAAAGCCCTTTCAATGGGGTGTGCCTAACCGCTCCTTGCCTGCTACCACACCAATTAAATTGCATCAAAATTGCCAACATATCAGACAAACCAGTTACCTTGCCTAAAGGCCTTGCCATTGGCGATGTCGAGACTCGTAAGTAACTCGACAGTTTAGGTTAAGTAATCATACTGGAAGTTCAAATTAGGCGCCAGTATTAGGCTAAGTTATATATCTATATAAAAGATATATACTATTTCGTATTAAGTTTATATGGGTATATTATCCATAAATATACCGGGTTATCATTATAATCAATCCGGTATATCTTTTAGTTAGTTAAATAAGTTTATATGGGTTTATTATCCATAAATATATCGGGTTATCATTATAATCAATCCGGTATATCTTTTAGTTAGTTAAATGACGCATAGGTGGAATATAACTGCGCATGCGTCATTCTCGGGACTGGCGGGTTCATCGCCATAAACCTCAGACTCGCTTTAGCTACGACCTCGAGAACATCTCCTTCTAGCCGCTCCAATACAACCACCTATTTCCTGCTAAGTCATCCTAATTCTTATCTCTTAGTGGCCACTATATCTTCTATCTCTTCCTACCACTATCATTGAGCTATCTATCCCTATCAACCAATAAAAGTAAGTTAACTCTTGTGAGTTTATAGGTAAATTTAGCTTTGTTTACTATCGAATTCTCACAAAATGGTCCTTCGTAACCTCTGATTTTTGCCTTATGCTATCTTTTCTTCTTTGTCTTTTCTTTCTTCTGCTTTCCTGTTGTCTACTATTTCCTGGCTATTCCTTCTTTCTGTTCCCTATTTCCTCTTCCCTGGTGTCCCCTGTAGGCTTGAGAGCTCGTGTTTGTTATCTGTGCCCTAATTTCCACCGGGTCCCGCTTGTTTTGCCCGACCATTGAGCCGCCGCCATGTGTTTCCGACTGGTGCATTTGACGGGGTGGGGGGGGGGGGGGAGGACTTTAACCGGGTGATAACTCGGTCTCTTCATCATTACCCCAAGTCTATTAGGAAGGTCTCTATATTAGGACATAGTTACGTCAGGGAGATCTATGTGGAAAAGCCTGTGTTCCACCCATTTTTTCAGGTTAGGACTTTTTCCCAAGGGGGTGCTAGGGTGGACAATATCAAGTCCTCTGCGGCCTGGGAGAGCCGCGTCCGATACCAGCCGGACCTGACCTTCTTAGCCTTGGGAGATAACGATATCCATCCCAAGACTGATATACGCTCTGTCGCCAACGCCATCCAGGACCTCGCTAAAGAGAATGAATCAATCTCAGGGGCCTGTAAAATAATAGGCCTGGAGACGAGACCGGCGCCCCGCGGTCTGACGGCAGAGCGATATAAAAGTATCAGGAACATGGTCAATCGCTGGCTGAAGAAAGTACTGCCTTTCACAAAGTACCGCTACCAGTCCATGGAGGTGCGGGACGGAGACTATAGTGAAGACGGCGTACATCTTCACAAACCTGGGAGATATTCAGGCTTTAAGGGACCAGTCGGATGAGGAATGGGAGGCGAGTACTTTCTCTAAGGTAGATCTGAGTAATAATTGGTAGGCTATAGGCTAGGTATAAAATTGCAACAATTAAATTAATGTAAAGTAGTATTATAAGGGTTAAATTGAATATGTTTGGTCTTAACTAAATTTAAAAGGGGTAATTACCACATACATTTTTGGTACCATTAGATGTTGGGCTAGCCTAGTTTAATATATGTTTACAATATAAATTGGCTTGTTATACACCCTTTTGGCCTCCCTTCCTTAGTGTACTCTAACAACAAAATTGCCGCATTTAATATAAGGTTTACCATTTAAAATTAAGTGTGGAGATATTTATGCGTTGTTCGTTTACTTTTATTATTGCGTTCCGCGTCATATTTCCCGCTTATTGCCCTACCCCGACATCACACGTTTAATTAATTATTACGTTTAAGTCGGGGTTCCCTATATCTTGCATTTATTGGCATCAGCTAACTTTCTGAGTGCACTTTACGTCCATATAGGTAAGATATAGTATTATTCAATTCTATTTCCTGTGTATTGCCATCATGTCGTTGACACTGTCCCAGTACAAGCGACGCAAGGGGGGTATCAAGAGTGATTTGACTAGGATCACCAAAGATATTGCTACATTTTTAGTTGATGCAAATAATGATGCGATTGAGGCTAAATTGGCTTCGGTATTAAGACAGCTCGAAGATTTAAATTTATGTCTCTGCGAAATGGAAACGCTCTATGAAGATGACGCTGAGTATTTCACGGACATAGAAACAGACGTAGATTATATAGAGTGTCTTGATAAAGTTATCATCCTCCTCAAAGGTAAGCTAAGACACAGGAGCCAAATCGTGCTGAAATGCCGGTATAAGATTGCCGAAAATAACCCTTCCTGTGTTTGACAGTGATCCCACTCTATGGTTGGGATTCTGGGATATGTTCCACTGTAGTGCCCACAGCAATGCGGAGCTCAGTGACATCCAAAAATTCACCCACTTAAGAGGTCAACTGAATGGCGAGGCAAAACAACTAATTGAAGGTTTCGCAATTGAGGGAGCCAGCTACCAAACAGCGGTTGCCCTTCTACAGAAAACCTATGGGCACAGGGATAGAATTAAGGCGGCACATATAACTAACCTTACTACTTTGAATCCTCCCTCTTACAATGTCGAGGAACTAAAGGGCTTCTATGCTAGTTTTGAAAGTACACTGAGGTCAATAGAGACCCTACAAATTACCCTTCATGAAGCTGGTGTTGTGATTCTCATGAATAAATTGCCATCCCCACTAAAGGAAACATTAAAGAGAACTTTAGGTGAAGAAGATCTGGACCTAGAAAGGTTTGTCCAGGCTTACCAGACAGAAGTTTTTAACATGGAAAGTGTAGCAGAACGGTCTACACCACGCATACCAGTTGCTTCAGCATCCTTTGCGGTGCAGGAGGCCCCGGTGCGAAGTAAGGGTTGTAAGTTGTGCGAAGAGGCACATGTTTGGTTCAAGTGTCTCAGATACAAAACCAGTGCTCTAAAAGTAAAACGCGCAAAGCAACTCAACCTTTGCACCGGGTGCTTATCTTCAACCCACGGGAGCAATGGTTGTGTGAACCCTGACATCCGCAACTGCAAATTCTGTCAAAACAGACACTACCATATCCTCTGTCAGTCCAGATCTCATTGGGACGGTGCAAAGAAGGAGCAAAAACCTCAACAGGTAACAAAGACCAAGACGCAAACTACCACGATGTCTGTGTCGTCAAAGAAGACTAGTATTATCCTCCCAACTGTTATGTTGCCAATAGTTAAGGAATCAAGAGGAACAGTCAAGATGAGAACACTGCTGGATCAGTGCTCACAGCGCACCTTCATTTTAAATTCCGCTCTAGACTCGATCCATTATATAAAAGTGGGTGATGAAGAGCTAGAGCTGCGAGGGTTTACCGGAGCATGTGAGAGCAGAAAGTACCCAGTAGTGTCCTTCAAATACAAGTTCCGGGGCAGAAACTATCCTCTACAAGCACTTGTGGTAGAAACTCTCCCGGATCACAAAGGATCAGAATGACTTGAAGCAGACATGAGAGTTTTGTGAAACAAGGGTTACAAATTAGCTGATCCTCTAATGACACAGACATCTCGACTGGACTTGTTGGTTGGTCCCGATTATTATTATGACTTAGTGCGGCCAGGGTACAAAAAGGAGGGTGACATAATTCTCTTACCCACTAAATTTGCCTATGCACTAAGTGGCTCATGCCATAACGACAAGTCTAGCGCCCAAGTAGAGGTAGTTACAATTTTGAAAGTTGTGGTCACCTCGATGGATCAATGTATATCCACGGAATCAAGTAATCCATGTCATAATGAATTAAAATGTATGTGGGAACTGGATCATCTAGGAATTTCTCCAAACGAAGATTCAAGGGAAAACATGACTGCTTTGGAAATATACAAGGAGACAGTAACATACTCTGCACAGAATCAGCAATATGAAGTCAGACTGCCATGGAACTAACATAAAGAGAAGCTGCCTTCTAATTATGGTTTAGCAGCGGGTCGCCTAAGGGGTCTGCAGAAGCGTTTCAAACAAGAACCTGTCTATTGTAGTCACTAGACCAACGTTATCCAAGATCAGCTTCATCGTGACTTTATTGAAGAGATTCCTTTCGGTGTTACTGAAACAGTCATTATTTGGCTCATCACAAGGTCACCAAGAATAGCACAACGACGCCCGTTCGTATTGTGTACAACTGTTCCGCTAGTATTGGCAAGGGCAGACCAAGTCTTAATGACTGCCTTTACACAGGGCCATCACTAGTGCCGGATCTAGCAAAAATATTGCTGAGATTCAGGGTCCACAAATATGCCTGGATAAGTGACATCGAGAAGGCCTTTCTCATGTTGAGACTTCATGAAGAAGATTGTGACTACACCCGATTTCTGTGGCCGAAGGATCCCTTGGATTTATCTTCGCCCTTACTTTGCTACCGATTTAAGGTAGTGTTGTTCGGGCGACTTGCTCACAGTTTCTTCTTAATGCCAAGATCTTGAAGCATCTTTCCATTATCAAAGAGGATCCCGGAGTTGTGGAGGCTATTAAGGAAGGTTTGTACATTGACAACCTCCAGGGGACAGGCAGTGAGGAAGAGACTGTCATTAACCCGGGAACTGCGGGGAGACTCTTAAGAGTCAGAGAAAAAAAAATCGAAAAAGAAAAAAAAAAAAAAAAATATATATTTTTTATTTTTGTTTTGCCCCTGGGCCATGCAAAATATCACTCCTCTACCTCCCCTCCTTCCCCACTTTCCTCCCCTCCTTCAGTTATCACCTATTTTCCCTGTTATTCCCTTATTCTGAGGTATATTTTCGTGCTAACATTAGCGAGTTGCAAGCAGGGCCTTGTCATCACTGTTAGCAAGCGAGTGCAAGAGAGAGAGAGAGAGTATCGATCGACTGTGTCTCAGTGGCCTTGGGGAAAATTGGCGGGAAAGCAGGTTGCCTCACCCATACATTATATAACTCGCGGCCTGTATCTCCGATTTTGACCATCCCAACGCTGTTTTCACTCGTTTTATTGTTGTTTCAGGTTAATACCTTTATAATCAACCCATAATAGGCGCGTTTGGATAAGTATTAATGCTAGTTATGATAAAATTAATATTTTAGTGATGGAAACAGCTCAAATACGTCAGCACAGGCGAACGTTTCTAATTACCCCCATGCGCACTTCTTAGGTTAAGCGTTACTGGGATGCCCATTGTCGGGAATAGGGTAATGATCCCGACAGTTTTAGGTCCAATAGGGCATTTGAATTTGGCGGTATCGTATCGCATGTGCGATTTCGGCTAGTTGTTGTTGTTGTTGTTGTTGTTCCCCATGCTGCCTGGCCGAACAGCCCCAAGGCCCCGAGCAAAGCCAAGGCCATAACCGAGCGCCCCCACAGAACCCTACCCTACCTGGCTGATCAAATTAAGGGTAAATTTGCTACTGTAACTAAATCGCTAGCCACGTATGATAATTATGCTCAGCAGGTATATGGTTTATTGACAAGTACTGACGATGTGGAAGAAGAAATGTCAGCAGATCTTGAGTACGTTGAGGATGTTAATACAGCCTTAGCCAGACTATCTTCCACACAAGAAACACCCCCTGTTAAGGATACCGGTACACCAAAGGCGACTGGCTTTAACCTGCCGAAGCTTACTTTGCCTACCTTTTCCGGGGATTCTACTACCTGGACTGGACTTTGGGATATTGTTGAGTGTTCCGTCCATCGGAATAAAACACTCACATCCATCCAAAGTTTCACCTATCTCCGTGGCCAATTGAAAGGGGAGGCATTGAAGTTGATCGATGGGTACAAGCTAGAAGCTACAAGCTACGAGTCTGCAGTGGAGTTGCTGAAAAGAACTTACGGGAGAGAGGAAGTCATCAAGACCGCATTAATTACTAAATTCTTCACTCTAGATCCTCCATCCTATGATGTGACAGACCTAAAGGAGTACTATGCCTCCTTTGAGAGCCTCCTCCGATCTATGGAGACAATGGCCATCACCAAGGAGGAAATATTTAGTGTAAATATCTTGAACAAGATACCCTCTCCCCTACAGGAAATTGTAAGAAGACAACTAAGCGATTCTCCACTAAACTTGGAAGCGTTGGTGCAGGTGTACCAGACTGAAGTGTTTAACATTGAGAGTTGTTGTTGTTGTTGTTGTTCCCCAAGCTGCCTGGCCGAACAGCCCCAAGGCCCCGAGCAAGGCCAAGGCCATAACCGAGCACCCCCACAGAACCCTCCCTGCCGACCTCAATAAAGCCTGGGTGACCAAAGCCACTCCATGGCAGGGAGCTGAGGAGGGTGCAGAAACGCCCGGGAAACCAAAGCCACACCCAGGGCCCTGTGCCCCTCAGCCATTATAAAGAGAAAGTTGAGGGGCAAAGGAAAAATGTGACGCTTTGGCTTCCAATATTGGTAGATTGGGAGGTCAATCCACGGAAGAGACGCCGTCACTTGAGATCTAGAAAATATATAAGTAAAAGGAACAGTCAGAGTAAGCTATGGGTATGGCAGAGATCGCTTAGTTCTCACTCTGATAGACCAGCCCATCACCAAACATTGAGAGTACTGGACACTACCGACCCGTGGAGATGTCGCCATCCACTGCAGCTTTCCCGGTACAGACTTCTCCTAAACAGAAAGGCCAATATCATTAGGTTGCAAGTTGTGCAGTGTCCACGGTCATCTGTGGTACCAGTGTCCTAAGTATCCTAAGGCTACACAAAAAATTGGCAAGGCTAAATCGCTTAATTTTATGTACCAGCTGTCTGGCAAGAGACCACTTCAACAGTACTTGCACCAATTCCTACATCAAACCTTGTAAGTATTGCAAGGGGAAACATTGGTTTTCCCTTTGCACCCAGTCTGATCGGCACGACGGCAAAGAAAAGGGGAGAACCACCAAAGAGTCACATGAGAAAGGTAAAAGCGAGGGTAATAAAGTATTTGCTATGTCCATTGCTTCTCGGGAATGTCAATTGCTTCCTACTATGATGCTGCCAGTAGTGGGGAGTAATAATAAGCCTACAATGACGCACACCTTACTCGACCAGTGCTCACAGAGGTCATTCGTTCTGCGGTCATCATTACCCCAGCTCAAGTGTACCAGCAAGGGTGAAGAGAATTTGCGTCTCCATGGTTTCACTGGTGAAGTAGATTCCAGTGACTATGATATAGTGGAGATTTCCTATGTTAATAGAAAAAAGGTATGTCTCATCAAGGCTGTTGTGGTCGACAAACTACCCAGTTTCTATATAGCATCAGAGATTCAACCAAATTTGAAATATCTCAGAAGCAAGGGTTATAAACTGGCTGATGATCAACTCTCTGCTAACAATGGAATTATGCTACTGGTCGGAGCTGATTATTACTACGACCTGCTTCACCCTGGATATCGGCGGGTAGATAAGCTAATAATGCTCCCCACGATCCAAGAGTGTGCCATTTCTGGATCCTATGCCACTTCCCCTCAAGACACACAGGTGGAGGTGGTTACGGTCATCAAGGTAGCAGTAAGCCCCATAGATAAATATATTAGGCCAAATGTGCCTGATAATACATGTACTGATATAGATAAGCTATGGGACTTGGACAATATTGGAATTGACCCACATGAACTTGATCGGGAGTCCAAGCTAGCGTTGAGCTCGTATGAAGAGACTGTAACGTATGACTCTGGCAGGGGTCAGTATGTGATAAGGCTCCCTTGGAATGATAATAAGAGTAAATTACCTACTAATTTCCATCTAGCACTTGGTAGATTACGTGGCCTTCAGAAGCAGTTTGTCAAGGATCCAAAGTATTGCGAGAGTTATGCGGCAGTACTACACGAGCAGGTACAACGTGGATTTGTGGAAAGAGTAGATCTCAGAGAGTAAGGGGATAACATCCATTACCTTGCTCACCATGGGATTAAAAAGGACAGTTCCACCACTCCTGTTCGTATTGTGTATGACTGCTATTGCTAAATCCAGTGATCGCTCCTATAGCCTGAATGATTGTCTGTACACGGGTCCGTCCCTGGTCTCTGATCTCGCGCAAATTATGTTGCGCTTCAGATGTCATAAGTTTGCATGGGTCGCCGATATTGAGAAGGCCTTCCTGATGCTTCAACTCCATCGTGAAGACAGGGACTTGACAAGATTTTTATGTCCACGGGACCCAATGGATCTAGATTCAGAGTATCTGGTCTACAGGTTCAGAGTCGTCTTATTCGGGGCGACCTGTTCCCAGTTCCTTCTCAACGCTACTAACTTGCGACATCTTGAGGAGGCTGGACTAGATCCTGACTTCAAGAATGAGATCAAGCAGGGGATCTATGTGGACAATCTTCAAGGCACTGGAGACGATGAAGATTTATTGCTCGAAAGATGCTGGGAGATCCGCGATATATTTGCCAAGGCTCATCTATACTTGAGAGAATGGGCCACTAATAGTGATCTTTTGAAAGGTCAATTTGCTTCTGACGGTGTAGCTACTGAGAATAGTGAGGTGAAGTTTTTAGGCCACAAATGGGACACTACCACAGATTGTATATCCTTCTGTCACACCCCATGCGGCAGTGAGCTTATGACCAAGCGAAACTGCTTAAGCTTGTCAGCGATGTTGTTTGATCCCCTAGGTTTTTTGCTGCCTGGAACTATCCGTGCTCGTATGTTTTTACAGCAACCGTGGCGGCTAAAACTAGATTGGGACACGCCCCTCCCGACTGAGTAACAAGATACATGGCGTTTAATTCGGTCGGACCTTTCCACATATTGCAAGGTCCAACTTAATCGTCAGATTATTAGTGGTCAACAAGGTGGATCTACATGCCTTTTCTGATGCTAGTAATAGTGTGTACGGTACTGCCATATACATATGCAATGGTAGTGAAGCGAAACTGGCTATAGCGAAGGCCAAAGTAGCCCCTATAAAGAAAATTTAAGTTCCTAAATTAGAACTTACTGCATTGCTTCTGTCTGCTCGTCTAATAAAGTTTACACTGGATGCTTATACAGACATACTACAGATTAATAACGTCTATGTCTGGAGCGACAGTCAAATAGCACTTTCATGGGTACACAGCCAGAAAGTGTTACCTGTTTATGTTTCTAATCGCACTGATGAGATACATAACTTAGTTCCTACAGCTAAATTTCGCTATGTGAGCACCAAGGATAACCCCAGTGACATAATTTCCCGGGGGATCTCGGCGCAACAGTTTATGTCGTGCTCTATTAGGTGGCATGGACCTCCATGGCTTATATCTCCAACTGAATGGCCTCAGGATTTCAGGGAATTCATATCTGATCCTTCAAGTCGGCCCCAAGATGATGTGTTAAGTAGTTCGACTGTGAGTACTACACATCAGGATAACAAGTTGGTAGAGTGGGAACGGTACGGCAGCTATGATCAAGTAATACGGGTATTTGCATGGATATACCGTTTCATTAACAACATGAGAAGTCGGGCTCACGGGTCTTTCCTTAGTGAAGATTTGAAGCATATCAGACTCCATGAATTGAGATCAGCAGAAGCGAAACTAATATATTTAGTACAAAGGGAATCTTATCCTACTAAACATCAAATCCTGAGCAAGGAGTCAAAGGCCAAACCCTCTAACTTAATGAGGCAGCTAGGATTATATATGGAAGGAAGCATAATTAAGTGTAGAGGCAGGATACAAAAGGCGGACATTATTGATTCTGCGAAATATCCTGTCTTCCTTACCTCCTCTCATTTGATTACCAAACTGTTGATTCGCCAATGCCATAGGACCTGCCTACATTTTGGCGTAAATTATGTTCTGGCGTATATTCGACAACGTTGGTGGATCCCTAAGATGCGACAAGCAATTAAAGGAATCCACAATAGCTGTACTATCTGTAAAAGATTACAGGGTAAGCCTTACTCCCCAGTAGATCTACCTCCCTAACCTGAGTTCAGGGTACAAAGGACTGAACCAATTCAGGTAACCGGGGTAGACTACACCTGAGCGATTCAAGTTAGAGAATCGCCCGGTAATATCATCAAGGTATATGCCGTTCTATTCACATGTGCGGTAACCAGAGCGATTCATATTGAATTGATTGAAGACCTATCCAGTGAGGGGTTTTTGCATTCTCTAAGACGCTTTGCAGGCCGCAATGGTTTCCCTCAAATTATTATGAGCGATAATGCGACTTGTTTTGTCGGGGCCTCTAAATATCTTCAGAGTTTAATGGATGACCCGCAAGTTGTGGCTACCCTCACTGGAAAGGGTTGTCAGTGGAAATTTATACCAGCACGTGCACCATAGTTCGGGACAATTTGGGAGAGAACAATCGGTAGTGTCAAATCTGCCATGAAGAAGGTATTAGGAAGGGCACTGGTGACCAGAAGGGAGTTGCAAACCATCTTAATAGAGATTGAGATGTCAGTCAACGACAGGCCCTTGACCTATACCTCGGCAAATGTTGATGACCTCTTACCCATTTCGCCTTCTATGCTAAGACGTGGACGAACCCTTAATACCTTTCCTAGATCGTCAGTAACCGACGAAGATCTACAAGACCCTACGTTTGGCGATGCTGACACCACCCGTCGTCGCTTCCAGTATGTGAACTAGGTGTCGGAATATCTATGGAAACGGTGGACCCAAAAATATTTGTTGTCTCTTCGTGAGCGTCACTCCAATATGATCAAAGGGACGAATCAACCATGGCCTCGTATCGGGGATATCGTACTGATTCATGATGAGCGTCCTAGGTTATTTTGGAAGCTTGGGAGGATTGTCGATTTGTTCCAGGGCATTGATGGTCTTATAAGGGTTGCTAGATTACGAACTTTGACTGGGGTTACTACTCGCCCAGTCGTAAGGTTATATCCCTTGGAGCAGGGTGTAGAACTGCCGGATGATACTGGCGTCTCTACTGATACCCCTCCGCGGGAGAGTGCTGGTGACAGTGCTCCTCAGGGTGGGGCAGTTGATGATGAGTTTCAGGTGGCGCTCGCCCCAAAAGGAGGGCGGCTATGAGTTCCGTGGATCTTTGGAGATCTAAGATCAAACAAGGTGATCTTTGAATCTTCGATGTCCTTTTGTTTTCTGTATATAGCTACTGTATATTGTTTTTGGTGGCGGGCAGTATGTCGGGAATAGGGTAATGATCCCGACAGTTTTAGGTCCAATAGGGCATTTAAATTTGGCGGTATCGTATCGCATGTACGATTTTGGCTAGTTCTTTGTGTATTGTAGTTTATTATTAAGTGTAGGTTAAATATTAACTGTAATGTATAAATATCTACATCAGCTCTAGATGTATCATGAAACCAAGTTATGGGTTATAATTATTATGAGCCGGCAGCCATATGTAATTGCGCGAAGCGATCGGACGCCGGCTCTTTAGTCTCTCAATCACCACCATACAGCCAACAACTTCCCCCCGGCTTTTGACTCACCTTTAGTCCACCATGAACTACCATTGATAATATCTAACAACAGTCCTACATCACCAGTCCTCTAAACTAAGTTCATTGTATCGATATTGTATTATGTGAACATTCCTACATGTCATGCAATTGAATTAGCAGTGTGAAATAGGACCGGACTCCATCTATTAACTTCGCCGTATTGGTAATTACTATATAACTATTTGTTAGGATATTTTCATGTACCAGTGATATGCAATTTAACCTCTTTATCTAAATTCCCGACACCCATAGAATAATGTCTCAAGCACATTTATATCTTAGAGAGTGGGCTGCCAATAGTCCTCAACTACGTGACCTCCTGCAATTGGATGGTGTTGCTGCCAAGGATCAAGAGCGAGTGAAGACATTAGGACTCTTATGGTTACCTGACACTGATCTGTTGACGTTCAACGCTAGTCTCCCAGAGACCAATAAGGCAACAATAAGAGAGTGCTTAAGAGTGACGGCACAACTGTTCGATCCACTCGGAGTACTACTGCCTGTTACAATAAGGTCCAGAATTTTCTTACAGCAATTATGGAGGCTGAAACTAGATTGGGACGATCCGCTACCTGACGACTGCACTACCGAATGGTCTACAGTTACCAAGGACCTGCACCTCTGCTGTGACTTTACTTATCCTCGGAGGACGGTATATGCTGATTCAGTGGAACTTCATGCGTTTAGCGATGCAAGTTGTGTCGCCTACGGCACTGCAATATATTTTGTGAGCCCGGAACATAGCTGTCTGGTCATCGCTAAAGCAAAGGTCGCTCCCATAAGATCCATAACTATACCAAGATAAGAGCTAACTGCTGCTTTGCTAGCCGCCAGATTAATCAAATTTGTGGAGGAAGCCTATCATAATATTGTAAAAGTCGACAAAATTGTTTTATGGTGCGACAGCCAGGTTACATTGCATTGGTTGCGTAGTATGAAGAAGCTTCCAGTGTATGTCGCATACCGAGTTGACGAAATAAAATCCCTTCTTCCGACTGCAGACTTCCGGTACGTGTCCTCTAAAGAAAACCCTAGTGACTTACTGTCTAGAGGTGTTTCGGCAAAACAACTGAAATCTTCTGCCTTTTGGTGGGAGGGGCCCATGTCGCTCCGAAACAAAGACGAGTGGCCAGAAGATATAATACCTGATGACCCAACGCCAAAAGTAACTAGCCAAGTCATTGGGACTAATGATGAACAGGACACAGTTATGGAACTGGGAAAAATATGGCAGTTATGATAAATTAATTCGGATAGTTGCATGGACTATTCGATACAAGAATAATTTGAAGGCAAAAATTAAAGGGACGTCTCCCACAGACAGTGCCCTCCTCAGCATAAAGGAGCTAAAAGTAGCAGAAAAGATTATAGCTCAAAGATGTCAGCAGGAATGCTTCCCAAAGGAGTACGAGATGCTGTCTGGTGACAAGGGTACTCGCAATAATTTGGTAAACCAATTGGGACTTGTCATGAAAGGAGGATTAATTGTATGTGAAGGTAGATTGAAGTTAGCTGCTCTTCCGGATTCAATGAAATATCCGATACTACTGCCTTCCGAACATCCTTTCACTACCATGCTCATCTATATGTGTCATTGTGTCTGTCGTCAATATGGAGTTAATCACGTGGTCGCATATATACGGCAGAGGTGGTGGATTCCTAAGATAAGACGAGCAGTTAAACAAGTGACCAGTAAGTGTATAACCTGTCGTAAAATACAGGGTAATACCTACGAGAAAGCTAGAGTACCTCCTCTACCAGACATCAGGACTACTCCTAGAGATCCCTTCGAGGTCACAGGGGTTGATTATATACAGGAGCAATTCCTGTCCGGGTCTCACACAACAACAAGGCTTATATGCTTTTATGTACGTGCGCTACTACAAGAGCTATTCACATTGAAGTAGTTAGCAATATGACCTGTGACAGCTTTATCCATGCATTCCGGAGATTTTGTAGTAGGCAGGGATTTCCACAGATAATGTTAAGCGACAATGCTGCTACATTTGTGGGAGCTTCCAGACACTTGGAAGACATCCAAAGCGATCCCAGTCTTCAGGCTCATCTTGCCGAAATCCGATGTGAATGGCGTTTTATCCAAGCACGTGCGCCTTGGTTCGGAGCTATTTGGGAAAGAGCCATAGGTATTGTGAAGGCTGGGCTTAAAAAAGTACTAGGTCGTGCTCTAGTCTCCTTTGAGGAACTAACTACTGTCCTATTGGAGCTGGAGGCTACCGTGAATGATCGCCCTTTAACATATGTCTCGGGTGATCTGGAGGACCCTTGCCCTATTACTCCATCCATGCTGGTTAAAGGTCGTAGACTTCGTGACTTCCCAAAGGACCTAATTCAGCTAGATGAGCTGCAGGATCCTAGTTACGATAGTAAAGCAGCGATACACAGCAGGTACAATTACATCAATAAATTGATCCGGGACCTATGTAGGCGTTGGTCTAGTGAATACTTGGCATCACTATGAGAAGCCTATAAGAATAAAAGTGGATCATCAAGCAGTGTATAGCCAAAGGTAAATGACAACGTTCTTATACATGACGAGGGACCTCGTGTCCTTTGGAAACTTGGTAGGGTAGTTAAACTATACCCAGGACGAGATGATCTGGTTAGAGTGCTCCAGATTAGGACAAAAACTGGCCTGACCACTCGACCCATCGTCAAGTTGTATCCATTGGAACAGGAAATCGAACGCATTTCGATCCCTCAACCCGCGGTCACTGGTGATGGTGTTAGCTCTCACGACTCCACCCCTATGTCACCAGCGGTCACTGGACCATCTGCCAGTAACGATCCTGTTGGAAGATTACCTCTTCGCAGAGCCGCTGTTAGCTCTTCACAGCTTTGGAGATCTAACATCGCTGCGGGATTATTACAGATAATGTATATATTGGTGGTGGGAATGTGTCGAGACTCGTAAGTAACTCGACAGTTTAGGTTAAGTAAACATACTGGAATTTCAAATTAGGCGCCAGTATTAGGCTAAGTTATATATCTATATAAAAGATGTATACTATTTCATATTAAGTTTATATGGGTTTATTATCCATAAATATATCGGGTTATCATTATAATCAATCTGGTATATCTTTTAGTTAGTTAAATAAGTTTATATGGGTTTATTATCCAAAAATATATCGGGTTATCATTATAATCAATCCGGTATATCTTTTAGTTAGTTAAATGACGCATTGGTGGAATATAACTGCACATGCGTCATTCTCGGGACTGGCGGGTTCATCGCCATAAACCTCAGACTCGCTTTAGCTACGACCTCGAGAACATCTCCTTCTAGCCGCTCCAATACAACCACCTGTTTCCTGCTAAGTCATCCTAATTCTTATCTCTTAGTGGCCACTATATCTTCTATCTATTCCTACCACTATCATTGAGCTATCTATCCCTATCAACCAATAAAAGTAAGTTAACTCTTGTGAGTTTATAGGTAAATTTCGCTTTGTTTACTATCGAATTCTCACAGGCGAACTAGATATGTATTCGGAAGAATATTCTGTTCCCTCCGAATCTTCACCTCCATATAAAAAAAAACTTCCTGACATTCCATCCACTCTCACTTCTACCCAGCAAACTGACCTCAGAAACTTCCTAATTTCCTATCAAGATATTTTCGCTACCTCTAGCCGAGATATGGGGAAAACGGACATGTTGCATCACCCCATTCACACCGTGGGCCACCCCATCAAGCAACCCATTAGGAGGAAAAAACCTATTCAACGACAGGAAGAGGAGAAGCAAGTCCAAGATATGCTCGCCACAGGCGTTGTAAAATCATCTACCAGCCCTTGGTCTTCTCCGGTGGTACTGGTCCGCAAGAAAGACGGATCAACCCTGTTTTGCATCGATTTCCGGCAGCTCAATGACGTCACCATTAAAGACACCACACCACTTCCCAGGATTGACAACTCTCTCGACTCATTACTTGGTGCCAAATGGTTCACCACTCTGGACCTACAAGCTGGCTACTGGCAAGTACCCGTCTTGCCTGAACATCAACAAAAGACAGCATTTTCCACTAGCCAAGGATGCCTGTACGAGTTCACTGTACTACCTTTTGGATTATGCAATGGCCCAGCTACATTTTCCAGGTTGATGGAATCGGTATTGCAAGGTTTAACCTGGGAAACCTGTCTTGCATACCTAGATGACATTATTGTGTTCGGTAAAACCTGGGCAAAACATCTGCAAAGACTACAACAAGTGTTCCAAAGAATCCGAGATGCTAACCTAAAACTAAAACCTGCAAAGTGCATTCTAGCTAAAAGCAAGGTCAACTTTCTTGGACACATTGTTTCTGAAGAAGGAATTGCACCCGACCCTAGTAAACTTGAAGCAAGCAGTAAAATCACCCCTCCTCTTAACGTAAAAGTTGTATATGCTTTCCTTGGCCTAGCTTCATATTACAGAAGATTTGTGAAGAACTTTGCCACCATTGCCAAACCACTACATGACCTCGCAAGGAAAGAGGAACCCTTCTTGTGGACTGATATACGTCTCCAAGCCTTCAATGATCTCGGGACCAAATTAGTTGCATCTTCGGTGGTCTCATTTCCGGACTACACCAAGCCTTTCCGGTTGTACACTGATGTGTCACAATTTGGTATTGGGGCCATATTAGGTCAGACCAGAGACGGCATAGAACATATCATTGCATGTGCCAGCCGCACCCTCAACCCGGCTGAAATTAATTACCCTGTAACGAAAAGAGAATGTCTCGGCATGATTTGGGCTTTACAGTATTTTAAAGCGTACCTGGCGGGAGTCAAGGTCACCGTCATCACAGATCACCACGCCCTTCAATGGCTGCGAAAATCAGACACCAAAAATGCTCTGACAGTCAGGTGGAGGAAATCTCTAGAGGAATTTGATATAGATATTGTTTATCGACCAGGAAAGTTGCATACTAATGCTGATGCATTCTCTCGGCTACCAATACCACCCTCCAAATCTGCACCTCATCACGATGAACCACCACACACTATCCTTGCTATTCACCATCAAGACTCGTTAAACAACAGTCAACAAGACCTTCTGCAAGCTTATCAACAACACGAAAAACCAGACTGGATGCCAAGGAAGATATTCAACCCATTAACCAGACGGGGTGATAATCTCTTCACCATCGAAGGATTTTTTGTTATCACTCCAGAAGCTGCATTATCCACCATTCAGTCCATCCATATGGATAAGGGAATCCATCTGGCACAACGAAAACTTATCTCCACCTTTCAACAAGTTTACTGGACACCATCACCTTACGTCACTGCCAAACGCATCACTGAGTCATGCAAAGCATGTGCGTTGGGAAAGGACAGAACCCGCACAGCTGGTCCATCCGGAAAGTTAGTTGCCTCCAAACTTTGGCAATTGCTTGCAGTAGACGCAATGGGGCCATTGGACAATAGTCATGGTTTCAAATACATCATCACTTTTGTGGACACGTACTCCAAGTATGTCATTGCATGTCCAGCAAAAGAACATTCAGCCATTGCAGTTGCTGAAGCACTCATTCAACATGTCTTCCCTTATTTTGGCCTACCAGAAGCAGTTCATTCCGACAATGCCCCAGAATTCACTAGTCACATATGGTCGCAGTTATCTCTGATGTGCGGGTTCAAGATAAGCCATTCCTCCCCATACCTGGCCTCAAGGGAATTCAATCTGTGAGAGAAGCCACTGAACCATTGCCAATCAAATCCGAACCGGGTTGCAACAAATGGATTCCAAAGATTGGTCCAGTCAAGTCAAAATTGTGCAATGGGGGATCAACACTTGCCCTCGAGAAGACGGAATATCACCCCATGAATGTGTATTTGGAGTGGCACCACTGCTCCTTCCCCTCAGTCATCTAGCTGCCCCGTATGAGCCCTCCTCCAATTTCGACCAGTCTTTAGTACACCTCAAGAATCGACTACCACAAATTCAGTATGTGCAAGATCTTCAGCCTGATGAAACTCCCAAATCCAGCCCTCACTGTGTTGGTGATCTAGTTATGGTTGCTCACTTACCAGTACCATCCAAGCTCAAACCCAGGTTTAAAGGTCCTTTTGAAATATTGTCTGTTCCAAAGTGCTACCAGGTTACCGTGAATTATTTTGGTGAGTCGCTCACATATCGTAATAGGCATGTCCGTAGATGTCAGCCTATTAATGAGAATATAGTTATGCTTGCTGACCCCATTCAGAATGACACATTGCCTGCAACTAATAACCAGAATTTAGGATCCACAGAACATGCCACACCTGATCTCACTCTACCTGTGAGGCTGTGACACCCTCACGCAGACAAAGACCCTTACCTGACTTAAACCCTTTACCTCATACACCCACCCCCCTGTTACCGCCACGCCCACCCCCTATTATTTACACACCTATTCCTGTTTTACCTACACACACTGTCTCTGCACCTCCAACCCTTCCCTCACAAGTTGGTCATCCACCACACCCTCTACCTGTTCAGGCCTCACCATCTGTCAGTGTACCTAACCCTTCAGAATCCTCAGGTACTTTACCTACAACTCCTATAATTGCCAACATTCCTAACCTCATCACTTCACCTGTCACTTCAGCTCCTCACCCTTCCTCTTCTTTGCCTCTTTCTTTACCTATTCCTCTTTGTTTCCAGTCTTTTCGGTCCCCAATCTTATGCTTCTAAACTAAAATCCCCAGTTCCTTCCGTATCTCACTCCACAACTAAACCAGTTACACAACCTCTTCTGTTACTTACCAGGACTTGTCCCCAACCTTCTTCTAGCACACGTCCTTCTCCATTAATTCGTCCCAGACACAACATAACAAATAGACCGTCACTATCCTCTAGCTCAGCTTCCTCACCTTCCCCACAATCACGTGTTTACAAACCTTCTCTAATCCCTACTCGATCTAATCCTACATGCACAAGATCTGGTCGGCGTGTGATGCCCCCTCAACGATGGGTGCCTACCTTCAAGCCGACTTACATCCGGCGAGAGCAACCCAAGCCTACCATACCAGCTCCACTCCTGGCCACTCCAACTAGTGTGAGGTCACCCCTACCTGGTCCAGCAACACCTACATCCATGCACACATCACCAGTCAACCCTGTCCGAGTCACTACTCCTCCACATCCAGAAGTGCTCAGACTTCCTCCACGGACACCTCCTCCAACAGCGACTCCTTCGACAACTCCACCAGCAATGAAGATAAACAGTGTCTCCATTTTTAATGGCACCGAACCAACACCTGTGAAAACCCCTAGCCACCTGGTGCAACTAGCTGCTCACGCCGAAGTACCTCTACAACTAACCCTGACCATGGACGTCGCCAAGCCTGTGGACGTGCCTACCACGTTATGGCTGCTTACTCTGCAGAACCTGACACCCGTCATAAACACAACCACCACCCGATCCTACATACTCCAATCGCGAGGTCGCGACTTTTTCTTCGCAGATAGTGGTGAAATGACGGGGTTGGTGAAATACCAAAGACAGTTGCAGAATTACCAGCCTGCAGTTGGATCAACAGAATAAACCAGGAACACGGAAACCACGGAGACACACGAAAATGCAGGATCCACCCCTTCCTTCTGGAGCTTCTCATGTTCTATGGGATCAAACAGCATTCACGAGCATGGGAAATTCCAAAAGCCAATCACAGCCCTGGTTTCAAACCGCACCAGCCAACCACAAGACAGCATTTCCTCCATCCCCAGATCTTCAATATGATGAAAGCATGTTTATGCAAATTAAACATCAGCGACCAGAAGCCTACAGGTATAAATGGACCTGAGCAGGAGTACCAGTTATGACGAACCTGGAGATGTCATAACCCCAAGAAAAGAACCACTAATAGACAAGCAATAACCAAGTTTGTCTAGGAGTTTGTATGATGGTGTAATCCTTACAAGTAGGATTTCTCCATTAACAAGCTAAATAAATACTATGTAAACCTTAAATGTACTACCTATTATATAAGTAAACTTATAAATATTACCCATCTATGTCTACGATAAGTATTAAACCTCACAACTCAATCACAACGAATTCACAATACCCCTATTTCCGCGAGCTCATGTAAAAGAGAGTCAAGAATTAAGTCAGATATCACCTCAAAGATTTAGTGGAAATGTATGCAAACATTCGCTGCGGTACTGTACTAAACCCTGAAAAGGAACAGGACAGCCAACCACAGTGGGAGTTTGTACCCGGAGAGTGCTATACCTGTAGTGCCCCTTGAAGTCTGGAACCTGAAGTCCTGCTCGAGTGACGCCCTACCCCCCTGAAATGCTGCTCAACGAACCTATGATCTACGTCGGCCAGACTTGCTCTCTCTACCCTCCAACATTACCCTAAGTGCCTCTGTATATCTTACGTTGTGTTTATTGTTGTCGAGGTATAAGAAAAATATGTGAATTGTGTAAGCGTGTAATTCTATTTAGATCTGTGCCCAAGATCCTTATTTTGCGTATGTGTTAAGCCTTCTGAATCTTGCAGTAATTCTTATCTAGATCTGTGTCCAAGATCTAATCTTCATCTTGTTTAATATCCTCTAGAACGTCCTACGCATACGTTAAATAATTGTGTTAATTGATTCATCTCGCCACGCACTCACAGATTTTCCTAGTATATGTATTCAGTTATGTATGTTGCAAGTTGAGGTCGAAGTGTATTTCGTGTTTTAATTCCCCTTCATAATTCTTAACTTATTACCTAGAACTTACGCTAATTTTCATAATTAAGTTATCTCAGCATCCTCGTTGAGAAGTGTGATTATTAATTAATTATACATACTTCCCGAGCCCCCATCTTACGTTCGATTATTTAATCACTATTGTAATTATTTTATGAACTAGTATTACCTATTACCGTTCATTTGATTACTGATGTAGATAATTCTGATTCTTCCTGGCTAGGAATTCTAGCATTGCATAGAGTCTGTTATCTAACAATTCATCATATCGAATACACCGCTTATTAACGTGAATTCTTATTAAGACTCTGTTAACCTGTTCAGACATCTTGTTCATACCTGTTTGAGTATTTCCGCAGTACAACTTCGTCTTGTACGTTACTTTCATTATAATTAATATTGTGCTAATTATTACTTACGCTTTTACCATTGAAGCATTTCTAGGACATCTTTTAACTAAACTCCTTTTGGTAAATTAGACTTTGTCTTTAAATACAATTAATAGATATTCCTCTATAGTTGATTCATAATTGTATAATAAATATTACATCTGAATTCCTCGACCGAGTTTGTAATTATTGCATACGTTCGATTGACGTGAATATAGAGTTCAAATCATAATATACATAGTTCGAGTTACGTATATAGTAAATTGTGAACAGAAATAAATAGTACATTGTCCCTAGTTTCATCGTAAAATCTCTGAGAATAAGTTCGTATTTACACAAACTAGAATTGTATTTTCCAACCCCACAGTACGAATATATGACCTGACACGCTAGTTGATTAAAAGGTTGCACCACCTGTGAGAGCGTTTACCTGGCTCAAGCGCGCGCGCCCAACCTGTGTGTCTCACTCACAATGCCTGTCTACTTATTTTACTTCTCAATTCCCTCATCTTCTCTTGTATCGAGATTGTACTAAATATCTTTATTGTTGATTTATTCACGGAAGACACTCGACCCGCATTATTATTATTATTAAGGGTTGATGCTATAGCTCACGTGTTTATTTAATTGCATATTTCCTACTTTGTTTATTACCACAATTGAAGTATTATTGATCTCACTTTGATTTATATTTTTTTTTTATTTTTTTTTTTTTCTATGTGATTGAGGGAGGCAAAAGGCATAACTGCCTATAGCGAGTGCCTCCCCCATAGTTGAAAGAGTGACAGGGCCAAAATCAAGGGACGTTCGAGCCAAAATGCCTGGACACACGGAGTTTGAAGCAATTTAAGTCATAGGAAGAGGGAAAGACTGATTCTGGGAGAGAGTTCCAGAGCTCAGCTGTTGAGTAGAAGAAAGTTTGAGAGTAACGTTTCACTCTTGGGTTGGAGAGTTGCACAGAGTAGGGGTGGGATTGAGTTGCAAGACGGGTACCACGTGCCCTATGTAAAGGAGGTGGTATGCACTGGGATAGCTCTGAGGAACACTGATTATTATAGTAGCGATAGAATAGCGAGAGAGATGCAACATTGCGGCGGAGAGAGAGAGATTGCAGAGAGTTGGTGAGTGGACGGGAGTTAATGATACGAAAGGCCTTCCTTTCAACTTTGTCTAGGAGAGCGGTGTGAGAGGAACCTCCCCACACATGTGAACAATACTCAATACAAGGGCGCACTATGCCCCTGTACAGAGCAAGAAGCTGTGCAGGGGAAAAGAACCCCCTAAGGCGGTTGAGCACACCCAGCTTCTGGGAGGCTGCCTTAGCAAGACTGGTAATATGGTCCTTCCAAATGAGAGCAGAAGAAAAAGAGACACCAAGAATATTGAGAGAAGATGAAGGGTTGATTTTTGTATTGTTGAAGAATAAGGGATAGTCCGCTGGGAGATCCTGACGGATAGATAGATGGAGACATTGGGTTTTGGAAGCATTAAAGTTAACAAGGTTTTCTCTGCCCCAATTTGGAAATAGTATTTAGATCAGAATTTAAGAGTTCTATGGCTTCATTACGTTTGTCGTTGAGGGATTGCTGGCTGGGGCGTTCTGAAAAACTAATGGAGTAGTGTAAGGTTGAGTCGTCTGCGTATGAATGGATGGGAATTAAGGTACAGTTAAGGAGATCATTTATAAAAATTAGAAAGAGAATAGGAGATAGGACAGAGCCCTGAGGAACACCGGAGTTTATAGGGTGAGGAAGTGAACAATGGCCGTCCACAACCGCGGCTATGGAACGGCGGGAAAGGAAATTAGAGACAAAGGCACAGATGGAGGGATAGAAACCGAAGGAGGGTAGTTTAGAAATTCAAGATTTATGCCAGACTCTTTCGAAGGCTTTCGATATGTCTAGTGCAATAGAAAAAGTCTCACCGAAGTCCCGAAAGGAGGATGACCAAGAGTTAGTAAGATATGAAAGAAGATCACCAGTAGAGCGACCCTTAAGGAAGCCATACTGGCGATCTGAGAGCAGATTATGAGAAGAGAAATGCTTAAGAAATTTGGAAGCAAGAATAGTTTCAAAAACTTTAGAAAGACAAGAGATAAGAGCAATTGGACGATAGTTGGAGGGTTGAGAGCGGTCACCCTTCTTTGGGACAGGTTGAATGTGAGCAAACTTCCAGCATGAAGGGAAGACGTTAGAGGATAGACAGAGACGAAAGAGTTTGCCTAGGCAGGGAGTCAGCACGGAAGCACAGTTTTTGAGAACAACAGGAGGAACACCGTCCGGACCGTATGCCTTATTAGTGTTAAGCCCAGAGAGGGTAGAAAGTACATCTTTAGAAGAGATTAGGATATTAGGCATAAGTAAGAGAGAGGAGGGCGGAGAGGGAGGAATAGCACCGGAATCATCCAAGGTGGAGTTTCTAGCAAAAGTTTGAGCGAAGAGTTTAGCTTTGTCAGAGGAAGAAGTGATGGTTGTGCCATCAGAGTGGGAAAGGGGAGGGAAAGACGAGGAAGAGAAATTGTTGGAGAGGTTTTTGGCTAGATGCCAGAAAGCTTGGGAAGAGCTAGAGTTGGATAGTTCAGTGCATTTATTATTGATGAAAGAATGTTTGGCAAGTCGAAGAACAGATTTGGCTTGATTCCGGGTAGAAACATATGAAGAATGAGAGTCTTGAGTTTTAAGGCGTCGGTACCGTTTGAATGCTTCCTCCTTATTGCGGACAGCAGTAGAACAGGCGTGAGTAAACCAAGATTTTTTAGCATTAGTCTGAGAGAAAGAGAATGGAATGTATGCTTCCATGCCCGATAGGATTACCTCAGTAATGCGTTCAGCACTCTCCGAGGGTCCTCGGCCATGGAAGCAGAAATCATTCCATGGGAAATCAAAGAAGTACTGCCGAAGAGCCTCCCAGTCGGCAGCGCCAAAGTGCCACAAGCGCCGCCGGCTAGGAGGATCGGGTGGCTGTACTGGAGAGATAGGACAGGTGACAGAGATAAGTTTACATACTATTCGTATGTATTCTATTCATTGCCTTAAAGTTCTCATAATTTTAAAGGTAATGCTTCATCCTGAATTGCGGATATACTGTATATACTGTACGTGAATTGGGTATTGAAATTAGTATGATACGGTATCCTACAACTAAATCAAATAACTGAGAGACTATTCCTATGCCCTTGAATAAACTTGTGTATATCATTCACATGTGTGTTGTTACGGAGTTCTGTAGTACCTAATTGAATACTTATTTGTGATATTAAGAACGTGTTCGGTGAGTCCCTGTTGGGATTATTAATGGTCTATAAGTCCAGATCTGGATTTTAGTAAAGACTATATCACGAGCTACAAATATTATAGCCCGACATAACAGAACATTTTATTGCATCACTCCACAATGTACAAAATATATATATCCCCAAAAGAAGATATAGATCGACACAGAACCAACCAAAATGGATGAATAATAAACTAATAGATTTTCTAGGAAAAAAGAAAGGAATACATAGAAATAATAAGAAAGGCAAAAATCACCTGCTTATTTACTATCAGACTCCAGGACAGGTCAAAAAGAAAATTAGGAAAACAAAAAGAAATTAGGAAATTAGGAAAGCCTACGACTCAAAAAATAACCCTAAAGCTTTTTACCAAATATATAAATCTAAAGTTAGAGATATAAAAGGCCCCTTTAAAACTTCGATAGGATAAATGACAGAACATTATTTAGAAATGTGCAGTACATTAAATAGTCAATTTCTTTCCGTTTTCAGTAATGAAAATTTGGCACAGATTCCAGAAGGTCGTAAGGTATATAGCGATAGTATAGAAAATATGTTAAGTACGGTTACTATAAGTAGAAATTATGTGCAATTAAGGAAATTGACAGACAGAAACCTCAGAAATCGCTTGGTCCTGATGAGGTACATGCTAGAGTATTAAAAGAATGCAGAGATGAGTTAAGTTACCCATTAACATTTATATTTAACAAGTCATTAGAAACAGGCTTAGGCCCAGAAGCTTGGAAGCTTGCAAATGTGGTTACGATCTTCAAAAATGGTGATAAATCAATAGCATCCAATTACCGTCCCATTAGTCTCACATCAATCATAGGAAAGTTGCTAGAGTCAATTATTGCTAGGATAATTAGAAACTACTTAGAAACATTTAACTTTATCAATTCTTCCCAGCATGGATTCATTCAGGGATCGACGTTCTTGCCTTACAAATTTGCTTAGCTTCTTCTTATATGAAGCAGTAGATAATTACAAGTCATATGGTATTATATATTTAGATTTCAGTAAAGCTTTCGACAGAGTCCCTTATGAGAAAGGTTGAAGCTCATGAAATAGGTGGGTCGTTGTTGGGATGGATTAGGTCATGACTAATTGGTAAGATTCAGAGAGTCAGCATAAATGGCATTAAGTCAGAATGGGGAGCAGTCAAAAGTCGTGTCCCCCAGGGATCATTACTAGGTCCTCTGTTGTTTGTTATATACATAAATTACCTTGATTTAGGTATAACTAGTAGGATAAGTAAATTCACAGACGATACCAAAATGGGGAGACCAATAGATTCAGCTAGCGACAAAGAGTGCCTCCAATGGGATCTAGATACCCTACACGAATGGTCAGTAAATTTGCAGATACATTTTATCATTGGCAAATGCATGGTATTAACGATAGGGAAGATTAATACAAATGCAAAATATAAACTAGCTAATATGGAATTAGAAAACTCTGACTGTGAGAAAGATCTAGGTGTGCTTATTAGCAATGGTTTGAAACCGAGAAAACAAGTGTATAAGCGTCCGTCACATGGCAAACAGGATTCTCGGGTTCATATCTAGGAATGTGAGTAATAGAACTGCTGATGTTATCTTTAAACTTTACTTGTCATTAGTGAGACCCCATATGGATTATGCTGTTCAATTCTGGTGTCCTTATTACAGAATGGACATAGATTTCTTGGAGAGAGTACAACGTAGAATGACAACAAATATCCATAATATTAGAAATCTTTCATATCAAAATTCGTTGAAGAAATTAGGATTACATTTGTAAGAGAGACGCAGAGTTAGAGGGGATATGATAAAGGTGTTCAAGTGGGTTAGTGGAATTAATAAAGGGGATATGAAAGACTTACTTAGGCTCAGTGATAGCGAAAGAACTCGAACAAATGGTTTCAAATTAGATTAATTTAGTTTCAGAAAAGATGTAGGCAAATATTGGTTTGGTAACAGAGTTGCAGATAGGCGGAATAGGCTACCAAGTGCTATATTGGGATCAAGAACGATAAAGGGCTTTAAGATAAAATTAGATAGACATATAGACAAGATGGGTTGAGTGTGAGCGGTATCTGCCGGGTGTGGGCCAAAAAGGCGCTCTGCAGATCCCCGTTTTCTGACCTCTGACAGTTTTGGCAAAGTCGGTCCTCATGGTGTTAGTGAGCTGGGCCTATGATTAGGCCTTATAATTAGGGTTGGGTGCGAGAGGAATCTGCCTTGTGTGGGCCAATCGGCTTTCTGCAAACTCCCATTTTCTTATGTTCTTATGGGTGATGCGGGATTGAGAATGATGGAAATTCTCGGACATACCTAGGAGATTCATATCTGAATCGTTTCCCTAATTTATGGCTAATAATGAATTAATATGTACAGATACATGCAATGTCTATAAATGAATATATATATATATATATATATATATATATATATATATATATATATATATATAATCAGAGTTGAGTCGATTAACTCATCAAATTAACTAATTGAGTTAATTTTAAAAGTTACTCGGTAAAGTTAATAAATTAACTCTGCCTTGTATATAAATGTTCAAGCTTACCAAACTTGAATCTATACTTCTTTTATAATTATTTGCACAAGTTATTCAACCTTTGATTGCAAACATCTATGTTCACATGTATTAAGCAGAACTTTTTACAATATTATGATTAACAGTACTCAATTTCCTTACTAAATTTAATATCCATGTGTCTGTTATCTCCTCTAGTCTGTTATCATTTTCCTCCAAATTAATTCATTTTGATGAATGCAAGCAAAACCCTTTGTAAGTTCCTTCAAGACAAATATATCTATATTTTGTTTGTTATTCTTTCTTGGACTGTTTCAGGGGAATTACAATGCATCATATATTGTATATATCAGTCATCAGTAGAACCAAGTAGATATTATAATTTTGTTTTATTTGTTTTCTATATTCCAACTACTCCTTCTCGGGCATAGGCTGAGAGCCTGTAAACTCCACCGCTGAACACGGTGAGGCCCGTGAGGTCTTGTTCCAGTCTAGGGAGTGAGATATGTGAAGCACCCCAGCTCGAAGCAACCTCATCTCTGAAGCTGTTCCACCTCTGCGCTTCACCATCTCATTCCAGAGACTCTGACCCTCACTCTCAGAATGCCACCTATTGAGCAATTAACTTGTTATGCGACGCTATAATTTAGCGCGCTTTATAATAGTTTGTTATTTCCACTATAGGAAAGCTCAGAACTGCAACTGGTACATAACTTACTTTAATATAATAAATCTCATATCAATCACTACCAACGTCACAGAATGCACAGTCTCGGTACACACGTTTTATTTCTTAACCCCTCCAATACCAGCGACGGCGAATCGCCGTCAGTAGATAAGTCACTCCCCAGTATAACTCAAACAATGGTTAAACTGAGTTTGAAGTCAGGAAGCGTAATCTTTTATATTCTAACTAGGAGACTGAAAAAACAAATAAACACTCTCTGTGAACACTTATACATGCAATCGCGTGCCCAGCTAATAATAACACATAAAATAAGATCTGATTGAGTGTTCACTGGAGTTTACATATAATGTGCATGTATATATCCCGAACGAATATAATGTATAGTTCTATGCAGAATATAGGAAACTATATCCCAGAATTATATATATATATATATATATCAATCCCACATATAGAGTTTGTTCTGGTCTCTCACAACGAGTGGCAATGGCTAGGAGAAGGAGAGAATTAATAATCTCTAAGATGACGTTAAATTGAACACTAACATGTCTTATATAACCCTTCGCAAATAATCATCAAACTACTTTATCGAACGAGAGGCACTTAATTTGATTCAGGTAGAGAAGTAGGAACCCATGAGAGATCTGGTCACACGTGGCGACTGAGTCCGTAGTCCGCTCCTGTTGACACCAGGGGGACGTCGTCTTCACACACTCTCACTAGAATATGCACTTTCTAGCTCGCCTACACCACTTCTTCGGGATCACTTAACACAGCCACTTGTAGATACTTTTAAGGGGATTCTGGCTAACCCCTACGGAAGTATTTTCCAAATCGAATGTTCCAGCTATTAACCACATTCGCCCCGAGAGGAGAGGTACCCGAAAGTGGATTCGACTTTGCCTACCAAACTCTTGGCTCAGGCAGGTAATGCTCCGTTTTAATTCAGGTGTCTGGTTGTGGCGTTTCGGAATATGAGAGGCATGAGAATTACAGTGTTTGAATATTGCTGAGGTTATTGAGGTTCTCAAAAGTATGATACATATATTATTACAAAGGTGAACACATTCTTTATTTATTAAAATTAGATGGATGGATGAAGAAGCTTTGATGTATGGGTGATAATTGAATTACAGTTTTGGATATCTACAGGTATTTTGCATGTTGTATGGAATGGATTTTTTATGAGGGGGAATATGAGGATTGTACTTGTTTATTCCCGTAGTGGTTGTAGTTGTAGGTATTATACTCTGGTTGAATATGCGAGAATTGAGGAGGTTGGTGCCGTAGTTGCATAAACATTTCCTCATCGTAGTCCAGATCTGGCTCGGGCAGGGAATTCTCACCTCGAGCAGGGAGCGGCCATTTTTGACCAAGCGGTTGGAGGTGATTAAGGTGAGGGAGCGGCCCGTGTTGGCTCACACAGGTAGTAGGGCTTTGTTTACATTAAGGCTGGTGGTGGGGGAACTTATTCATTTGTTTCTCTCTGCATTGGATGGAAGCAATGCGGCATTGTGATAGTTGTTTATTTTCCAAATACGGGAGCAGGTTCTGGTGGTGTTTTGGCTCATTATGTTCGAGCCCCGTCATCTCACCATCGTCGTCCATAAAAAGACTCATCCGCAAGCTTGGAATAAGTCGGTTTTGGATGACTTCAGTGTGGATGCCAGAGGGTTGGGTTGGTGAGGGTTCTGCCGGTGGCTGCTTGGAGTTGTAGGTGTGGAAGTGGTGCAGGTACAGGGTTGGTAGGTATCTGATGGTGCGGGAAGGTAAGGCAGGTGGCAATGTGGTGGTGGTAGAACGGCAGCCAGATCGTCTGCATGAGGGCTGTAAAATAGGTGGAGTTAAAGAGGGAGGAGGGGTTGATTTTGGTTGTTTAGAGGTTGAAGTTAGGGGTTTGGGGAGGGGGCATGATTTAGCTGTAGGGTGTTTTACTGGAGAAGGGAGAGCAGATTCGGTTGTGGAAGGGGGTGGAGAAGGAAGGTCATGGGAGGTTGGGTTAGAAGATTATCGAATGTGATTTAGTAGACGATACGGAAGTCTTTGAGGGGGAAGATTATGGGGAGATTCAGTGGTAGTTGGAATGAGGGAAAGTGGTTTAAGAGTTGGATGATGGAGAAAGTGTGGGAAGTTTAGAATTGGTGGTGTGGGAGGTGGTGGAGGAAGTGGTGGAGAGGAGGTTCTTAGAAGCGTCAAGGTCAGGTGGTTTAGGGGGTGCGCGTGAGGTTGCTCGGAGGAGTCAGATGTTTGTGTTGTTGTTGAGATAGGGGGAGAAGAGGAATTTAATGGTGGAAGGGTTTTTAAGGGAGAAGGAAGTTTAGGTGAGGTAGAAGTAGAAGATATGTGAATGAGGTTAGTGTTAACTGTAGAGCGTTTTAAAGGAGACGTAGATGTAGAGGTGATGTTGGAAGAAGAAGTAGAAGGTGTAGTTAAGTTAGGAGTGGAAGGTTGGTGCATGAGTTTAGGTTTAGTTATAGAGGATTGTGAGGGAGTGGTGGAGGTAAAGGTAGAGGGTTCTATGATTGGTTTTGGTAGGCGTGAGGAAAGGGTTTTCGTAGGTAGAATACTTGGTGAATCAGCAGAGGGAATAAGTGAAAGGGGAGGGGAAGTTGGTTGAGTAGTTGGGGAAGGGGAAAGCATAGGAAGGTCAAATTCAGACGAGGCGGAAGTGAGGAGGGTGGAGGGGGCAAAGAGAAGGTTTGGGTGAGCACTAGTGGTGAGCGTGGGCGAGGCCGAGGTGGCGCGGAGAGGAGGGTGATTGAAGTGATGTGACGTAGAGGGAGAAGGAAGAGGAGAGATAGTGGGTAAGTTTTCAAGAGACGGAAATGGTGTATGTGGTAGAATGGGAAGAGGGGTGATGGGGGGGGGGGGGGGGGAATTGGGGAAGGGGGCAATGACTCTGTGGAAGTAAGGTTTTGATCATTATCAACAAGGCATGCAGTATTATTATCTGGGTCAGCTAGCATTGATAAACTATTGGTTAGAGGTTGGAATTGGCATACATAGCTGCCTGTATATATGCATAATTTTCCATTATGCCTTGTCTCACCCCGAGTACAGGCGCGGCAAGTTTTGATGATAGATTTTGCGGGGCCATAGGGTTTGGGTACATCAGGAATGGTTTGTGCTTGGGGAGGAACTTCTTCGTCGGGAGATGACAGATCTTTGTCATGATAATGATATTGTAGCTTGACTATAGTTACTCCTCTTGGCATTGACCTAGTTTGAGAAGTTTTGATGGTGCGAACTGGTTTGAGGAATTTAGGCTTGCTGGGGGAAGTAATTTTGGATGGCCTACGGTCGAAAGTTAGCCCTCCGTTGACGCAGCTGACGGAAGCATGTAAAGGTCGTTGCACACTGACACGAAAGCCCCTCCAGGCGAGTTCCAGACTCTAAATTTCAGCCTGATACGGCGAATCGGCAACATAATCGTGGATATCGGGAATTAGCCTTGGGTGACTCTCACGGTCCAAACGACGTATCGGGGGTCGATACGAGATTTTGAGCTGTTCAAAAGTTTGTGGGAATCCCCCGGCAGCTGTAAAAAAAATTCTGAGTCTGGTCTCCATCACGAACTCGCTGTATCACAATCGTATGGTCCGTATCAAAGACGTATGGTCCGTATCAAAGCCGTATGGCCCGTATCAACATCGTCTGGTGAGTAAGCCTGCCGTGCGGACCGTATGTCTTCCGTGCGGAAAATTGGCAACGGTCGAGTTGGCAACCGTGCGTCTAGCCTCAATCCGGTTGCACGTCTCATGGTGTCGATACGGCATCGTTACAGCGTCGATACGATTCTTCTGAGTTGTATCGCAGTCTTTTGGGTCGTATCTTTTCCGTGGAATAGTCATGTACCCTTCGCACGACTTTTCCTATCTTCTTCGTAGCATTTGTTTCTCCACCGTATCGGCATTGCTAGAGAGATACGGTAGAGATACAGTAGAGATACGACTCTAACGATGCCAGCCATTTTCGCCGCGATCTCTAGTAAATTCGGCAAGACACAGGATTTGTATGTGTCATGGGTGTTCGTGCCAATCTTGAAGGTGCTGTCGTGTCAGTGTGCAACGACCTTAAGGTCTAATCCTAAATAGCCATCACAATCGGTCTCACCAGATGGGCAAATAATGAATGGATGGTGGTGGCCGTGATTCGGAAGGTTAGTGGCTACATAGAGGGGAGCTATTTGTCCCTGATTAGGAATTAGGGAATTATTAGAGTCGACTGAAACAATGGGGGATGGTTGAAGAGGCCCAAAAGTGGCCTGGTGTTGATTATAGTAAGAGGACAAAAAATGAACGGGATGTACCCGTGGCAATAACAAATCTTGACTTTATACTTTTTTTTTTTTTCTATGTGATTGAGGGAGGCAAAAGGCAGAACTGCCTATAGCGAGTGCCTCCCCCATAGTTGAAAGAGTGACAGGGCCAAAATCAAGGGACGGTCGAGCCAAAATGCCTGGACACACGGAGTTTGAAGCAATTTAAGTCATAGGAAGAGGGAAAGACTTATTCTGGGAGAGAGTTCCAGAGCTCAGCTGTTGAGTAGAAGAAAGTTTGAGAGTAACGTTTCACTCTTGGGTTGGAAAGTTGCACAGAGTAGGGGTGGGATTGAGTTGCAAGACGGGTACCACGTGCCCTACGTAAAGGAGGTGGTATACACTGGGAAAGCTCTGAGGAACACTGATCATAATAGTAGCGATAGAATAGCGAGAGAGATGCAACATTGCGGCGGAGAGAGAGAGATTGCAGAGAGTTGGCGAGTGGACGGAAGTTAATGATACGAAAGGCCTTCCTTTCAACTTTGTCTAGGAGAGTGGTGTGAGAGGAACCTCCCCACACATGTGAACAATACTCAATACAAGGACGCACTATGCCCCTGTACAGAGCAAGAAGCTGTGCAGGGGAAAAGAACCCACTAAGGCGGTTGAGCACACCTTGAATAGTTAGGTGATGATAAATGGGGGGTTTATCTATGATTGTCCATCATGAGCCCCCATCGGTTTGGTAATAGGTGGGCGGGGGCGGATTAAAAATCCGGGTTATCTTGAGTGATGTATGAGTCCTCCAGTTGCACAGTTTCTTCAGGGGCTTCGTAGTTCCCTGCAGTTCCGTCTTCAAGGAGGGTGGCATATGCTGACGAAGGCGTTGAAGAAGGCTGAAGTTGGATGTTGGCACGGTTATTGGTGGCGATATTGTCGTTTCCTCGTCTTTTCTGTAGAGCCAAGATCCGCCGGATAATAGGCAAGTCCTTGTCATAACCCTTGGGCTCTCTGATTGTGAAAACATTCCGTACTGACGTGGGTAATATTCTCAACAGCGCATTAATCATCGTAGTCCAGATATGGCTCGGGCAGAGAATTCTCACCTCGGGCAGGGAGCGGCCATTTTTGACCCAGAGGTTGGAGGTGATTAAGGTGAGGGAGCGGCCCATGTTGGCCCACACAGGTAGTAGGGTTTTGTTTACCTTGAGGCTGGTTTGTGGGGGAACTTATTCATTTGTTTCTCTCTGCATTGGATGGAAGTAATGCAGCATTGTGATGGTTGTTGATTTTCCAAATATGGGAGCAGGTTCTGGTGGTGTTTTGGCTCATTATGTTCGAGTCCCGTCATCTCATAACTCACTTGGCATTGCCCCCCTATAGCATATTTTGAATATGGGAATATTCATACAATGCTATTTAATCAGGGAACAATGAGGGTATTTTTTTGTTTTGGCATTTCGGTGTGCTGTGGTAATGCACTGAAACTAGGTACAGCACAAATTCCATCCCAATAATATCTTCCCATTGACATATTGGGATTCGAACCCGGGTCCATTGGATTACCAGTCTAGTGGCAAGACCACTCTGCCACACCTACCCTTGGCTAAATTACTCTACTCGTAGATCAGGTCAGGTCAGGTAAAGGTATTGAGGGATAATGGACACCCAGATCGATTTATATAATGCAAGCAAGAAGCAAACAATTTAATTGCCTATGCAAATCACATAATTACGACTATCGGATTTCAATGTATTACATACCTGTATGTCAACGTTACTCCTAACATCCAAATTTATTGACGATTTAAGCAATTCATCCACATCTTGGACAATCCTCTTTTAAATCCATGATTTTGTTTTAAGCTTAGCTACAATAAACTACTTTAAGAGCCTGTTCATAATCAAAGACACTTACTAAATTGTCTTATTGCCTTACAACTTCAATGGACACATTCTTATACAGTGCATCTAACTCGAACTTTAAACTTATCTGACTATTTACCGATTAGAAGTTGACTGAAAATAACAATAAAATTGGGTGGAAAGTATACATCTACAATATTTTATACCGGTATTAGAAACACAAAATTGGTAATATACAATAATTCATATTATGAAATATACGACAGGGCAGTTAACCTATCACGATTTTGTTTTGTTTTTTGTTATACTACAGATCTGTAAAACTTGGAAGACCGCAACATGTTTCAAAAAGTTTGTTCTTTAGGTGTGTATTTTTTGTTATCTATTTTTGTCTATGTGGATGAGGGAGACAAAAGGCAAAACTGACTGTAACTAAGTGCCTCCCACAGAGTTGAAAGAGTGACAGGACCAAAATCAAGGAATATTCGAGCCAAAATGTCTGGACACGCAGAGTTTGAAACAATTTAAGTCATAGGATGTGGGAAAGATGGATTCAGGGAGAGAGTTCCAGAGCTCAGCTGTTGAATAGAAGAAAGATTGGGAGTATCATTTCACTCATGAGTTGGAGAGCTGTACAGAGTAGGGGTGGGATTATGTTGCAAGACGGGTGCTACGTACCCTATGTAGAGGAGGTGGTATACATTGAGAGAGCTCTGAAGAACACTGATTATAGTAGTAGCGATAGAATAGCGAGAGAGATGCAACATTGCGGCGAAGAGAGAGAGATTACATAGTCGGTGAGTGGACGGGAGTTAATGATACGAAAGGCTTTCCTTTCTACTTTGTCTAGAAGTGATGTGTGGACAATACTCAATACAAGGACGTACTGTGCCCCTGTACAGAGCAAGAAGTTGTGCAGGGGTAAAGAACCCCTTGAGGCGGTTGAGCACACCCATCTTCTGGGAGGCCGCTTCAGCAAGAGGGTGATATGGTCCTTCCAAGAGAGATCAGAAGAAAAAGAGACAGGAGATGAAGAAGACAAAATGCAGGCTGCCTGTAATGAGTGTCTCTCCCAAAGCCAAAAGAGTGACAGAGAGCCAAATTCAAAGGATTTTTTTTGTCAAAATGCCTGGGCAAACAGAATTTAAAGCAGTCCGAGCAATAGGATGAAGGAAAGATTAATTAAGGGAGTTTTCAAGAGTTCACTTGTTGAGTCACCTACCTAAGGTCACCTAAGGTTGTGTTCGCCACTCTCCTATGGCACCGAGTAGCGTGTCACCCATCGTTCTGGGTGGTGATTTAGTGCAGCAGACTTTTCGAAGGGGCAGCACGCTCCCCTGCGAAGATGGGCTCGTCTGGTACTTTTTGCAGTTCGACATCGAGGGCTCTCTTAAAGTTGTTTAACG
Source organism: Paralithodes platypus (assembly GCA_032716605.1). Taxonomy (NCBI): domain Eukaryota; kingdom Metazoa; phylum Arthropoda; class Malacostraca; order Decapoda; family Lithodidae; genus Paralithodes; species Paralithodes platypus. The sequence continues at coordinate 17,521,736 of CM064522.1, read as the reverse complement.
AGATGCCCCTCATGTCTCTTACTCGCCTAGGGAGTTTTTTGAAGAGACGCGGTCCTCTGTGTGATAACTAACCCTCTCGCAGAGTCGCAGAGGGCCAATAGAACCCCGGTTATTCATCCGGGGGATATTGCATTCATAGCCTCTCCTATCACTGAATATCACGACTATCGGGATATGTAGGTTTTGTACTAAACCCTCTGCGATTTTCCATGTGTATATTATTAGGTAACGTTTTCTTCTACAGTCCAACAAGTACAGTTTCAGTGATCTTAAACACTCCCAATAGTGTAGTTGTTTTACCGAGTTCATATTCGAGGTGAAACTCCTTTGTACACTCTAGATCATTTATTTCGCCTGCTTTGTATGGAGTACAAAGGGGTACAAAGGAAATCAAGCAACAGCAGGTCTAGTGACCCCTCAAGGCTGCTTGTCCTCCAAAACACTGAGGATTAAGTGTCCAAACAGAGTGGGTAAAGGAACATTGGAAAGGGAACTACTGCCCTGGAACTAATGTCCGTGGCAGGATCAGAAAGTTAGTAGGGGACAGATGGGTTAGTAACTGAGGGGGGAATAAAATAATGTTATTAATTTACAAACGCAGTCAGTCGCGGGTTTGATGCAAGATATATGTCTAGGCGAAGTTTAAAAGAATGAATGGTGCTGCAGTCTATAACATCTCGGGGAAGCCCATTCCACAAGTTGACAACTCGATTGAAGAAGAAATTCTTAGATTCGTGTGAGTTAAAAGATTTACCAATAATTTTGAAACCGTTTCCCCGCGTGTTATTAGATTGGTCGATAGTGAAGTACTTACTACAGTTTATACTGTCGATACCTTTGATGAATTTGAACACTTAAATTGAGTCGCCTCTTAATCTGCGCTGGGTTAAAGGAAATAGATTTAATTCTCCAAGAAGTTCCTCGTATGGTTTGTTCTTTAGGCTAGGTATCATTTTGGTAACTCTACGTTGAACTCGTTCTAGCTTGTCTTTATCTTTTTGGTAATAAGGGCACCAGGATTGAACGCAGTATTCCAGAAGATGGCGGACTAAGGATTGTAAAGGGTTAGGATAACTTCTTTGGAGTTATGCTCAAATGACCTGCCTATAGAGCCAATTATTTAGTTTGCTTTCTTTACAACTTTTGAACATTGTTGACTCGGTTTTAGGTTACTCGATAATGTTACTCCCAGATCGGTTTCTCTGTCTACACTCTTAAGCTGAGTGCCATTCATCGAATAGTTTGCTTTCTCATTTCGGTATCCGATATGTAGTATTTTACATTTATCCGCATTGAAACTCATTTGCTAAATTTGGGCCAACATGACAACTTATCTAGATTGTGTTGCATATCGTCAACTTGTTCTTTTGAGAGTACGCTATTTGCAATTTTTGTATCTTCATCAAATTTTGAGATTGTACAGCTGAGACCCTCATCTATGTCGTTGATGTAAATTAGAAAGAGAATTGGTCCTTGTACTGATCCCTGGGGTACCCCGCTACTTACATTGGTCCATTTAGATGCCTTACCGTTTATGACTACTCTTTGCTTTCTGTCGCTGAGCCAATTTTCTATTCATTTCAACACACTGTCTTGTATTCCATGCGCTTTTAGTTTTAACAGTAAACATTTGTGGGGAACTTTGTCAAAGGCCTTTTGAAAATCAAGGTATATAATATCTACAGCTTTACTCTCATCATAGAGGTTGAGGATATCGTGGTAGAAGTCTAAGAGGTTTGTTAAGCAGGAACGTTTGTTACGAAAGCCGTGTTGAGTATCTTTAAGTATGTTATTTTCCTCTAAGTGATTTACGAGTCTGTCTCTTATGAGTGTTTCTAGCATTTTACATACAACTGAGGTTAAGCTAATTGGACGATAGTTACTGGGTAGGGATTTGCTGCCTTTTTAAATATCGGTGCCAAATATCACTCCTCCACCTCCCCTCCTTCCCCACTTTCCTCCCTTCCTTCAGTTATCACCTATTTTCCCTGTTATTCCCTTATTCTGTGGTTAATTTTCGTGCTAACATTAGCGAGTTGGTAGCAGGGCGTTGTCATACTGTTACCAAGCGTGGGAAAGAGCGATTTTAGTCAATCATTAGCAATCTTTTTAGAAAGCAAACTGTCTGAAATCTCTTTATTCCACCATTTGGGCTTTTCATTATGGCCTGTACGCCGTATTTTCGATGGTATGCAGTCTTGCATTGCTTTTAGGTAAGTGGTTGCAAATAATTCCCAGGATGTATTTATGTCATTATTGTTATTTAGAAAGCTCCAATCAGTTTCCTTAAACATAGCTCTAAGTTTATGGAAGTTTGCTTTCTTGAAATTAGGGACTTTCTCGATGCTGCTATTTGGTTCGTTACTAGTAAACTTTAAACTGAAAGTTATCTTCCGATGGTCGCTGTTACTGAATTCATCACCAACACTCAAATTCTCCATTAATTCTTCTTTTGTAGCAAGTACTAGGTCAAGAATGTTATAACCACGGGTCGGCGATCGAACAAATTAATAGAGCGAACTCTCTTGCAAGTTTGCATACAAGTCATATCCGGAGTGTTAAGTAAGAGTATCGCCCCACTTGGTCACAGGTAAATTAAAGTCGCCAAAAATTACGGTATCTTGTGAGTTACTTACAACTGCAAGTTGTTCGTAAATTTCTCGGTCAGTTTGCACTGATTGAGCTGGAAGTCTGTATATTAATGCAAGTATTATTTTTGTACCTTTATTATTCTTTATTATCACAAAGGATGTGTCGACGTTCACAATTTGAGGTTTTGACAAAAGGGATGGGTTAAGACTTTCTTTGATGAAAAGTAAAACGTCACCTCCATTTTTATTTATTCGGCTTTTCTCAAGCATTACATAACCGGGAAGTGAATACTCTGCTAAAAAGTCTCTGTCTTCTGTATTGAGCCAAGATTCTGTTATGCCAATTACGTCATCATTTTCTGAAAACACTAGTTCCTTAAAATCTGAAAATGTATTGCGAATGCTATTAGCGTTAGCATAGAAAACCTTTAAAGTTGTGGTTTTAGAACTCACGGAACACTCTTTAATCAAATTTTTGGTTCTGGTCGGATTTACATTTACATTCATGGCTGTCCTCGGTCCTCGCTGTCCTCGGTCTTCATCCCTGGTGGTCCTCAGTTGACTCTGTTTCTTTTCCAAAAATCCTCTACTACGTCGTTTAGCAAGCGGCCAAACCTTGCTGCTCCCACCTGGTTCAGATGTACTCCGTCCTTCGAAAACAGATGATCATCGTGGTAAAAGGCATCCCAGGTATTGACGAATCCGATGTCCTCCTCCTTGCACAGGTTAGCAAGCCGACGATTAATGCTGGTAGCTATATTGAAGAACCGGCTTCCTACTCCGATCCTTGAGATAATTCCTGATATTAACCCTTGCACGCACATATGACTCAGGGGTTGCCAGATTAGCAATAAGAAATAGAGTTCTATCACTCTTATAATTACCTCTCCAAAATTAGTTTTCTGCCCACAGCTAACTCAAAGACAACTGCAGAGGTTGATGTAACTAAACTAAAGGTTTCTAAATACCCCTGATGGTAATAAAGGCTTTAGAGTATCCCTAATAGGCTCAAAATTGCATCATATGTCGGAGAGGGTTAAGATCCTGCAAGACTTTCCCTTATAAGACTTTATCAGCTTCCGGTACTTGAGCATAAGGTCTTCTGATCTGGTCTGCTGCACGTCATTGGATCCAACATGGATGACGTACGTTGTGGTTGGCGGGGCTAGTCTGGACACTTCGTTGATTGCAGCAACAACGTCGTCCACACCACCACCCGGGATACAGAATCGCTTCCTGGTCCCAGGTGCCCTGGCGCAGAACTCCGTGAGTTGGCCACGAACCATTGAGTCTCCAACCAGCCAAATTTCTTCCATTTCCTCTTCGTCGTCTGAGTCCTCTAAAATCTTGAAATGGTTGTGGCACTCTGTGATGGGGATGATCTTCCTCGGAGTGGGTCGAATGTTGTTCCTCACAACACGGAAGATGTCCTGAGGGAAGGCCAAGTTGCTAGTTGATTCCTCCTCAGCCGAGTTGATATACAATTCTTCCGCAACCGGTGGTTCCACTGGGGTCGGTGCTGCAGGCATTAGGCTGTCGGAAGTTGGTGTCGAAGTGCTGATTTCGGCAGTTGTTGATACTCCTACGTTGAGAGCTATGAATTCCTGGAGAGATTCAACCTACATGGTGAGGGTGTTGATCTTGTTGTGAGCTTCCTCCAGTTTTGCTGACAAATCTTTATGGAGCTGGTAGAATCGGCAAATTTGAAGGTCAGCAACGGCGAACATGGCAGGACTAAACCTACTGGTGCAGTTCGTACAGGTGCGAGGCATGGTGATGGTTACTCACTTCAGATCACTTCACTCACTTTAACCCACTGAGCCCCAGGCAATATAATATAAATGTACACTCCAGGACCAGCAGGTTGTCAAACAATGTTTTTTTCCAGAAAACACCTAAAATGGGTTAGAAATGAAGGAAAAACCACAAAAACAATTATTCCCTAGGTCGTTAAGGGGTCCTACAGGGCGCCCGAAAGTCGGAATTAACATGGGGAAATGGGTAGGCAAAAACATGCAAAAACAGGTTTTTGCACGGTCACGTGAATGCGGCTGGACTTTGAAGTTTTTCAACCATCGGCATTGTTGCATGGGATACTTACGCAGTTCCCATACAAATCTGAGCCCTCTAGGTGCCATAGGACCGAAGTAATTAACCGTGACTCACCCTATGCGGCGCTGGGGTTTAGTAATACATATATTACCGACGCATCACGTGCGTCGCTGCGGTCCATTGGGTTAAAAACACTTCACTCACTTTAAAACACTTCACTCACTTCAGGTCGCTTCACTTACTTTAAACTTTAAAAGGTGAGCTGTATGTAGTGAACACCCTACTACCAGGCGTTAATATTAGGATTCATTCCTGCCTATAAAACAAGTGGGAATAGCATTTGAGGGTTGAAAATCGTGAATAATTGCCGATCGTTTATTCATGAGGTGAGAGACATGCGAGGTCTACACCCTCCTCTCTCGAAGCCTAGTGGGAGACTGAAGCTTGTCTCTCTCCCTCTTTCTTTCCCCACGCAGTAGACACACGCAGCACCACACCTTGAAACCGGTTTTGAGATATTGATGCGGTAAATACACCGATAAACAAGGGAATAAGAGGAAAAGTAGGTGATAATTGAAAGGGGGGAGGGGGGGGGGTATTAATACAATATTCGTTTTTCATCCTCTACGTCTTCGTAACTTAGATGTTTTAGGTTACTAGGGTAGTTTTTGTAAGCTCTCCCCGAATACTCAAAACATTTAGGGCGTAGTATCCTAAATTATGACATGGTAATCTTAGCGTCATTAATGTTATAAAACGAGTCACCTGGGTATTATATCTTATGATAATTGTTACGAATGACTTTTGACAGTCACTGTAAGTATGGGTTAAGATTAGGAAGACTTTTTGAGATACGCTCCTATCTTTTAAGGGTTAAGTTATGAACTCTTAGTAAGGATGACTTAAGGTGTCGATGTCCTTAAGAGTTAATATATTATAGGTTGTAGTTATAGGTTGATTGTAGAAATTGTAGTGTAGGTTGATCTCAACTCTCGTTCACTGCTCTCGTAGTTTGATAGATATATTAAGTAGATAATTGTATCGCCGCCACCACCGATTACCATATAAATATTAGATTGAATACTTATAGGTAAAAGGAAAGAATGTTTGGTACCCAAAACCAACTTTGATATAAAATTGTATTCAAGTACAAACTGAAATAGTATACAGAAGTACTAAATATATAAGTAAATAGAGAATTCCCTATATTGAGAGGAATCTCTGAGCTATGTTCTCTCGCTCTTGGCTAATGTCTATCTAACCTCTCAATACCTCTCACACCTCCACTGGTCACCTCGAAACACCTTTACAACACGTGATCATCATTGGTCATACGATCAGATGCTTGGGCGACATGAAGGTTCCAGAGTAAGCTTTATTTGTGTGGGAAAGGAACCTGAGTCAATGGTTTTAGAAGGGGAAAGTTACAAAGAGCTACAATGAATGATCGCCATGTACAGTCTCCCACTTAAATATATGGACACTGTGACTAAAGCATCTTAAAATTATCTGAGAGATGGATATAGTGAATCCTTTATAAATTATTGAATAGTTAGATGTAAACGCCCTCACTAAAATCTTGCGTATCCACCGTAAGGCAGATACTTAAATTTATGTGAGAGTAAAAGAATTAAGTTAAAGATTAAAACAAAAATTCAGATGAAGACAAAATCGAAAGTGGAATGGAAATTTTCTAAGTATTTTGTTAATAAAATATGAAGGTTATAGTAAAATTATAAAGAACGGATTACAAATTGAACAAAGCAAACATAATTGCTAAGACAAAGAACAAAAACAAATGCAAAAAGAAAAATACTAAAGGTATTACCTTCAAATAAAATTCCAATAAGAAAACCAAAAACAAAGAAACATTATAATAGTGATATGTCTGTTGTAAATCGATTAACCGTGGAGCCCCGGCTAGTTTTGTAATGTTTGTTCACCAGAACCCGGCCGGTTTTCAAAAAATGGTTTTATTCCAGAAACAATAGCGAATGGGTTAGGAATGAAGGAAAAACCTCGAAAAACCGCTCAAAAAGCTTAAAGAATGGTCCTACAGAGCCCCCGAAAACGTATTTTACAGGAGTAAAAAATTGAAGGCAATTACCCCAAAAAAACAGGTTATTGCGCGCTCACGTGCACGCACGTGGACTTTGAGAGTTTTCAACCATCGGCACGGTTGCGTGGGATACGTACACAGTTCCCATACAAATCTGAGCCCTCTCGAGTGGCTACACCTGAGGTTACGGTCGGAGCAATTAGGGTGACTCGTCAGAGGCGTCGCTGGGGCTGTGCGTTACATACATCGCCGACGCGTCAGACGCGTCGCTGGGGCTGTACGGGTTAACAAAGCAAAAATATACAGATTAATAAAACAAGGTAAAAACTAAAATATACAGCTGCAAGCAAAATAATCAAATCCTAGGTAAATTATAAAATACTGCAGGAAAAAAAATGAAGTCCTAACTCATAGGAAAAAATAAAAAGAATAAATAAAATAAATAAACACAAAAGTCCACTTAGGTTAAACCCATGGTGTGAAAATAAATAATATCCAAGTTTATAATAACAAAAAAAAAACATATTAAAACCTTCCAAGTTTGATAAAACCCATTAAAAAAAAAAAAAAAAAAGCAGTTAAAATCTGATGTAAAATAAAAGGAAGAAACATCCTATCCATAGGAACATGATATATATCAATATTAAACACAGCAAGCAACAATCCCTTGGAGTGTAATATAATACCTTCCTAATCTGAAGAAAAAAATTCCTTGTGCAAATAAAAATCACATAGATAATTAGAATAAAATTGTAATACATTTTTTCAACCGGGAGCTACCCGTTTTCCAAAATAATGCATTTCCTATGGCCAAATCCTAAAATATAGAATAAACTCACACACTCGTCGAAGCAAAACCCGTTTCAACTTAGTGTACAATTAATTCCAAAATAAGTACATTAACCCCTTATTGGTGGCGCACGACATATGTCGAGTGAAATAAATTTGGACTATGTGGCGGTGCACGACATCTGTCGAGCGCCATTTTCAGCACGTAATGTTGCTGAGAGAGAGAGCTGAGCGGTGGGACGAGCGTAGTAACCTTATGACCACTCCCCACGACCACCGTGGACATACTGAACTGTATTCTACTTTCCTCCCCCCTTTCTCACTCGCTGCACAGGGAATTATGTAAGGAAATTACCTTATTTCACGGTTTTTGCACTCGTGTTGCACGATCGTTGCAAGAGAACCAGTGGTCGAACAAGGATGGTTCGGGTGTCATTAGAAAGCTCTGTTTACGCCCTTTCAGGGATAGATACTTGTTTTATGCTCTGGGTCTTATTTAGGCATGAAAATGAGCACGGAAACAACCCTATTTAGGGTAAAAAAAAAACGCTGTGCGGTACGGTCAAATAGACCGCCTAGGCCGCCAATAAGGTGTTAAACCCACAAAAAAAAAAAATAGGATTTACAATAGCCTGCACACCATAATGAAAGGGCAGGTAAAAACCAATCAAGAAAAATAATATACCACACATGGACAAGTAATTTCCCCCCAAAAAACCCAAAAATAAAAATACCGAAAACAAAACCAAAAGTAAAAAACGCTTAGAAGTTAATTCAAGTACCGTACATACAGATATTAACCCTTAAAGATCGGGGCCGGACTTAAGTCCGGCTCCAATTTGCAGCAAGTTAGGAGCATTATTAAGGCTTTTAAAGGGTTAAAATCGAGTTCAAATGGCCGGGAGTGCAGCGGGCCAGACAGCCGACTCCCAGGGCTTACCGCCGCCCATTAACTCATGTTCCCTGTGTTCTCGAGAGGCCGGCAGTGTAGCCAGCAGTGAGCATAGCTGGGAAAAATATGCCGCTATACGCTAAACTCCCATGTTACTGGTATCACTGTATAAGAACCACGAGTGCTACGTAGCTCGTTCTGGTCTCATTTTGAAGGTTTTAGCGCCTAGTTTTTTGCTAAATAAATTTATTTTCATGCAGATACTTGATTTATCATTCAGGAGGGCCTAAATATGCCCAAATAAGCACAAAAAAACCCGCTAGACAAGGGTTAATAAACTAACTCCTACTTTTTATTTTATCATACAATCATAAAATTCCACACAACACATAAATGTTGAGAAAAACCCATTTTCAAAGGTAGTCTCAAATAGGATATACTTAATATTTCCTTTCTCCTCCATGGCCGTTCTTCCAATTAAGACCACGAAAAAGGAAACTATCTATATACCCGGGAAATTTTATTTCAGTTTTCCCCAAACATATTCCAAAATTATTTTCCAAAATTATTTCTTTTCAATGAGATAAGTCAAACAATGCAATCAAAAATCTATATTAGCCAAACTAGCCAATGTTTCATGCAAAAATACTAAATAATAGAGTGTTTTAACCCTTCTGGGCTCCCCCAAAAAATTAACATAACATCTCACGTTTTCATTGAATGAAGCAAGAACTTCAAGGAGAATTCTACGGAATTAAAACGTATGGATTCAACTCGAGAAATTCTGTCAAACTTAAAGAAATAAAAATTACTTAACTGTACCCAAATCTACAGTAAGCTAACTCGTTAAAAAAAAACAATGGAAAACACAAGCCTAACAATATCCTGTGATCCAACAAAAATTAACTCGAAATAAACGTGAGGGGAAAAAATTCAGCTTAGGAAAAATCCTCAAAAACAAAATATTGCCACAATATTAGCGAACGAAAATTTACCGAAATATACAGCCCTTGACTGTAGCCAATAGGCAGACACGAATACACTTAAATGGGCAACATAAAAAATGTGAGGAATATAATTCACTAAGAAAGTACTGAACCTAAAATAAAAGACTAATTGAACGATTCCAAAATAGAATACTCCATGAAATTGTCAATCAATAAAACTTCCAAAGATCAAATCAAAATGAAACTCGAAAAAAAATCTTGAACGAGTGTATTTCGGTAGAGTCCACACATTTTGGACAACAAGATGTTAAAAAATCCGAAAGTGAATCTTTACAAAACTCGTACTCAACTGAAAGCAAATAGTATCGACCATCCTGTTAATAAAATAAACAATATAGGCCTACCAGCGAGCGAAGAAAAAAAAATTGAAGATGGAATCTCAAACTCGTTAGATGTTAAGAAAAACAAAATTATACTGTACGTACAATAAAGATGTTGAAATGACGCACTTATTAGAAAAACAAGAAAAATACTCAATTACCTTGGCTGCCGCGAGCGAGACCAAATCGACATAGGCCTAAGCCACTCCAGCACTTATAAAAAAAGATAAGAACAGTTGTTTAATTAATGAATACTAGAATCACTTTAAAACTTCAGATGTATTACGAATGAAAATTAAACTTAACCGCTTAGATCAACGTGCGGATTAAAGAAAATTTAGGAAAAAAATTAATGTTTACTGACTTTGGAAATTTAATTCCCTAATAGTCCTAAAACAATGTTATCACACAGGAATACAAATTTAATTAGGGATACATCTGGAAATTACCGCACACCACACACACGCTATACACATTGCAAGAGTGATAGAGTGACTGACTGCGTCACCGACTGAGTGACTGTCTGTCTGTCTGTGCGTTCAGGATGCCAGGGGATATCATGGGGTCGCATGCCATATCTCACACCCATGACATGATTTAAAGTTGGAGTTTTGACTGACTGACATGATAAATTGATCGCCATGTCACTGACGATTTGACATGTGTTAGAAAACGCACAATGTCCAGTAAAACTCATCGTATGAGTCATAATTAGCAAATTGCATTTCTCTCGCTAGACATGCGAAAACAAAATTAAATGACCGTGAAACAAAATATATAGATGATTGATATTCACTGTACACACCTTTAAATACACTTTAATGAGTAGTGATGGTAGTCAATTTTCTATACCAGGAGTAAGGTGAAGTAGTGGTGTGGTTGAGGGCAGAGGTCAGCCTCTGTTTATCAACACACTCGCTGAGTCTGCTCTGCTGACACAGGCTCCCCTCTCACGAACATCGCCTCCCAGCAGCCAACAGGAACAGGTTGAAGAACTGCTAGATGAACTAGATAAATGAGTGGTAGACTGGTAGAAATTTGTTGTGTTGAGATAAATTGAACAGGAACTTCAGGAACTTTCACCAAAACTGGATAATGGTAGAATGGATAATGCTGGATCAATGGTAGATAATGGTAGAGTGTAGAATTCTTCGAAGGAACGTGGTGTAGTCGCCTTAATTAACCATCCAAGTTAAAAAGGACCACCGCTGCCACCATATGTTACAAATGACTTTTGACAGTCACTGTAAGTATGGTTCTTCTGAGTATGTGGAACTTATGAATATAATTATGTGCATGGTTACCTGACAGCATTATAGGATCCGAGGGATACTTCCGGTTATTAATGATCTAGTGTTGACTATTTTTTAATATAAAAAATAGTAGTGTGGTGGGCATGCATATTTCCTTTCCTAATAGGTTTATGTGCACACATTAGCGCCTTAGCTTAAAACTAATTATAGCAATGCTTCAACTTAGGTAAGACTGCTTACGTCCCTAAACACAATATACATATATTTAATAGTGGCCCCTCCATCATTGATGATTTGCCTATTAATATAATAGTCCCCATTCAACACCCGCGTCAGCCATTTTGAATCTACCGCCACGGGGATGAACAGAGCATTCCTCATAAGTGTAACGCAACTTCTCTTATGGAGTCATCATTAGATCGGGTACCCACTACGAAAAAACTTGTAAAAAATAAGAGAAGAAAAAAGAAAAATTTCACTTAAACATTGTTATAACACGCTTCCCACTTCGTTGGAGTTCTTGCGTTGTGGGTCCTTGCCGCTCCTCACCAGGCGTCCATTCGTCCTTCTCTTCCCCGCGGGCAACCTAGTCAGACGTGTGTCGCCTGCGCTCCGCCAGATTCGTCGTTCGCTCAATTCTCGTGAGTCCTTACTCATTTGTATATATCCGAGTTGTATTGAACAAGGTTTCGATTAGCTAGCACAGGCTACCCTACTGGTTTCCCGCAGGAAGTGTAAAAATTAGGGTATTGTACAGGCGCTTACGTGTTCTCCAGGACAGTCGCCACATGTGTTGTTTCTTTGGTTCTGCGCGCCCTAGTTTTTTTATTATCTTTAGCTAGGAGGCTATTTTTCATCGCAGTATGATCTTCAGTCCAGCGTGTTGGCCTGGGGGCCGTGTGTTTTTTCATCTTAGCAAACGCTCCAGTTCAAGGATTGTCACACGTGGTGTGGAATCTTCTGGTGTTCGAGCCTGCTCTTAGGTCCCTCTCGCGGGCCTCTTCTCCTCGTGCTGTGGCTGTTATGTCTTCAGGAGTAAGTTTCTTCTTACATTATGGGTTTCGTATGCCTCGTGGCCAGCCTCATTAGGGTCTCCTTAAGCCGGGAGCTGCGGGGAGACTCTTAAGAGTTCCCCCGGCGCACTGCGGGGAGACTCTTAAGAGTCAGAGAAAAACAAAATCAACTTTTGACATCGAAAAAAAAAAAAAAAAAAAAAAAAAAAAATTTATTTTTATTTTTTTTTTTGGCCCCTGGGCCATGCAAAATCTCAGTCCTCTACCTCCCCTCCTTCCCCACTTTCCTCCTCTCCTTCAGTTATCACCTATTTTCCCTGTTATTCCCTTATTCTGAGGTATATTTTCGTGCTAACATTAGAAATCCGATTGGAGGGTGTGGTCATCACTGATAGCAAGCGAGTGCAAGAGAGAGAGAGAGAGTATCGATCGACTGTGTCTCAGTGGCCTTGGGGGAAATTGGCGGGAAAGCAGATTGCCTCACCCATACATTATACAACTCGCGGGCTATATCTCCGATTTTGACCATCCAAACGCTGTTTTCACTCGTTTTATTGTTGTTTCAGGTTAATACCTTTATAATCAACCCATAATAGGCGCATATGGATAAGTATTAATGCTATTAATGGCACAATGAATATTTTAGTGACGGAAACACCTCAAATACGTCAGCACAGGGGGACGTTTCCAATTACCCCCATGCGCACTTCAGAGGTTAAGGTTTAGGGGTGTTACTAATTCTATGATATTTATATTATGTCCCCCCCCCCCTTTTCCTGTGTTCCCTGGTTCGGGTGTCGATAATTTTCGGGAACTCTAGGAGATGTCCTTATTGTGTGGGGTTTTTTGGTCTTGTGCTTTAGACGGTTTTTTCCCTGGTTCCTTGGCCTGCCGGTCCTCTGTCTTCGTACTGAGCCCGGCTTCCGCCGTGCTGGTGTGCTTGGGATTTACCTATCCCTTCTTTGTTGGTAGTGTGCCACTACCCTTCTTGCCGACGGACGTGCATGGCCCGGCAGAGGGAGAATGGTCTCGGACCGATGTCTAACGACTCACCCTGTGAATTGCCAGTTTACCCCGCCAGCCCGGCGACACAGTTGGGTAACAGGTTTAGCGGTGTCTAGCTAGCAAGCAGCTGCACGACGATGCTCGCTAGGAGTTCTGTTTAGGGCCAATGACCCATGTCATAGGTAAGCAGTCCCTCGTGAATTCCCCCCGATTGAAAAGGGCGAGGGGTTATTCACGAAAACTCTCAGGAGGCGAAAAAATAGTTGGGCAGTGGCCCACTACTTTTTCGACGCTGGGGAGTAGGTAGGATGTTGTTAACACCTCTCAGGTTATCCTTATGAGCATTGATTCCTGGAAATTATCTATTTCCAGATCTCTTCACATCTCGAGCAGCGCGGCTAAGGAGGAACTGTTCCCGGCGGGGAGGGGAGTCAGTAACCATGCCTCTATTCTCGATTTGCTCTACTCCTACGTGTCTTTCGGTCCCAGTAGCAGCGCACAGGCTGTGTATACGCTGTATTAAATGTTTGGACAAGACTACTTTTTCATGGACAACTCGTAAATGTCCGGTTTGCTCGGATCTATTCGAAGAATGGCTAGCTAGTCAAGATATATCATGCTTGTTGACCCTTATTGAAATTAAGAATAAGTTTGCTCCTTACGCTTCAAGGGTGGCGGACGTAAAATTGTTCTGTGACAATGCAGAGTTACTTAGAATCATTCCCCTGTACTCTTTCGAAAATCCCTCAGTCCATCAGGCACATGTTCCTTTGGTACCGAATTCAAATCTTGCTTCCCCCCAGTCATCCGAGGCATCCAAAGGTCGCTCCCCTCCCCAAACCAAGAGAACTCTCTCAGAGTCACCAGAGTTCATACCTTCAACTCAACCGGAATCACCCCAGCAACTTCGTCAGAGGGGGTCCAGTTTAGATTACTTGCCATCCAAGAAGCGCAAGTTGTCCAGCCCACTGCAGAACCAGGTTGCGGCGGAAATACAGGATAGCCCACTCACCCATGTGTGTAAGTCTGCTTCACACCCGGTCGCCTCGACATCCGCCTCGAAGATGCCGGGGGTTTCCCCCGGTCTCGTCGGGACGGATGCCAAGCAATCTCTGCCGGCAATGAGGGTTAGACCAAGTGTTAGAGTAAGACTACAAGGTTCTAAACTAGTGCTATCTCAGAGTAATTTACCGGACGGCAAAATAGGGTTTTATTTGTCTCCGGCGCCTGACATGGAACAAAGTCATGACATAGCGTCGGGTTTAGACATGCCGGCGATAGATGTCCCACGATTGTCCACTAGGCCAGAGGCCAGGGACACAGGAGTAACAGTACCTAACACTAGGTCAGAGTCTGTCACTACAGGTCATACCACGATAGAGGATAAGTTGAGCGATGTCCCAAGGGACAGGGTTACACAACCCTCTCGACTGGTTAGTCAGGCGTCGGTGACACACGTTAAAAGGTCGCCGGTAAAATTTCCCCAACCAATAACTCTGCATAACAAAGGTAAAGTACTTGAGGAACCATGTCCAATGATACAGGTAGAGGAGCCACCATCTGAGGATAAGGTAAAGTCTAAATCTCTCAAAAGGTCTAGGTCCCAATGTGTCACGGCGAAACAGTTAGATGAATTGTTACAAAAGGTTCTCCAACAATGTGCTATTTCCAAACACCCAAGGGATACTCCTACTGAGGTGACGGTAACCCCCCCCGCCGAGATCTGTGCCTGCCACCTCTACAGATGACGAGGTTTTGTTTCTCCATTCGGTCTCCTCCACTAACTTAATAATGCCAGAACACGTTCCAATTCGTCCCCTGTCACCAACCAAAATAAATGTTATCACAGACCCGGATACTATCAGGGCTTCGACCATAACTAAATTGCCACTCTCCACCGCTAGTAATTATCCGGCGGACTTAAAAGCCAGGGCCGCGGTCACACCACGGGTGGTTATGGAGTCCCAACCGCGTGTAGACGGTTCCAATAGACTATCATAATTTAGCGATTTGGCAGCTAACGCGGCGGAGAAGGAGACAGTTTCTTGCTCACAACCTAGTGCTAGTATTCCTGAAGTTAACATAGCAGTTCACTCAACGGCGGAACCCTTGAAGCCTCCGCCGGAGCACATAGGATCTCACGGCTCTAAACCAGTTGTTCAATCCCAACTATGTCAATCGCAAACGGAGGGCAAGCTGCAGGGTCGAAAAGAACCGGGCAGGCTTTGGCTCCCGGTTACCTCGTCTAAGGCAGGAGACGGGCACAGATCCATAGGCGGGTAGGTCCCAGTACCGAGGGAATGGTCCATTGAAGTAAACATACATAAATTCTTCCGGGCCAAAGATGCCCAAGGAAATGTCATAGGGATACAGATTCAAGCAATTCCTAACCTTACCAATTATCAATATTTCGTCTATGAACCACGTCAGCTTGCCCCTTCTTCCCCAGATGTTCCTAATTGCCCCGCTCGCTCTCAGCCTTACAAAGGAGTACAAAGGAGTACAAAGGAAATCAAGCAACAACAGATCTAGTGACCCTTCTAGGTTGCTTGTCCTCCAAAACACTGAGGATCAAGTGTCCACACAGTGGTTTACAGTGGGTAAGGGAACATTGGAAAGGGAATAACTGCCCTGGAACTAATGTCTGTGGCAGGATTAGGAAGTTAGTAGGGGACAGATGGGTTAGTAACTGAGGGGGGGATAAAATAAAGTTATTCATTTACAAACGCAGTCAGTCGCGGGTTTGATGCGAGATATTTGTCTAGGCGGAGTTTAAATGAATCAATGGTGATGCAGTCTATAACGTTTCGGGGAAGCCCATTCCACAAGTTGACAACTCGATTGAAGAAGAAATTCTTAGATTCGTGGGAGTTAAAAGATTTACCAATAATTTTGCAACCGTTTCCCCGCATGTAATTAGATTGGTCGATAGTGAAGTACTTACTACAGTTCATATTGTCGATGCCTTTGATGATTTTGAACACTTGAATTAAGTCACCTCTTAATCTGCGCTGGGTTAAAGGAAATAGATTTAATTCTCTAAGACGCTCTTCGTATGGTTTGTTCTTTAGGCTAGGTATCATTTTGGTAACTCTACGTTGAACTCGTTCTAGCTTGTTTATATCTTTTTGGTAATAAGGGCACCAGGATTGAACGCAGTATTCCAGAAGAGGGCGGACTAAGGAATTGTAAAGGGTTAGGATAACTTCTTTGGATTTATGCTCAAATGACCTGCCTATAAAGCCAATTATTTTGTTTGCCTTCTTAACAACTTCTGAACATTGTTGACTCGGTTTTAGGTTACTCGATATTGTTACTCCCAGATCGGTTTCTCTGTTTACATTCTTAAGCTGAGTGCCATTCATCGAATAGTTTGCTTTCTCATTTAGGTATCCGATATGTAGTACTTTACATTTATCCGCATTGAAACTCATTTGCCAAATTTGGGCCCAACATGACAATTTATCTAGATTGTGTTGCATATCGTCAACTTGTTCTTTTGAGATTACGCTATTTGCAATTTGTGTATCGTCAGCAAATTTTGAGATTGTACAGGTGAGACCCTCATCTATGTCGTTGATGTAAATTAGAAAGATAATTGGTCCTAGTACCGATCCCTGTGGTACCCCGCTACTTACATTGGTCCATTTAGATGCCTTACCGTTTATGACTACTCTTTGCTTTCTGTCGCTGAGCCAATTTTCTATCCATTTCAACACACCGTCTTGTATTCCATGTGCTTTTAGTTTTAGCAGTAAATGTTTGTGGGGAACTTTGTCAAAGGCCTTTTGAAAATCAAGGTATATAATATCTACAGCTTTACTCTCATCATAGAGGTTGAGGATATCGTGGAAGAAGTCTAAGAGGTTTGTTAAACAGGAACGTTTTTTACGAAAGCCGTGTTGAGTATCTTTAAGAATGTTATTTTCCTCTAAGTGATTTACGAGTCTGTCTCGTATGACCGTTTCTAGCATTTTACATACAACTGAGGTTAAGCTAATTGGACGATAGTTACTGGGTAGGGATTTGCTGCCTTTTTTTAATATCGGTGTTACGTTGGCTAGCTTCCACTGATCGGGCATAGTTCCAGACTGCAAGGATTTATTGAATAGTAATGTCAGTGGTTTGGAGAGCTCATCCTTAGCTTCCTTTAGAACTCTAGGCGAGATTGTATCAGGTCCAGGCGTTTTATTTACCTTGAGTTTATCTAAACAATTCAATACTTCTCTCTCTGTAACGGTGATATTGCTTAGAACATCTGAATTATCAATCTGAATCGGCGATGGTGTAGGGATATCACTGAGGTCTTCTGTTGTAAAAACTGATGCAAAGAAAGTATTGAGGGCATTACTCATTTGTACTTCGTCTTTGGTGTATTCTCCATTTTCATCGACTAACGGTCCAACAGTTGAAGTAACTACTTTTTTCTTTCTGATATAACTATAGAATTATTTCGGGTTTGTTTGACTTTGATTCGCAATATGTAACTCTAAGGTCTTTTTACTTTGCTTAATTAACTTTTTGGCTTTGCGTCGTAGCTCTACAAATTTCAGCCGTTCTTCGTCATTTTGTGAGGATTTTAATCTATCATTAGCAAATTTTTTAGCAAGCAGGCAGTTTGAAATATCTTTATTCCACCATTTGGGCTTATTATTATGGCCTGGACGCCGTATTTTCGATGGTATGCAGTCTTGCACTGCTTTTAGGTAAGTGGCTTCGAATAACTTCCAAGATGTATTTATGTCGTTATTGTGAATTAAAAAGCTCCAGTCAGTTTCTTTAAACATAGCTCTAAGTTTATGGAAGTTTGCTTTCTTGAAATTAGGGACTTTTTCGATGCTACTATTTGGTTCGTTACTAGTAAACTTTAAAGTGAAAGTTATCGTACGATGGTCGCTGTTACTGAATTCATCACCAACATTCATTACGACAACAATGGTGGTCATTCACTGGGTTTGATTGAAGCAAGTTTAGCCTTTACTCCGACAACTTCACAACAGGAGAGAGGGGAATTAAATATGGGAGAGGTGGGGCACGGACCATGGGTGAGTTGGGATCAGGAGGGCCAACAGTTTGCCATTGACATAGCTTCCAATGTTTCCCTATCTGTCCCCCCACCACACCATATTGAGTTTGATTTGTTGAAGCCACTGCCCGGCGGTGTCCCACGAGCTATTTTCGAGTTCCTTATTGCCCCTCAATTAGAAGGTAGACACTTCCCAGGTCCTTTCCAAACTCCAGATCTTATTGAACTCCAACGAGAGTTCCTAGTATGTGATAACGCTCACCGTAAATTTATTGGTTTTCTGCTAACTAGAGACACAGCTCAAGCCATTGCTAAACCGGTGCCCAACCCACCGAGGCGTCAGGAGGAAACGGTTAAAGCTTTTCAACAGTATCTCCTGCCGCACCCGGCGAGATCGATCAGGGACATCCGAACAGCCTTGTTTGAGGCAGTTCGAGCTAGACAGCTTCTCAGACTTGATATGGTGAAATGTTTACCTGATAATGTTTATTACAGTTTTTTTTTCCCCCTGATACTAACAGCATCGATGATTGATTCACAGACTCAAAGAGATGTAGATACGATTCTTCGGATGAGCAAGGTGACATCATAGTAAGGTTAGCCTAGGCTTTAGACACGACGATGGCCAGCGACAAGCAGAGACAGGATGTTACCACACCTTAATACCCGCTTGTTGGTTTGTTTTTCGATTTTTCCCAAGTCTTGGAAGATTCCTCTCCTTTTTTCGACCTCTCTCCCTAAGCCGTGCTCTGGTACAGGGTTCCGAGGTTGATACCGTCTTTAAACACCCAGGCCGTGCCAAGGGTCAGTATGGTTTGTCCGGGCTGCGTACCGGCGAACGTGGCATACCTGTTGACGTATATGCTCCCGCGGAGCCCACCGTGAAACTGGCTGTAGGAGGATATCTTTAGGCACAAGTTTACACGACAAACAGGCCACATTCGGGCACTGGTAAGCGGGACAAGCAGGCTTCTCTCCCACAAACAACGATTTTTAGGCAAAACAGTACACCTATGCCTATGAAACCATTGTAGGTACCTCTTACAGTGTTAAGGATACTACGGGAATCAGTCCACTGGCTCTGGACTCTCAAAGGCTCGGATACGCGTCCGCCGGTCGCTGGCCAAAGCCGTTTGAATTTTTTTTCCTCCACTGTCTAGAGTAACGGTAACTAACTTAGTGACCCGAGACTCAATCAGGGTTATCTCTACAGGCCTAGGAGAATGTATCATTACACCAAGGTTGAATTGTACGGAGAAAAATCAGAGGGTAACTATTCTAGGGATATCATCACACGAATAGTGTAATATCATATCCAAAAAGTAGAATGTTTAGATTAACTATTGCATGGGACATGGTACGAGCACGGCTGCTCTCGGGTATAAAAGGTTTTCAGTCACAAGCACTGGGTTAAAAGGTAGTTTGCACTATCTTAAGTACAGTTCTCACCTCGGGAACATTTTTAAAAAGTATCCATTTTCGGAAGGCTTCTACGGTAGTAGGCTTCGGTCTACCAGGACCAACAGCGATCTCACCAAATGAGCCAGCCCCCCCTTTTTTCCTGAGGGACGAAGTAATCGTGCTATTCCTCCAAGTAATAGGGTGTTTTTTGTTCCTCCCACCGGTGGCATGAGTCCATAATAGTATTTTTTTGTTCCTCCCGCTGGTGGCATGAGTAGCTTAGGCACTGAGGGTCATAGGGGATCTATTATACCAGTTATAATGACGTTACATTATAAGTTTTTCAGTTACAATTGACAACGCTACACCTTCGTGGCTAGAAATTATCTCATTCACACGTTCTTGTGGTTCCGTAGGACTCTAATAAGGTAGTACAAACGGACACCAAGAAAGGTTGAAGTAGTACACAAAGGTTCGGATATACATCCCTTCCTTCCGGTCCACGGAGAAAAGCAATCACGCCGGAAAAGCTTAGGGATAACGGGAAAGTTACATCGGAATGTCATTTAGTTAATAGTGGACTACCAGTCTACTCTTATATGCAGTGCACTCATACTAACCATTTTCACTCTGGACTACCCGGACAGGCGAGGGATAGCCATCGGCTTTGATAGTTTTTTCCCTTGGAGGTCTGTCTCAGCAGGCAGAGATCTCTATCCCACTAAGTGTAGCATTCGGTACGGGAAATGCTAACCCACCTGAAGTTCGGAAATGAGGTATTACCGGAACCACAAGAATGAAGAGATTAGGTCTACGAAACTCACATAACCTGTATTAACCATGTAAACCACCCTATAGTGGTAAAAGTTAGCATTGAGTCAATCGGTCCTCGGCTCTTATATAGCCTAGGCTGCTCATGCCCCTGACAATCAGAATTTTGTAGTCGTAAGAGGTTATACCATTACGTAGGCAGATTCAGCCCGGGGTTTGTTATCATTTAGGAGCAGATTAGTACATCTAGCCCATATAAAAAATGTCTCCCAAGTTCTGGCGTCCGCCGGAAAAAGTCTTCCGCCGACCAGAATCTTACCGGATGAGTAAAGACACCCACGAGTTGCCGGAGCAAGTAATAGCATTAAGTGCCTCAGGCTTATGACGAGTATGACTCTGTTCTTTGATGTTCATTGTACGAAGCCCCAACATGAACATGGAAGGGCATGTGGATCTTTAGGTGCTATATATAGAAATAGTCTGGAGCTTAGGAAAATTACCTTGACTCTTAGAACCCGCTTAGGATTGACCTACAGCAGTGGTTCGCGTCAAAAAAGTTACCCCTTCTACCCTCATTTGTATGAGATATAAATGCTGCAGTGAAATCTTCCCCTCATTTTCAAAGTATGTCGGGCACTATCTTTCTTGACGTATCCACTAGCAAGCGCTTTAGGTGTTTTTTTACGGCTGAGGAGCTCATGGTCAATGTGATAGTAATTTAAGTCCCTTGGAGGACAAGAAAAAGGGGGGGAATGAGAGTATCCCAATATACCCAAGCCCCTCCGCCGGAAACAGACTCCTCCGCCGGAGAAGACTACTGGCATTTACAAAAGAGAGCTAGGCGAAAGCTCACATGTTTGTTTTGATTTTAAAATAATCTATCAGTATTTAAAAATGGGGTTATGTAAAAGCTTGTTGAATTGTTTTAAGACAGCTTTCTGAAAGCTCGTTGGTTTGTTTTAAGTTGTATTATAAGAAAGAAAAAATCTATCATAATTGCAACTATATAGTTTTAGTTGAGTATAAAACTGGTCAAATAGATACAGTTTTATGCCAGATAATAAACTGTTATCGTATTTCGTATCGAACCCTTATCTATTTATTACTTTATTATGTAAGTCTCAGTGGTAGCTTCAATGCTAATTACTTTATTATCAATATCCAAGAGGCTATAAGGGAATAACAATAGAAATACAGTTTTAAATGCTCCTGTGATTATGAAGGATCTCTTACTATGTTATAGTTATAGGCTGATAACCATACTCCACACAATGTAGATAGATACACATATCTATATCTATCGTATCTTTAAGTCTCTATGTTTACTCTAGCTCTAGTTATAATTGCTATATTTATTGATATATAAGAATCATGATAGTTTTACTATAGTTGGAGTATCGTTATATATTTATAAGAATATATTTCGGTTATAAAAACAAAGATATGAATTTTGTTTATTTGCACTTTTTTTATAGCTTTTTTATTTAATTAAGTTTAAACATTATTGCACTTCAGATAATAGTTTCACAGAGTTTCACAGAGTTGTAAATGACTGAATAATTTACCAAGACGAATTGGATTGTTATAACACGTATTGAATGATATTATATACTTGGTTTAATTTAATGTAGTTTGTATGATAACTAATAAATGTTTCCTAGAAGTTCCAACCAAAACTAGCACTTCTAATATTTATATTTAATTTGTACTCACTAGGATTAAGTGTAGTTTCTGTCTGGGACTCTCTCTTTTGTAGTCCATGATGACTTCGTAAGGCTGTGGTTGTGGTTCTGGACGGCTACTGGTACTAACTTTTAAAATTTTAATCTTGAGCTTATATAGGGCTCAAGTGAATATGTCCACGTCCACACTCACGTGTGAATCGTTTCCACGTCTACACTCACTTGTTTAAATTATATATATAACTCTATGTAATTAAACTCTGGGCTCGGAAGTAATCTCTTAGGACTTGTAATCTTGGATTAGATTTCCAGTGTTTACCAACATGGTAGTGTTTATTTAACATATATATATATTTTTTTTTAAAGAGACAATGAACGGAGGAAGGAAAAACACAGATAAAACAAAAAGGTCCATGTGCCTAAAGGCATCCTCCATTCGTAAAATGTTTGTAACAACTGGATTTAAACTATTGTAGATTGTAAGTTTGTGGAAAGCAACTCGAGGGAAGTGAATTCCAAAGAGTAGTAGTTCTAGGGATAAATGAATTTTGATAAGCAGAAGTTCTGCATTGTGGAGGAGAAAGTGTAAATTCATGGGCGCTCTCAGCTGCCCTAGTTCTACGGGGAAAGATGTGGAGAGGCGGCACAATTGAAGCAAGTTCCTCGGAACAATTGCTGTGAAAATATCTGTAGAACAATGCAAGGGATGCAACGTTTCTTCGTATGGATAATGTAGGAAGGTCCTGTGTGATTGCAGGGTTATTGATTAATCTAATAGCTTTATTTTGAATTTTGTCCAACTGCCTCAATGCAACTACTCCACTTCCACTCCACAGAGGTGAACAGTAATCCATCTGAGAACACACATGACTTTTATATATTACGGCCAACTGCTCGTCATTGAAGAATTCTCGAACTCTGTACAGGAGTCCCAGTTTTTTAGAGGTATTCTTAGCAATGCTTCTAACATAATGTGTCCAGCTCAAGTTAGTAGTTAATGTTACACCGAGAATGTCAATACTAGGGGAAGTTGGAATATTTAAATCATTAAAAAATATATGGGAGTCAGTGAGATTCTGTCGGTTAGAAAATTGAATGTACTTGGTTTTCTGTGCATTAAAGGACACTAGATTATTTTGTCCCCATTCATTAATTCTAGAAAGGTCCTGGGTCAGAGAAATTGCAGTGTTTATTTTTGAATTTATAAGATCGGGTTGGGTGAAAGAATTGGTAAATGTGAAGGAAGTGAAGTGCTACTTAATCTACTTCCACAGTAGATACCGGAATTACACTTTAAAACTGAGTTATTAGTCAATCACTTAATCTATTGATACATATAAATTATTAACTTCTAATATATACTATAAATCATAAATCCATTATGTAAACAACAGCTGATCAATGATTACTCACAGATATACACAGGTAGGTTCTGGGCTATTGTATACATTGGCAGATTAAGATAAGAAGACTCTCGAATCCTTATCTTCTGTACCATTATCAGTGTTCTCTCTTAATTCCTTATTCGTAGTGGGTATATATCTCTATTCCTCCCATTCTTAGTGGTTATATATCTTATTCTAGTTTTTATTTACATTCTTTATTCTCATTTCCCTTAATCACTAGAAGATACATTCATGTCGACTACATTTGTTCTCGACATCACTCCCCGGGTTTTTTGAAGCCTGCGTCCGCGCAGGCCAATCGTTGTGGTAAGTTGGGGACCCTCGTCTGCTGAGAGGGGCGACAGTGCAGGAACGGAAGTGATGGGTGTAGATAATGTAATCTGGTTCATGTTGATCACAGACGGCTGCATCGTTGCTTCGGAGTTGTGCTGCTTCTTGATCTCCTCAGCTCAACGTGTACTGGCTAACACGACGGTGTAGATTATATATGCTCCTCCTACCAGTACGAGTATAACAGCTATCGCCAAGGTCATATTCCGGATTATTTTCTGGTGAAGAGGATGGTGTATCTCGATACGTTTGGCTATTACGGCTAGTTGTAGTAGATCTCTTGTTGACAATGTTGGAGTTGGTAGATCTCGTAGTAGTAGTACAGTGGAGTTTATTTCTTGAAGTAAGTTGTGGGTGTGCCGTGATATTGGAAGAGACACGTTGAATTTTGTGGCTCTTATATATGTCTCTTCTCGCCTTCTCCTCCCCATAGCTGGTAATTGAAGAATTGGGCCATGTGCACCACAACCTTCAGTCAGCTTGAGATGTCCCAGATTATGTGTCATCTGTTTTTTTATTTCAAGTGTAGTTGATGGACAAGCAAGTGTAAAAGTAAGTTGAATAGGGGTTGAATATATCCATCCTTCATTGAGTTTAATAAAGATAGGAGTGAAACTATCTATTATATTAGTATGACATAGTGTCGGGTGTACTTTACCATTAATAAATGTAGCAACTTCACAATTAGGGGTGTGAATACTATAAAGAGGACTGGTTGGGGGGCATATAAAAAATGTGTTATGTGCCTTGCAATGGGAAAAATAATTACACATTGCATACGTATTCTGGTCTTCAGAAATGGCTAAAAATTGATTTTGTATGTCAACTTGTAAGTACAAGTGTGTCTTGGGTACTGGAAAAGGTAAAGTATGTATTTTAAAAACATCAAAGGTATGTGCTGGTTGTCCATGAAGGGGTTCAATTAAATAAAAATAAAAGATGTGATTAGCAATGGTTGGTTTGGAAACAACTATTATTGTATCTCTATATAAACTTAAATATTCTGGGCTTGCTGGGTACAATAATCCTGGTGAATTCAATGAAGCTTCCGATAACATTTCAAGCAATTTATCTGTTGGCATTAAATATGGAGAAATTTTAGATTCTAACATCTGATCCAATCCAATTGTAACGTTATTTATGTCAGCATAAATATCAGACAATACTATTTGTAATGATAATAAATTACCAATTAAATCTGATTCATCCTCCAACTCTTGCAACTCATTTCCAACTTGTACGACAATGTTTAAAATATTTTGAGTGCTATTATGTAGCCTATCAATTGATAATTTAAAGATTCCATACGTCGAGTAGTAATATTGAGTATTCTAGTATGTACATTTAATTGTTCACGTTCCTCATCTGTAAGGACTTGTAAGTTGCCTAATTTATCGTGAACTGCATCAATTTGATCTTGTGTTGCAATACCGAAAAGAGAATTAGCTAGAGATCCCACAAAATCTATTGCTCCTCATTTATGTCGCTTGGATGTCGATGATATATTTTCTACCGAACTTTCGGACATGACGTAACGTATGTAATTATGAAAATCTTGTTCAATCCTATACAAATCATTTTTTATCGAGTTGATCCAGATATCCCATTTTCCTTTACTAACTTAGGACTGTGAGCTTCAGAATATAGTATAATGTCATGAACGTAAACCTGAGCTAAACGTAGCGGGTGTAACACAGTTGTAGTGTCAATTTGGTAGGGAATGACACAAGTATTTCCCGTAACCACCAATCTCGCCTCTTTAGTAAAGATGACTGGATTGCTTAATGTTCATTATCGGTATCTGCTGCGGGACAGACGATCGCCAAGTAACCCAGGATTACCTGAAAGGTAAACAATATCTCACTATTTTGTTTTCACTACTGTTTTCTATATTCAAGGGCATTACATACGGCAAAGGTTGTACTCTACAATGTGATCGTAGAGAATATCTAGGTATATTATGTACAATATCATCATCAATATTATTACCTACTCTATCATCCTCACAGTCACTCTCACTCTCACTGTCATCCAAAACTAAGTGAGGATCATTTATACTGCTAGAACTATTAGTTTCGGGTATATCCGAGTGTATTGGATAAACACTTCTTACATTCATATTGTCGCGAGCTAGCAACGCCTCTTCCGGCACAACTCGGACACGGTCAGTGTGAATCGTCACTGGGCGATTATCTTTAATGCGCCGTAATTTAATTACTACTTCACTTACTTTTTCTACCAATATATTTATACGGACCGTTGTATTTTGGTTGTAGTTTTTGTCTTTCATTTTACCTTGGAACAACTTTTACATATACTCGGTCCCCCTCCTTTACTGTTTTTACTTTATTTCTCTTTTGTTTTTTCTCGTTTTCTTCTTGACCCTCTTCTAGGTACTTCTTACATCTTTCATACGTCCTGTTCATCTTGATTTCTACTTCATTCTTGTAGTCTTCGAGGTTGTAACTGATAGTTTGACTTGACAAGATCGTTTGATCTGTGGATCACGATGATACAATACGAAAAATGGTGAGTCTTTGATCACTCGATTATATTCAGAATTATAAGCAAAAACTGCATATGGCAACATTGAAGTCCATATCCCTGAATTATCATCTACGAGTGTCCTCAAAATTCTCACAACAGTTTGATTTACTCGTTCAACTACGCCGTTTGCGCTTGGTCGGTAAGCCGTGGTACAGGTATATTTCATATTTAAGAGCGTTGCAACTTGATTAAAAGTACTTGTGAATTATTTTCCTTGATCTGATACAATCCATGTAGGCGTACCATGTTTTAGTACATTTTCCACAAATGCTTGAGCAGTGGATTGAGCAGTTTTGTTACGTAAAGGCACTGCTATAAGATAACGTGTAAAGACGTCTATGATAGTCATGATATACTTATATCCTGTAGAAATATGTGATTCATCTGGTGAATCGGCATGTGAGTCAGGCAGGGGCCCAATTAAGTCAACATGAACTCTCTGAAATGGTGCATCGGGTAATGGGTATCTTTTATAGGGAACTTGTGCGTCCACTGGGGCCTTATAAAGGATACAGTTCCGACATGCGCTTACATATGCTGTGACACTCTTGCGCATACCGGGCCAATAACAAAATTATCGTTGCTCTAACCCCACCATGTCCTGCCATTGGATGATCATGGGTTAGAAACAGGGCCGCTAAAATATGTGTATCCGGACAAATAACTCGATTATGTGAGCTGCCTTTCTCGTTCCCGTTAAACGGACGAATATATAAGAGATTTGTCTCGTCTTGAAGAATTAGATCTTCAAGTTTGGCTTTGAGATTTGACTCTAAATATTTACATTCCTTTGTAGTTACACTGGCCAGTGGTTTATTTTGTAGTAGGGAAATAACTTTGCCATATATAGGGTGAAGCTTCTGTTCACGTGCAATATCAATTAAATTCCACTCAATTCTGTGGTCGTCGATCAATGTCTCATCGCTTGGTGTATTATTGTCATGTACCTTAGTCCATTTGCTAGGTGTATGACTCGTGTTTAACTGGGTTGCATTTTGTATAGCCGAGATTGTGGGCATGGTGCGTTGACTAACACGAACTCTCATACCTGTAATTGCTAGTACTCTATCTTCTATTTCTGTATCGACTCTTAACCCTTGTCTATCGGGGCCCGACTTAAGTCCGTATCTAAAAATCTGGACTATGTGGCGGGGCCCGACTTTAGTCCGTGTGCAATTTTGGCGCAATATTGGCTCTGAGAGAGAGCTGAGCGGTGGGAGGAGCGTAGGTTGCCTCATAACCGCTCGCCACGACCGTCGTGGGCCCACTGACATGTACTCCACACTACTCCACCCTCATTCACTCGCTACACACGTAATTATGTAACGAAATGACCGTATTTTAGCGATTTTGCCCTTCGGTTGCACGATCATTGCAAGACAACCAGTGATCGTAGAAGGATGGTTCTGGTGTCATTGGAAAGCTCAATTAACGCCCTTTCAGGTATACATACCTATATTACGCTCTGGCTCATGTGTATGCATGAAAAAGAGCACGGAAACAACGCCATTTATGGTAAAAAAAAAACGCTGGGCGGTACATAGAAATTACCGCCTAGGCCACTCGTTGAGTGTTAAGCGACTTAGTGCATCCGATACAACATTATCCTTGCCAGGTAAATATTTTGGCTGTATATCATATTCAATTACTAGAAGTTGCCATCTTGCCACTCTACCACTAGGACTAGATGTAGTGAGAAGCCAAATTAAAGGTCTATGATCCGTATTTACTATTATCTGATATCCTAGTATTACACTACGATTGTATTTCAATCCATACACAATAGCTAATGCTTCTTTCTCAACTGTAGAATATCGCTGTTCAGCAGGGGTTAATTTACGGCTGAAGTAGGTTAAAGGTCTAAGCCTATTATGTTCATCTTCCTGCTGAAGTACTCCACCTATTGCTATATCTGACGCGTCTGTGGTGAGAACAAAAGGCTTTGTGTAATCTGGATATGCTAATACCAGTTCATATGATAATATATGTTTGAGCTCATTAAAAGCTTCATTTTCTCTTTCCGTGAATTTAATGACTGTTTTATCTTTCCTCTTATTAGTTCTGCCTCCTGTTAATTTCGTAAGAGGTGCGGCTTTCTCGGAATATTGTCTGATGAATTTCCTATAGTAGTTACACATTCCTAGGAAACTTTGTAGTTCATGCATGGTTTGCGGAGGAGTTAGCTGCTTGATAGCCTGAATTTTTGCAGGTTGTGGCTTGATTCCGTCGGTACCTACATGACCTAGATAATGTACTTGCTCAGCGAAAAAACTACATTTATCCATCATTAGCTTGAGAGAGGACTCTCGTAGTCTTTCTAGGACAGTAGTCAGGTTGTCTATATGTTGTTCCCAGGTCCTCCCAGGTACAACTATGTCATCTAGATATACGTGTGCCTTATTTCCCACTAAACCCATTAGCACCTGATTTTTAGGGTGCATCCTTTAATCCAAAAGGCAACACATTATATTCATAGTGACCATCTGGGGTTGAACAGGCAGTTGTTTGCTTACTTTCCTCCGTCAAGGGAATTTGGTGATATCCCCTGCGTAAGTCAAGACAAGTGAAAAACTGACTTTCTCCAAGCTGAGCTAGAATACGGTCTATGTTAGGTAAAGGATATCTATCATCCTTAATTAGCTTGTTCAAATTACGGAAATCCAAGCACAATCTCAATCCTCCTTCCTTCTTCGCTACCGGGACTACCGGGTTATTTAAAGAAGAACGGGATGGTCGTACTATTCCTTGTTCCATTAAGGTTTGAATCTGGTCCTTGACATCCTGAATATATTTATGAGGTATAGGATAAGGACGTCTGTAAACAACCTGGTCCGAAACTGTCTCTATATTATGAAAAAAATACGGACTGATTGTCAGGGGATCACTTTCCAAAGAAAATACGTCAGAGAACTCCCTTACCATGGTTTTCAAAGCTTGTTTCTGTTCCACTGATAAATGTGCAAAATGTTCCTCCACGTGTTTTACTAAGTCATCACTTCGTTCGTTAGGCGTCAAACTACTGATATTATCTCTCTGTGTAGGAGATATCTCGTCCGAGATATCTAAGTCTACCTTTTCACAAACTTCTACATATCCTAATGAATCACCTGGTTTAATTTATATTATATCTGGAGTGAAATTGGCAAATTTCATTGCAAATGTACCCTCAGATAATGCAATGATACCTTGAAAAAACGCAGATGCCTGTGTCACCCCTTCAAATGGCGTGTAAACTCCATAGACTGTATCATTAATATCTTCTCCTTTTTGGTTCCCTCTTTCGCATGATAGCAGTACGGAGCCATATTCCCAAGGGCAGAGTTTTGTCACCTCCCTTACAGTAACTTTAACGTTTATTTGTCCTACCTGGTTGAGTGTGTACTGACTGTATGGCTTCCTCGTCCAAATTATAAATGTTAGCCTGAACTCCATTGATATGAAAAGATAGAGGGTTTGAATTTAAGGAAATGTTATTACTACAGAGGAAATCAGTACCTAGGAGGATGGTTGTAGGAATAGACATGTTCTTTACTACCGTAAAGTCGTGAAGTATGACCAAACCTCCAATAGATACCCTCAAGTTAACAGACCCTATTGCAGAAAGGGGCTGTCCATTTACATTATACAAAGGCTTTGCTGTATCTATTACCAAATCAGTTGAATGTGATATTTCCTTCAATTTTGCTTCAGAAATAAAACTAGTAGTTGCACCTGTATCAATTATAACTACCATCTCCTCGTCATTTACGTTAGTTTGAATGGCAATTATTTTAGAAACTACGTCCGGAGATGAACTAAGAACTTTTAAAGTTACATCAGGCTTTTTTTTGTTTCCATTTCTCCTGAAAGATGTGCATGCGAAGGAGTGTTTACATAACCTGACTCCGCCGGAACATTCCTAGGACCGCGCGACACGTGTGGTGGGGGTTGGTAGGGGGCATAGTACTGTGACTGAGGGGCTGCCTGACTGTAACCACCATAGTACGGGCTATTCATAACCTGCGGGCGATATGGCAATTCCAGGGGGTCAGATTGATACCCCACAGATGTAGCATAGGAATGTCTTGTATACTTCTTATAAGGTCTAGCACTACAAAGGAGTACAAAGGAAATCAAGCAACAACAGTTCTAGTGACCCTTCTAGGCTGCTTGTCCTCCAAAACACTGAGGATCAAGAGTCCAAACAGTGGTTTAGAGTGGGTAAGGGAACATTGGAAAGGGAACTAATGTCCGTGGCAGGATTAGGAAGTTAGTAGGGGACAGATGGGTTAGTAACTGTGGGGAGGATAAAATAAAGTTATTCATTTACAAACGCAGTCAGTCGCGGGTTTGATGCGAGATATTTGTCTAGGCGGAGTTTAAATGAATCAACGGTGCTGCAGTCTATAACGTCTCGGGGAAGCCCATTCCACAAGTTGACAACTCGATTGAAGAAGAAATTCTTAGATTCGTGTGAATGAGTTAAAAAATTTACCAATAATTTTGCAACCGTTTCCCCGCGTGTAATTAGATTGGTCGATAGTGAAGTACTTACTACAGTTCATATTGTCGATGCCTTTGATGATTTTGAACACTTGAATTAAGTCACCTCTTAATCTGCGCTGGGTTAAAGGAAATAGATTTAATTCTCTAAGACGCTCTTCGTATGGTTTGTTCTTTAAGCTAGGTATCATTTTGGTAACTCGACGCTGAACTTGTTCTAGCTTGTTTACATCTTTTTGGTAATAAGGGCACCATGATTGAACGCAGTATTCCAGAAGAGGGCGGACTAAGGAAATGTAAAGGGTTAGGATAACTTCTTTGAATTTATGCTCAAATGACCAGCCTATAAAGCCAATTATTTTGTTTGCCTTCTTAACAACTTCTGAACATTGTTGACTCGGTTTTAGGTTACTCTATATTGTTACTCCCAGATCGGTTTCTCTGTTTACATTCTTAAGCTGAGTGCCATTCATCGAATAGTTTGCTTTCTCGTTTAGGTATCCGATATGTAGTACTTTACATTTATCCGCATTGAAACTCATTTGCCAAATTTGGGCCCAACATGACAATTTATCTAGATTGTGTTGCATATCGTCAACTTGTTCTTTTGAGAGTACGCTACTTGCAATTTTTGTATCGTCAGCAAATTTTGAGATTGTACAGGTGAGACCCTCATCTATGTCGTTGATGTAAATTAGAAAGAGAATTGGTCCTAGTACCGATCCCTGTGGTACCCCGCTACTTACATTGGTCCATTTAGATGCCTTACCGTTTATGACTACTCTTTGCTTTCTGTCGCTGAGCCAATTTTCTATCCATTTCAACACACCGTCTTGTATTCCATGCGCTATTAGTTTTAGCAGTAAACGTTTGTGGGGAACTTTGTCAAAGGCCTTTTGAAAATCAAGGTATATAATATCTACAGCTTTACTCTCATCGAAGAGGTTGAGGATATCGTGGAAGAATTCTAAGAGGTTTGTTAAACAGGAACGTTTTTTACGAAAGCCGTGTTGAGTATCTTTTAGTATGTTATTTTCCTCTAAGTGATTTAAGAGTCTGTCTCTTATGACCGTTTCTAGCATTTTACATACAACTGAGGTTAAGCTAATTGAACGATAGTTACTGGGTAGGGATTTGCTGCCTTTTTTTAATATCGGTGTTACGTTGGCTAGCTTCCACTGATCAGGCATAGTTCCAGACTGCAAGGATTTATTGAATAGTAATGTCAGTGGTTTGGAGAGCTCATCCTTAGCTTCCATTAGAACTCTAGGCAAGATTGTATCAGGTCCAGGCGTTTTATTTACCTTGAGTTTATCTAAACAGTTCAATACTTCTCTCTCCGTAACGGTGATATTGCTTAGAACATCTGAATTATCAATCTGAATCGGCGATGGTGTAGGGATATCACTGAGGTCTTCAGTTGTAAAAACTGATGCAAAGAAGGTATTGAGGGCATTACTCATTTGTACTTCGTCTTTGGTGTATTCGCCATTTTCATCGACTAACGGTCCAACAGTTGAAGTAACTACTTTTTTCTTTCTGATATATCTATAGAATTCTTTCGGGTTTGTTTTACTTTGATTCGCAATATGTAACTCTAGGGTCTTTTTACTTTGCTTCATTAACTTTTTGGCTTTGCGTCGTAGCTCTACAAATTTCACCCGTTCTTCGTCATTTTGTGAGGATTTTAATCTATCATTAGCAAATGTTTTAGCAAGCAGACAGTTTGAAATATCTTTATTCCACCATTTGGGCTTATTATTATGGCCTGGACGTCGTATTTTCGATGGTATGCAGTCTTGCACTGATTTTAGGTAAGTGGTTTCGAATAACTTCCAAGATGTATTTATGTCGTTATTGTTAATTAAAAAGCTCCAGTCAGTTTCTTTAAACATCGCTCTAAGTTTATGAAAGTTTGCTTTCTTGAAATTAGGGACTTTTTCGATGCTACTATTTGGTTCGTTACTAGTAAACTTTAAAGTGAAAGTTATCGTACGATGGTCGCTGTTACTGAATTCATCACCAACATTCAAATTCTCTATTAATTCTTCTTTTGTTGCAAGTACAATGTCAAGAACGTTATTACCACGGGTCTGCGTTCGAACAACTTGATAAAGCGAACTCTCTTGCAAGTTCATATACAAGTCATGTCCGGAGTGTGAAGTAAGAGTATCGCCCCACTTGGTCACAGGTAAATTAAAGTCGCCCAAAATTACGGTATCTTGTGAGTTACTTACATCTGCAATTTTTTCGTAAATTTCTTGGTTAGTTTGCACTGATTGAGCTGGAGGTCTGTATATTAACGCAAGTATTATTTGTGTACCTTTATTATTTTTTATTAGCACAAAAGATGTGTCGACGTTCACAATTTGAGGTTTTGACAAGAGGGTAGGGTTAAGACTTTCTTTAATATAAAGTAAAACGCCACCTCCATTTCTATTTATTCGGCTTTTCTCAAACATTACATAACCGGGAAGTGAATATTCTGCTAAAAAGTCTCTATCTTCTGTATTGAGCCAAGATTCTGTTATGCCAATCACATCATAATTTTCTGTAAACACTAGCTCCTCTAAATCTGAAAATTTATTGCGTATGCTACGAGCGTTTGCATAGAAAACCTTTAAATTTGTTATTTTAGAACTCACGGAACGCTCTTTAATAATATTTTTGGTTCTTGTCGGATCTACATTTATGTTCATGGCTGTCCTCGGTCCTCGCTGTCTTCAGTCCTTATCGCTGGTGGTCCTCAGTTGCCTCTGTTTTTTGCTTGGCGTTAGATGATTTATGTCACTGCTGCGTCACTCGGATGGCGTTTTTTGATCCATGGCTGCGGACTGCTTCGTGTAGGAGATGACCCATGCGTGCTGAACCCACAGGGTTTAGATGAGTGCCATCCTTGCGGAACAGAGTAGGCTGGTTATAGACATTATCCCAGAGGTTGATGAATTCAACTTCTTCCTTCAGACACAAATATTTTAGTCGGCTATTTGTGCTGAAGGCCTTGTCGTAGAATTTGTCAGGTGCGTCGATCTTGGGGAGAATGCCTGAGATGATGATATTCCTTGACTTGTTTTTGTAGTGCTGGATCATCTTGCGATATTTCTCCATCAACTCTTCGGATCTGGTGCACATGACGTCATTTGAACCAGCATGGATGACAAAAAGGGTATTTTCGTTTGCATCCTTTGTGGTATCTTCGAAGGCTTCCACAATGTCGTCCAGTCCAGCTCCTGGGATGCAAATTCTTTTTCGTCAATTTGGGACTCTGTCGCAGAGCTCTTCGACCTGTCCTCGTAGGATGGAATCCCCAACGAAGAGCCTGGTCTCTTCTTGTTCGTCTTCCATCTCTACCAAGATCTCAAATCTGTTTGACATTGTGACTGGTAGATGAGACCTTTTCTGCGTTGGCCATGCACCGTTCCTCACTGGTGTAAATCCGGAAACCTGCGGTGGCGAGACTCTGAATACAGGTTGGGGAGAGGAGTGGTTAAAACGGGGGCGAGGGGTTGGTACTGTTCGTGCTAGCAGGCTTCTTGCACGAGGAGTGGGGGAGAGACTAAGGTGAACAGGGCGGCTGTCCTGGTTTGATGTCGGCTCAGGT
Organism: Paralithodes platypus; assembly: GCA_032716605.1. Lineage (NCBI taxonomy): Eukaryota > Metazoa > Arthropoda > Malacostraca > Decapoda > Lithodidae > Paralithodes > Paralithodes platypus. The sequence goes on along the minus strand of CM064522.1, from coordinate 17,487,509 downwards.
TCATCAGAAGCATCTGCTGCAGTGGCTACTGCAGGTGTTGGATTGTTGGCAGATGACATTGGGGCTATTCCTCCATTCCTTTGACCAATAGCCTCCCATGGTGTGGAACAGTTTTTTGCAAAATGTGCCACGCCTTTGCAACGGGAACATTTGATATCAGGACCTTTCCTCAGACCTCTACTAAAACCAGCTATTTTGTGCGAAGGCATGCGGCAAAGATTCGCTTTATGCCCAATCTTCCCACACCTATTACAAAGTATTTTAACAGCCTGCTTACCATTACTGGGTGTGTTATACCGTCTGTGTTGGGTTTGCTTACGGACGTCAGTGTGTAGACCACCCTCGGTACTACCTATGGTTAACACCGAACGTTTAACTCCCAGACCAGTTCCTTCTTTCTCTGCTGCTGATAATTTCGGATCTCGCTCCTGAAACCTTAAAAACTTACTCCAGATCTTCTGTGAATCCTCCCTATCTGATTCCTTAATATGAATGACGAAAGCAGTGGGGGCATTATTGAGGAAACTCGCCACCACTAATGAGTTTACCGTCCGTGCATCAGAATTTAATTTCTTTAACTCTGCTGCAAACTTATTCAAGCGAAAAAAGAAAGTAAGATACGTCTCGTCGTCGGCAGTTTTTGTTGCCTTCATCAGGTCACCCATGACTCTATCTAAGGTACGTTCAGGGGGAAAGAAAGTAACAAATGTATCCCTGAACACATCCCGTTCTGTTTTACCTTCAGGAACAGTGCCTATATCATCAAAGAGTGTTTGAACAATAGTCTTAGCAGGACCTAAGCTGTAAAGTCTTGCAACTTCCAGCGTACCCTGAATACTCCATTCTAATGGGACAGGTGTTTTGGAATCTAGATCCTGTATCCAGTCCCTTGCAGAAGGATTACACTTAACCTCTGGCTTATCAGAATGGCTCACGGGACCGCCACAAAAATAGGAAACGTTCGTGAGTTTGGAAAAAATATTGTTATTAGCTAGCGAGAGACCAGCTGTTATGGTCTCTGCTAAGTGAGCAATAACCTGTTCTGCCATGGCTTCGTCTTCACCGTCACTAGTATCACTATTAGAGGTTAAATCCGAAGTGAACAAACTTCCTTCGGTATCAGTATTATTATCACCACTAAGAGAAGAATCAGATACTGAAAGATTTGCAAAGTCAGATGTCATTAATCATACCCCACATATCCGAGTCCCACAGTGTTTCCCAGTTTTCTCCAAAGTTTCACCCATCATAGTTTTTAGTAATATAAGAAAATTAACTTGGTATGTTTGGTAATATAAACAAAAATCCGCTGGTGTTACGTCGATAGGCAAGACAATAAACAGTTATACGCACACCGCCTGCGCTAGTTACTACAGGGCAACTAAAAAATCACTGTGGTTAACCGCTCGCTACCATTGGCGAGTCGGCAAAAATAAAAATAGTTTAAGATTCACGTGTGTTTACCATTGTCACTATTGTCGATTAACGCTGTCACTATCGTCGACAGGGCTAATAAAAAAAATATAGTTTCCAGGGCAAAAATTTAAAAAATCAGTTACTGTTGCGACCATCGTCGACTGTTGCTATTATCACTATGTCCGTGTTTCCGCTTTATCGCTATTATCTTTATCGTACGTGCTACTATAAAACTAGTTTTCGCTGCAGTAATTATTGTTTATCGCTGCCACCATTATCGTTTTCGTATCGAACCCTTATCTATTTATTACTTATTATGTAAGTCTCAGTGGTAGCTTCAATGCTAATTACTTTATTATCAATATCCAAGAGGCTATAAGGGAATAACTATAGAAATACAGTTTTAAATGCTCCTGTGATTATGAAGGAACTCTTACTATGTTATAGTTATAGGCTGATAACCATACTCCACACAATGTAGATAGATAAACATATCTATATCTATCGTATCTTTAAGTATCTTTGTTTACTCTAGCTCTAGTTATAATTGCTATATTTATTGATATATAAGAATCATGATAGTTTTACTATAGTTGGAGTATCGTTATATATTTATAAGAATATATTTCGGTTATAAAAACAAAGTTATGACATTTGTTTATTTGCACTTTTTTTATAGCTTTTTTATTTAATTAAGTTTAAACATTATTACACTTCAGATAATAGTTTCACAGGAATCTAGATCCTGTATCCAGTCCCTTGCAGAAGGATTACACTTAACCTCTGGCTTATCAGAATGGCTCACGGGACCGCCACAAAAATAGGAAACGTTCGTGAGTTTGGAAAAAATATTGTTATTAGCTAGCGAGAGACCAGCTGTTATGGTCTCTGCTAAGTGAGCAATAACCTGTTCTGCCATGGCTTCGTATAAGAATATATTTCGGTTATAAAAACAAAGTTATGACATTTGTTTATTTGCACTTTTTTTATAGCTTTTTTATTTAATTAAGTTTAAACATTATTACACTTCAGATAATAGTTTCACAGGAATCTAGATCCTGTATCCAGTCCCTTGCAGAAGGATTACACTTAACCTCTGGCTTATCAGAATGGCTCACGGGACCGCCACAAAAATAGGAAACGTTCGTGAGTTTGGAAAAAATATTGTTATTAGCTAGCGAGAGACCAGCTGTTATGGTCTCTGCTAAGTGAGCAATAACCTGTTCTGCCATGGCTTCGTCTTCACCGTCACTAGTATCACTATTAGAGGTTAAATCCGAAGTGAACAAACTTCCTTCGGTATCAGTATTATTATCACCACTAAAAGAAGTCACTAAAAGATGTCACAGAGTTGTAAATGACTGAATAATTTACCAAGACGAATTGAATTGTTATAACACGTATTGAATGATATTATATACTTGGTTTAATTTAATGTAGTTTGTATGATAACTAATAAATGTTTCCTAGAAGTTCCAACCAAAACTAGCACTTCTAATATTTATATTTAATTTGTACTCACTAGGATTAAGTGTAGTTTCTGTCTGGGACTCTCTCTTTTGTAGTCCATGATGACTTCGTAAGGCTGTGGTTGTGGTTCTGGACGGCTACTGGTACTAACTTTTAGAATTTTAATCTTGAGCTTATATAGGGCTCAAGTGAATAATTATGTCCACGTCCACACTCACGTGTGAATAGCTTCCACGTTTACACTCACGTGTTTAAATTATATATATAACTCAATGTAATTAAACTCTGGACTCGGAAGTAATCTCTTAGGACTTGTAATCTTGGATTAGATTTCCAGTGTTTACCAACATGGTAGTGTTTATTTAACATATAGTGCTACTTGATCTACTTCCACAGTAGATACCTGAATTACACTTTAAAACTGAGTTATTAGTCAATCACTAAATCTATTGATACATATATTAACTTCTAATATATACTATAAATCATAAATCCATTATGTAAACAACAGCTGATCAATGATTACTCACAGATATACACAGGTAGGTTCTGGGCTATTGTATACATTGGCAGATTAAGATAAGAAGACTCTCGAATCCTTATCTTCTGTACCATTATCAGTGTTCTCTCTTAATTCCTTATTCGTAGTGGGTATATATCTCTATTCCTCCCATTCTTAGTGGTTATATATCTTATTCTAGTTTTTATTTACATTATTTATTCTCATTTCCCTTAATCACTAGAAGATACATTCATGTCGACTTCATTTGTTCTCGACACTGTGAACAGTATAACATCTGGGATAGTGGAGGGAAAATATGAATGTCGTCTCAAATCGCTATCAAACAGAATCTCAAGACGAGATCCTGTTAACTTTTGGAGCAGATCTTCTTTGAAGTGACGCACTGCTCATATCCTTTAATATTTTATATTTTTGTATTGTATGCTAACAATAAAGACTTATTCTGTTATACGAATTCTTGACTATGCCTTACGGTTCTGAGGTTTAGGATATTGCTACGAATGTCCCCCTCCAGTCTTGGGAATTCAGGCAAATCGTCAATGATGGAGGGGCCAATATTAAATTGTAGGTTTGATTCCCGGAGGGAAATAATGAAAACCTAATATTTAGTAGGGGCCCCGTAATCATTGACGATGCAGGGCCTTCCCATCCATCCCCTTCCCATTCGCTTAATATCTTGGGTGTTATCTTGGTATATCAGTGAAGGATGAATGGATGCCTGGTGAGGAGCGGCAAGGAGACATAACGCAAGAAATCCACCGAAGTGGGAAGCGTGTTATAACAATGTTTAAGTGAAATTTTTCTTTTTTCTTCTCTTATTTTTTAGGAAAGTTTTTTTGTAGTGGGTACCCGATCTAATGACGACTCCATAAGAGAAGTACCGTTACACTTATGAGGAATGCTCTGTTCATCCCCGCAGCGGTAGATTCAAAACGGCTGACGCGGGTGTTGAATGGAGACTATTATATTAATAGGCAAATCATCAATGATTACGGGGCCCCTACTAAATATTAGGTTTTCATTACTGCCCTCCGGGAATCAAACCTATAATATATATCTATATTATTAAATCAGTTTGTGTGTCTGTTTGTCTGTCTGTGTGTTCTTAATAGGCGGCCGCAGTTTTGGACCTGGGGAGCTGAAACTTTGCATGTGGGTGTCAATTGACCTGGGTCAGGTCATAGAGGGGGCGAGGCCACGATCAGAGGTCGTTTCAAGGCCCAAATTGAAAACAAAAATGAAAAAAATTACCGTTTGGGGCAGAAGGAGGCCTCCGATCGAAAAGGTGTATGGAACGAAAGTTGTTCGCAGCCTCCCAAAATGGGGGTACAGATGAGGTCAGATCCAAAATCGGAGGTCATTTAGCGGCCGAAATCGAGGTCGTCGTTTAATGAGGCACAGGGAGGTCGAGGCCGGTGATTATGGTAGTAGTAGTATTGTGATGATTGTGGTAGTAGTGATTGATGATGGTGAGTATGGTAGTAGAATTTAAACCCGGGCAACGCCGGGTACCCCTGCTAGTATATATATATATATATATATATATATATATATATATATATATAAATATATATATTAACAGTAGATATCTATATTATTAAATCAGTTTGTGTTTCTGTTTGTCTGTCTGTCAGTGTGTTCTTAATAGGCGGCCGCAGTTTTGGACCTGGGGAGCTGAAACTTTGCATGTGGGTCTCAATTGACCTGGGTCAGGTCATGGAGGGGGCGAGGCCACGATCGGAGGTCGTTTCGAGGCCGAAATTGAAAAAACAAATGAAAAAATGGCCGTTTGGGGCAGAAGGAGGCCTCCGATCGAAAAGGTGTATGGAACGAAAGTTGTTCGCAGCTCCCCAAAATGGGGGTACGGATGAGGTCAGATCCAAAATCGGAGGTCATTTAGCGGCCGAAATCGAAGTCGCCGTTTAATGAGGCACAGGGAGGTCGAGGCCGGTGATTATGGTAGTAGTAGTATTGTGATGATTGTGTTAGTAGTGATTGATGATGGTGATTATGGTGGGTGTAGAATTTAAACCCAGGCAACGCCGGGTACCCCTGCTAGTATAAATATATATACTGTATATATATATATACTGTATATATATATATATAATTATATATATGTATATATATATATATCTATATAATATTTTCGATTGTCTGTCTGTCTGTCTGTCTGTGTGTTATTTATAGGCGGCCGCAGTTTTGGACCTGGGGAGCTGAAACTTTGCATGTGGGTGTCAATTGACCTGGGTCAGGTCATAGAGGGGGCGAGGCCACGATCGGAGGTCGTTTCGAGGCCGAAATTGAAAACAAAATGAAAAAATGGCTGTTTGGGGCAGAAGGAGGCCTCCGATCGAAAAGTTGTATGGAACAAAAGTTGTTCGCAGCCTCCCAAAATGGGGGTACGGATGAGGTCAGATCCAAAATCGGAGGTCATTTAGCGGCCGAAATCGAGGTCGCCGTTCAATGAGGCACAGGGAGGTCGAGGCAGGTGATTATGGTAGTGATTGTGGTAGTAGTGATGATGATGGTGATTATGGTAGTAGAATTTAAACCCGGGCAACGCCAGGTACCCCTGCTAGTATATATTTAATTATATATATGTATATATATATATATATAAACAGTATATATATATATGTATATATATATATATAAACAGTATATCATCCTCCTCACCAACCTTAGTAGTTCCACCGCAGGATTGATCTGCACATGTAATTATGTATAAAAGACAATTTGGAGCAATAGAATAATAAGTTGAATATTAATAGGTATACACTAATATAACTTGTGTTGGTTTAGTACTCGAAAATATTCAATGGCCAGTTTCAGTGCATATAATCAGCAAACATAATATTCATGGATACACCGACACATATTTATTAATTTGCTTCTCTCTCTTGATAAATACTTCATGATACTAAAGTCTGCTAAAATTATATATTATGCTATGTTGAAGGAGTATGTACAAGTTTTTAGCATCGACTGTATCACTTCTTCATATCAAAAGAATGTGCGGGTATGCTGTACACAGGTCATGGTTAATTGGTAGGAAGTAAAGAGTTAGCATAAATGGTATACAATCAGACTGGGGTATAGTTAAGTGTAGGGTCCCACAAAAATATGTTTTAGGCCCTCTGCTGTTCGTAATTTATATTAACGACCTTGATGTAGGAATAACTGGCAAACTCAGTAAATTTGCAGATGACAATAAAATAGAAAGAGTGATTCATTCTGATAATGATAATCAGGCTCTCCAAAGACATCTAGATACACTACACAAATGGGAAGTTAATTGGCAGATGCAGTTTAACGTAGACAAGTGCAGTGTAATAAAATGTGGGACATCGATAGAAAATGCAGGATGTAAATCATATAACGTGGATATAAGTAACTCAGATAATGAAAAATGATATGGAAGTCATCGTCACCTGTGATCTGAAACAAAGAAATCAATGCATCAGTGTTCGAAATAAGGCGAATAGAGTTATCAGATTTGTGTTTAGAAGCGGGATTAACAGAACAGTAGACGCAATCTTGAAACTTTATATAGCGTTAGTGAGGCCATATATGGATTATGCTATTCATTTTAAGTGTTCTTATTTCAGAATGGACATAGATACCTTGGAGAGAGTACAATGACGAATGACAAAAATTATCAATAATATTATAAATCTTCCATAATTATGAAGAAAGGTTGAAGAAATTTGGCTTACATTAATTTTGTTAGAGAGACGTAGAGTTAGAAGGAATATGATAGAGGTGTTCAAGTTGGTAAGTGGGGTTGATAAATGGGACATGAAAGATGTACTGAAGCTCAGTAATAGCGAAAGAACTCAAACAAATGGTTTCGTCTCAGAAAATACATAGACACATATTGGTTTGGTAACAGAGTTGTAGATATGTGGAATAGGCAACCGAGTGTTACAGTAGGATCAAGAACAATAGAGAGCTTCAACTAGATAGGCATATGGACGAGATGGGTTGGGTGTGAGAGGGCTCTGCCTTGTGTGTGTCAGTCGGCTCTCTGCAGACTCCCATTTCCTAATGCGCTCTTCTGCATTTTACTATGGCATTAATATATTATTTGTATTCAATTTAGGAAGGAGGTTTTGAAATCGGAGGGTGAATTCAGTTAGATGTTACCCATTTAATTCCTAGAATTCCTTCTTAACACCTTACGAGCGGGTGGTGGAGTATATTTCACTGTGCCGCTCAGCGTTTTTTTTTGTTTACCATAAATGGGGTTGTTTCCGTGCTCTTTTTCATGCATAAACAAGACCCAGAGCGTAATACAAGTATATATCCGTGAAAGAGCGTAAATTGAGCTTTCCAATGACACCCGAACCATCCTTCTACGATCACTGGTTGTCTTGCAACGATCGTGCAACCTAAGGGCAAAATCGCTAAAATACGGTAATTTCTTTATATAATTACGTATGTAGCGAGGGAGTGAGGGTGGATGTAAGTGGAGTACATCTCAGTTGGTCCACGGCGGCCGTGGCGAGCGGTCATTAGGTAACCAATGCTCCTCCCGTCACTCGTCTCTCTCTCAGAGCCAATATTGCGCCAAAATTGCACTCGGACTTAAGTCGGGTCCCGCCACATAGTCCAAATTTTTCGATACGGACTTAAGTCGGGCCCCGATAGACAAGGGTTAAACTGGGTGAATTCAACTAACCTTAATCTAAGTAAATTGAAAAGCGTCCTCGAATAATACTGTAGTAAGGCTAAGTGCAAGGAGTGTCATATAGCAATGTTTCAAACCTGTATTATGTTGCAGTATTTACAAAAAAGCAATATTGCTCTTGTTTGAGCAGCTTGCAAACAGTCGGAATTTTGTTGATCTAAAGTTGACATTGAGATACTTGTTGATCGTTGCAGGGATATGGATTTTGACACACTCAGTTTGTTTCTAAAGTATATGTGATTATTTGGGTAGGTGCACGTGTGTTTCTCCACAATTCAGCTATGCTATTGGTAAACGCCTCGCTGTGGACCACATGCAGGAAGATTATACACGCTCTTCACCATTAATATACAATACAGTAAAGTAGAATGCATTGATTGATGACTAAGCACAGGCCATCAAAAATGTTCCCAGGGACCATCAATGTTAATTAAAGTCCATACGGATTCTACCTGTTGATCTTGGATGGCCCCGTTGACCAAATAAAAGCTATTGTATGGCCTCAGCACCTGTGTCTCATTTTCAACTCATTCATCACAAGGTTCGAACACTTCACCATATGTGCACGTGCCTATTGTCTACAAACACCATACATAAACATCGTACTCCAAAGTAAAATTAATACTGTATGTGACATCCGAATTTGGTATTGCAGGAATTAGCTGAACACATAACTGACTGAAACAATAAATTAACCACAAGTATATCGCCTATATGTTTACTTTGGCCAAATAAACATTATTTTACGGAAGACCTGTGAAAATAAAAAAAGTCCAAAGAACGGTACTTATTTCTTTAAGTTCTAAATGTCCTTCCAAAGCTGCCTAAAATTGTATTGTGTTTGCCAGAAAGTAATTAAATTAATGTATTTAGAGGGTTTACAGTTTCTCATATTAACAACATTAAAACAAATATCGGCCGTGGTCATGCTTATATTAACTAAAGGGTTGTAAGAGGAAAGCTACGAAGATTTTAGGAAACCCTTTCAGAGGTTGGATAAGGGAAAGAGAATAAAAGTCGAATATAAATATAGTGGTAGTTTTTAACGACTATTATTTCTGAATCCACCCCACAAATTCGACTCACCTTGAAAGGCTCCAACCTACGATACGTATCTTAGGAGTAGTGTATTGTACCCGTGATCGCTGTACAGGACATTAGATGTGGCAACGAGATGCCTTGGTATTGAATTGGCTTGGTATTGTGCTGGTATGGTAATGAAACACACTGGTGAAGAAAAGGTCTGGTCATGAGATGGCATGGTGTTGAGGTGACTGTCTTGTTTGTTTGGTGAGACGGCATGGTGTTGAGATGTTCTTATCTCACTCCCCACTAGCTCCGTCACTGCCTCCACCACTTTCCCACCCTTCTCACCCCCTACTCTCAATGCTTCTCCCATGAGTCTACCTTACTTGTTATCGTATGTATTTGTATAAAAGCATTAATTCACTCACTTTACTATGTTTATTATTATACACAGATAATAACAAAAGGATACTTCATGCACCTACAAAGGTAAATTACATCATACAAGTCGGTACGATAACTGCTGTTGTTACCAAACGCTGTAGTTATTGCCAGATCAAATATATCTCTCTCAATATATACATATCTATCTGTCTCCGCGAATTAATCGAGTCAACTGTACATCCGTTAACTTTAATATCTACGCACCCAAATAAATCGGTATGAAAGACAAATGAGACAATACAACACTTTAGTATATCCCTAGCCTCTGTTCTGTGCATGTATATTGAATATCTTGATCTCCCCGTTTAGTGAATCCACACAACTTGGGTTTGTCTAGCATAACATGACAAGAAAATCATTTAATGGTAACCAAAATAAAGTAAACATTCAAAGTTTGGAGGTAGCTTGATGAAAACAAATATTGAAAGAATCTGATTGAAATGGTTATCCTCTATAAGTTATGGATATGTCATATCGTGTCTGTTTAGCCAACCTAAGAAAGAAAATCCTAAACCGGATGACCCAGATTTCAATTGCTAATAGTTATCCACGTTCCTTTTTACAAATTATATTCATTATCTGCTGTTAGATATCAACATGTGTGATGTGTAAATGTATGATACTTGCTAAAACTTTGATCAATATGTGTTTCAGTGTCTGAGGAAGAAACTCCCAAAGTGACGCCGCATAGCCTCATTAAGGACAACCAGGTACGTTTGAACAGACTTCCTATTGTTTTTTTTATTGTTTTTATTTTTTATTTTTTTGGTACAGAAGATCTTAGGAAGGAAATTAACATAGCAAATTAAAACATAATCCATACACTTAATTGCGTCCTCTATTCCTGAGAAATTTGTAACAACTCCTATTGAACAGGTGTCGAGTGAAGAGCATGTAAAACGACTCTTCGGAAGTGAATTCTAGAGAGAGGTTGTTCTGGGTATGTACAATTATGACCACAAAACAAAACAGTTATGTACTGTGATGTAGTGATTCTCAAGTGATGGGCGCGAACGTACGATCTAGTTCCACGAGGAAATATGAGAAGAGTTGGCACAATAGATGCAAGTCAATTGAACATTAGTTTTACTATGAAAGTATCTATGAAGAATAAAGTTGATATGTAACATGGGAACATTGAGACTTTTTTTCATTCATATTAAAGTATTATTGTGATGCATTTACATACTTACGCTTCAAAGACTTTGATTATTTTTAGGCATATTTCTGCTTCATGTCCTAATAGTGATATTTCAAGCAGCCCTATTCTGGTCTGCCTGTCTAGACATGTTTAACAAATTTAGATCATATCGTAGCACTCTACCCTACACACACATACTGTATAGGCTACTATGGACCACGTCCCCCATTCTTCCTACACACGCACATATGAAAATACACACCGACACACATACATCATATATCACACTGAAATAGCTACCTATCGCCAGATGATTTGATCTACATTAGGGGGTGGTCATGAATGAATCACTTAAGTTCGAGGCAATGCTGTCGATTCTTTAGATTGTTATCGGTGGAGAGCTGATAGCCCAACCGCCCCTTATTGTGCATAGTGTGTGAGGGCCAGGTGGAATACTATCATATATTGTTGGAACGGCTGTAGCTGAGAATGTAGTCTGTATCCAGCATAATCAGCTCGCCCCATGCTGAGTAAGTTCTAGCATATACTTGTATACATGTATTTGGCTCGAACGTCCCTTGATTTTGGCGCTGTCACTCTTTCAACTATGGGTGAGGCACTCGCTATAGGCAGTTCTGCCTTTTGCCTCCCTCACATAGAAAAAAATGCGAAACAGGTCTGTCACACCTCTTATGTCCGCCATTGCAGTGAGCAGTACAGAACATACAGCCCCATTTAAGACATACAGAAACATAACGTAACCTTCGCACAACAATATATAGTCCCATATTTACACAAACATAATTCTCAACCATAAATATCTAGCCCAGCATACTCAAACAATCATATAGTCTCCATATTATCACACACTGGCTGCTACTGTATATCCCCCACACACTCGTACACAACTATATGCCTCCCCCATACCCATACAAAACTGTATAGCCCAACATACTAATACACAACCTTATATCTCCCACATACTCATGCATAGCCATATAGCCTCACATACTTATACACAGCCACATAGCCCCACATAGCCTACTCATACACAATCATGTAGCCCCGCATATTAATACACAACCAAATAGCCCCCACATACTCATACACAACCATTTAGGCCCGCATATTAATACACACCCATATAGACCCCACACACTCATACACAACCATATAGCCCTACATATTAATACATAATCATAATTATAGCCCCACATACTCATACACAACCATCTAGCCCTACATATTCATACACAGCCATATAGCCCCCACATACTCATATACAGCCATCTAGCCCCTACATACTCATACACAACCATATAGCCCCCACATACTCATACACAACCATCTAGCCCCTACATACTCTTACACAGCCATTTAACTCCCACAAACACATACACAATCTTAGAGCCCAAACATACGCATTATATAATCATACAGCCTCCATATACCCACACACAACCATATACCCCAAACATACTCATATAAAACCATATAGCACCACATACCCACGCACAACCATATACCCAAACATACTCATATAAAACCATATAGCTCCCACATACACACAACCATATACCCAAATATACTCATATAAACCATATAGCTCCCACATATACAGTACCATATACCCAAACATACTCATATCAAACCCTATAGCTCCCACATACTCACAACCATATACCCAAACATACTCATATAAAGCCATATAGCTCCCACATCCACACAACCATATACCCAAACATACTCATATAAAACTATATAGCTCTCATATACTCATGCAGAACTATATAGCCCCAACATAATAATAATAATAATAATAATAAGCATGTTACTTATTTCTCATAAGCGCCAATTTTTCCGAAGAATTCACTAGCGCTCGAAAAGAGAAAGAAAAAAGAACAAAAATCAATGCATCAAAAGAAGGCTCATATACAACACACATTTAACAATCACCAGCAGTGGCAAAATAGCCTAAACTCTATAGCCATCTGTCATGACACCTCTCTCAAGATCATAGCTTCTCTCAAAGAGAAAAGTCTTAAGTTGTCTCTTGAAGCATTCAACAGAACTCAGTTGTCTCATGGACAGCGGCAACCTGTTATACAACCTCGGAGCCATGTAGGAGAATGACCTCTCAAAGAAAGAAGACTGCTGGAAAGCCCTTGGTTCATCAAGACGAAAAGGGTCATTGTCATGACGCACAACTACACCATGGTGTGCCGGTGGGCGCCTGAGCAGCTCCGCAAGGTACCTAGGCTCACCAAATTTGAGAACCTTAAAAGTCACCAAACACAACTTAAATTCTATTCTTGCTCTTACTGGCAGCCAGTGCAGTTCTATGTGAAGAGATGTAGTAGGAGTTCTAGGTGGAACACCAAAAATTAGTCTTGCGGCCCTGTTAAGAACAGACTGAACTTTCTTCAAAATATAATTTGGAAGACCCACCAACAGGGCATTGCAATAATCAACACGAGAGAAGACCAATGAGTGAACCAACGTCAGAAGGCAACGTCTGGTTATAAACGGCTTCACCAAATAGAGATTTCTGATGTGCAAGTAACAACTTTTAACTATCTGGTTTACATGCTCTTTGAAATCTAATCGGGAGTTCACATATACACCCAGATTTCGAACAGAGTTGGCCGGTCGCAGCTGAGATCCACCCACATTGATGGAGAGGGCACCTACCATATCATCAGCTCTTCTATTTCCTCGGATGATGAGAATATCAGTTTTACCATCATTTAGTTTAAGTTTTCTCGCTCTCATCCACTTCTTGATATCAGACATCAACAATTCCATCTTACTCCGTATATCAACTATATTTGTGATTCTCACATAAATCTGGGTGTCATCTGCATAAAAGTGAAAGGTGACATTATGTGCACGAAGCAGAAGAGACAAACTGCTAATATAAATTATAAATAGGATAGGACCCAAAACTGATCCCTGCGGAACACCATACTGCAGGGGTGTCGAGTCCGAGACCACTTGATTTACCATCACACTCTGGGATCTACCTGACAAGTACGACCCAAGAAGCAAGAGAGCGGAGTCACGCACACCACAATCATAAAGATCACTCAATAACAACTCGTGATCCACTGTGTCAAAAGCCGCAGAGAGATCAAGCAAGACCAATAGTGAGGCCACACCATTGCAAATGTTCTCAACTAGATCATTATGTACTCTAATCAATGCTGTTTCAGTTGAATGATGCTGTCGGTAAGCAGACTGAAAAATTGGGATAGTTTCATTCTGCTGAAGTAGTGGTTGTAATTGGTCAAGTATTGCACGCTCTAATATCTTTGATATGAAGGACAGGTTGGAGACAGGACGATAGTTCAACATGTTCTCAACATCAAGTCCAGGTTTCTTTAGAGTAGGTCGGAGTAGTGCATGCTTTTCAGAATGTGGGAAGCTACCTTCAGAGAAGCACTTATTAATTATTTTGGAAATAAACTCAACTGTGTGATCATAAACTCTTGGTAGCTTGGAAACATTTATGGGATCCAACGGGCAAAATGTTTTATTGAGGTTTTTTATGTAGGACGAGATCATGTCCACCTCTACTGAGTGAAAGGATGAGAGGACATTATTAGGAATGTGTCGGGGTTGGAGTACAACTGAAAGTTCTTCACCAACAGAAGCATCATCCAATTCCTGTCTTATGCGAGTTATCTTGCCAGCAAAAAATGCCACAAAGTTGGCAGCCAACTCGGCATCAGGTACAGAAGGTCTTAAGCTGACTCTTGTTTTTCCAAGTAAACTGTTTACAATTGAAGCCAACCTCCTCTGGTCGTTACCACACGAGTCAACTTTTCCCTGATAATACACTTTCTTTTCATCTTTGATTTTGTAGACCACAGCTCTTCTGGCTGACAGGTATTGCAACCATGTAGAGTCTGTTTTATTTTTCCGCCATTCACGTTCAGCTCTTCTACGCGCTCTTCTAAGAAATTTAACTCGAGTGCTATACCAGGGCGAATCATCTCGTACTATGATTTTCTTCTCTACTTCTGGACAGTGATGATCGAACACTAATTTAAGTGCATTTCCATGTACCTCCACCAGCTCATCTGAAGTAAGGTTGGAAGTATCAATACTTCCCAAGTACTGTTTTACTTCACTGCTAGCCAAATTTAGGTCTGCATTTTTATAATTTCTAAATCTGATTACTTTTTCATGTGTGAGTGGCTTAGGGAAATCAAAGCTGAAAGTAATCAAAGCATGATCAGAGGTATTAGGGTCAGCATTCTCAACATCAACATCCAGAACACCACCACAACCCACAGGAGAGAAAACCAAGTCAAGGGTGTGTCCTAAGATATGAGTTGGGTGGGACACATGGTTTACAAAATTGTTCTGATCAGTCAACTCAAGGAACTCAGGAGAGAATGGCTTCAGATGAGGGCTGTCAACCCAGTAATTAAAATCTCCACACATCAAAAGTCTTCCAGTTTTAGCAGAAAATTCCTCGAGAAACTGCCCAAACTCTTCCATAAAACCCCTATCTGAGCCACGATGGCCAGGCCTATAGACAACTGCCATTCTTAGAATTTGTTGATGGAGTTTTATTTCCACTTCCAACAGTTCATAATAAAGAGGGGCTGGGTTATGGCTTATTTGCAAGATATTCACCAGAGATGTGGAGTAGACAACTGCCACTCCACCACCCGGATGATCTCCCCTAGGCCTAGGAACATTTATTATGGAATGGGTTTTAGGCAATGCCGCCTGGATAATATTCAGATCTGACTCGAACAACCAGGTCTCAGTGAGACATAATACATCAAGGTTACGTTCATCCAAGATCTCGCAAATATGATCCATTTTGTTACGCAAGGAACGAACATTCAACAGACCCAGTTTCAACCGGCTCCCATGTGCATTTTTCAGTTTTTTGAACCTACAAAATCGGTGTTCTCAATAACTTTATTTCTCTGAGCTACACATAGACAGTCATATAGCACCCACATAGTTACACACAACTATAATGCCACTCCAAATAATATCTCCCCACTCTTGTTTACAAATATCCAAGGCCTAAAAAACAGAACCACAAAGTACCATTTATTAGTGGCATGCAAGAAGAAGGAAACGCTATATTTGCGGCTCTTACAGAAACTCACATTAAAGATCAAGAGGATAGTGAAGTATGGATTCCTGGGTATAACCTACATAGGGCGGACAGAACGCATAGAACACGTGGAGGTGTAGCCTTGTACATCCACGACTCACTGATATGTACTGAATTCCTAAATAACAGTAATGAAGTGGTGGAAATACTGAGTTAAAATAGAATCCATAAATTTAGCAGTTATTGTAACATACAGGCCTCCAGACTTATCCCTAGAAGAATTCAAAACCCAGCTCAACAAAATAGAAGCAGAAGTGGAAGCACTGGGGAACCCAACACCAAATATGACATATCGGACACAACATACTCAGATCATAAATTAATCGAGATCAAAACAACCTTAGCAAGTGTTCAGACAACCTCAGAATCGAGACCAAGAACTGGCCCGTTCAATAAATTTAACTTCAATAACAAAAATATTAGGTGGGAAGAGCTAAATCAAGAAATGGAGGAAATAGACTGGGAAGATTTAATGAATAACCTGACACCTGAAGAATGTCTTGTCCTAATAACAGAAACCATGACCCAAATCTGTAGCCACCACATACCTGAAAGACAAACAAGACGAAGAAGCAAGCTAGATCGGGAAAGAAATAAGCTGTACAGAAGAAGAGAATTACTCACACAACGACGCACACATCAACATCTATAGGATAGGCAAAAGCCCAAAATAGATAGAGAAATTGTGGAAATTGAACATAGACTAAGAATATCATAAGAACTACAACATATGGAAGAGGAGAGGAAAGCTATTAAGGAGACTTTAACCTACCAAACATTAAATGGAGACAATTAGAAAACCAAGTAGTGGCAAATAACACCTTGGAAGCATATACGAGAGCTCTTTTTAAACTTTGCAACTTTTTAACACCTTACGAGCGGCCTATGCGGTTTATTTATGTGTACCGCCCAGCGGGGTGTTTTTAGCCAAAATAGGGCTGTTTACGTGATCATTTTCATGCCTAAATAAGACCCAGAACGTAAAACAAGTATCTATCCCTGAAAGGGCATAAACAGAGCTTTCGAATGACACCATAACGATCCTTGTATGATGGATAGTTTTCTTGCAATAACCGTGCAACGCGAGTGCAAAAAGCAGGTAATTCGGTACTTTCGGTACATAATTGAGTATGTAGCGAGTGAGAGAGGGAGGAGGGAGCTGAGATTTGTGTCAGTAGGTTCGCCGCGGTGGTCTGGAGCAGTCATACGCTCGCTAGTCTCCTGCCACCACTTGTCTCTCTCTCTCAGCCACATTACGTGCTGAAATTGCCACTCGAGTTATGTCGAGCGCTGCCACATAGTCCAGCTTTATTTAACTCGACTTAAGTGGTGGGCCGCTTTTTAAGGGTTAAAGTCTTACCCAGCATATTGCCGAACCCACACGGGAAAACAATATCTTAGACCTTGTACTAACTAACAATGACTCCCTAGTACACAGCATTAACATATCGGACACAACATACTCAGATCATAAATTAATCGAGATCAAAACAACCTTAGCAAGTGTTCAGACAACCTCAGAATCGAGGCCAAGAACTGGCCCGTTCAGTAAATTTAACTTCAATAACAAAAATATTTGGTGGGAAGAGCTAAATCAAGAAATGGAGGAAATAGACTGGGAAGATTTAATGAATAACCTGACACCTGAAGAATGTCTTGTCCTAATAACAGAAACCATGACCCAAATCTGTAGCCACCACATACCTGAAAGACAAACAAAATGAAGAAGCAAACTAGATCGGAAAAGAAAGAAGCTGTACAGAAGATAATTACTCACACAACGACGCACACATCAACATCTATAGGATAGGCAAAAGTCCAAAATAGATAGAGAAATTGTGGAAATTGAACATAGACTAAGAATATCATAAGAACTACAACATATGGAAGAGGAGAGCAAAGCTATTGCAGGTATGCAGGTATACAGGAACATTCCAAGTACTTCTTTTCATATGCCAAACTAAAGGCTAAATCAGCATCAAACATCGGCCCACTAAGCAAAGGGGATGGGTCATTCACAGGGGACAAAAAGGAAATGAGCGAACTCTTACGCCGGCAGTGAGTCTGATGTGTTACGGACTAGGGTTCAAACCCACAACACCATGAATAAATGATTAACTCCAATGAAAAGGCAACACAACTAATCACCGTGGTATTATAAGAATGGAAGTTAACCACCCAAAACTAGACTGCAAGGTTAATATTATCCTCCAGCGAAACCCTACTATTATATTACCCTATTGCTATACAAGTCAACCAGAATCATATAATTGATATTAAGTTTACGTTAAATGTCAGTAGAATAATTTATGCTTTCGTAAATCCTTTAGGATTTATATGTAAGGAACCACAAAAATATCTAAGGTATTTAAATCTTTAAGTTAATTTGAAAGTAAAAGATAGTAGGCTACATGAAAATAATAAGGGAGGTATGGATGAAAAGATAGTTTAAAAGTATGGATATTATTTACATATAAATTACACTTTATACATCTATCCTTACATTCACACAATACAACATAATCATACAATACAAAATAATAATACTTATCTATAGAGAGATAGTTATACAAGGCAGGACAAACTCAGGATGACCCATGGTTAGGTCTTGGCGAAGCAGAGGCGTGAGGAGAACTGAAGTTCTCAAATCCTATTTTCTATCGAGTCCTTGCATAGTCAGTAAAGTTATCGTACTGGACTAACATACAACTACTCTCTCTCCAATCAAACAACTTAACTCAACTAATAATTATATAGAATACTTCATTAAAATATATAAATGAAGAGGAAAACATTAAATCACGAATTATATAAAGACTAATCATACGTCTGCCAGAGAGATGCTTAAACAAGGTAAGAGGGGGGGAACGTGTGCGCTTGACGCCACTTGGCTACAGTACACTCTGAACACAAAGTATGTTCCCCGAAGTTAGTTTACTTCCTAAGGGCCTTCCTATGTACAAATAAATAGTCACATATACCCACTAATAATAGTTAACTCTATCCCACCAGCAATTAGGTTAATTTTTTTTTTTTTTTTTTTTTTTTTTTAAGAGACAATGAACGGAGGAAGGAAAAACACAGATAAAACAAAAAGGTCCATGTGCCTAAAGGCATCCTCCATTCATAAAATGTTTGTAACAACTGGATTTAAACATTTGTAGATTGTAAGTTTGTGGAAAGCAATTCGAGGGAAGTGAATTCCAAAGAGTAGTAGCTCTGGGGATAAATGAATTCTGATAAGCAGAAGTTCTGCATTGTGGAGGAGAAAGTGTAAATTCATGGGAGCTCTCAGCTGCCCTAGTTCTACGGGGAAAGATGTGGAGAGGCGGCACAATTGAAGCAAGTTCCTCGGAACAATTGCTGTGAAAATATCTGTAGAATAATGCAAGGATGCAACGTTTCTTCGTATGGATAATGTAGGAAGGTCCTGTGTGATTGCAGGGTTATTGATTAATCTAATAGCTTTATTTTGAATTTTGTCCAACTGCCTCAATGCAACCACTCCACTTCCACCCCACAGAGGTGAACAGTAATCCATCTGAGAACGCACATGACTTTTATATATCACGGCCAACTGCTCGTCAGTGAAGAATTCTCGAACTCTGTACAGGAGTCCCAGTTTTTTAGAGGCATTCTTAGCAATGCTTCTAACATAATGTGTCCAGCTCAAGTTAGTAGTTAATGTTACACCGAGAATGTCAATACTAGGGGAAGTGGGAATATTTACATCATTAAAAAATATATGGGAGTCAGTGAGATTCTGTCGGTTAGAAAATTGAATGTACTTGGTTTTCTGTGCATTAAAGGAAACTAGATTCTTTTGTCCCCATCCATTAATTCTAGAAAGGTCCTGGTTCAGAGAAATTGCAGTGTTTATTTTGAATTTATAAGATCGGGTTGGGTGAAAGAATTGGTAAATGTGAAGGAACTGTGGAGTGTTGAGTCATCTGCGTAGGAATGTATTGGATTATGAGTGGTAGATATGAGATCATTGATATGAATGAGGAACAGAATTGGGGCCAAAACTGATCCCTGGGGAACACCAGCATTTATTGAGTGAAATTGAGAATAAAGGCCATCTACCATTACACGTATTTTTCTGTTATGAAGATAAGAAGAAATTAGTGGAACTAATGATGCAAGGCCGTAGTGTGACATCTTCGACAATAAGGATTGATGCCAGACTCTATCAAATGCCTTTGATATATCCAGTGCTATTGTATGTGTTTCACCATGTTGGTCTGTAGCTTGGTTGATCTGATGCGTAAGAAGGCATAGCATGTCTGCAGTTGATCGACATCGTCTAAAACCATATTGCCTATCACTGATTAATTTATTATTCTCAAGATGCTTAATTATGTGATTATTTAATATAATTTCAAAGACTTTACCAAGAGTGGAAGTTATAGCTATTGGTCTGTAGTTTGATGGATCTGAAGAGGCACCTTTTTTAGGAACTGGATGGATGTTTGCTTCTTTCCAGGGTACTGGGAAGCATGAGGTATGAGTACACAGACGGAAAAATTTTGCCAATACAGGAGCGAGCACCAAGGAGCAATTCTTAAGTACTATTGGAGGAATTTCATCTGGACCAGGAGCCTTATCTACCGAGAGATTCTGCAAAATAGTTTTGACATGTCTGGTGTGGATCTTAAGTGAGGGAATTTCAGGCGAATTAAAATTAAGTACAGGGACATCTTGATTTATTTCATCTAAGGTTGAGTTGGTGGAGAAAATATCCGCAAGAAGGTTAGCTTTTCCTCGTGGGTCACTTACAAGATTGCCAGTCGGAGATTTTAATGGTGGAATGGATGAAGCAGTAGTGAAGTTGGATTTAAATGAGTTAAGAGTAGACCAAAATATTTTGTTATCATTTGGATTATTTAGAAGTTTATTTGCCTGCTTGTGGAGAAAGTTTGATTTAGTTAGGTTTAATACAGTTTTGGCATGATTTCTGATGTTTCTAAAGTAATTAAAGGCTTCATGTGTTTTTGATCTTGTGTATGCATTGTAGGCTATTGCTTTTTGTTCAGTTACTCTAGCACAATTATGGTCAAACCATTTAGGTGAATTAGATCTTTTACTGTACTTTTGATGAGGAATAAAAGTTTCCATTCCAATTTTTACAAAATCTTGTATGTGGCTCAAGGTGGAGTGTGCATCATTAGAAAAGAAAGAGGTCCAGGGAATATCAATAAAGAAACCTTGAAGACCCTCCCAGTCTGCCCTATCGTAATGCCATTTAGTCACCAAAACAGGTTCAGAGTGGGAAGGTGTGGTAGGTGATAGACAGGTGGCCTGTATCAGACAGTGATCAGAAGATCCAAGCGGGGACCTCACTGTAACATCATAATTTTCTGAATTGGTTGTTAAAAATAAGTCCAGTAGGTGGGAATTATGATTAGGATTATCTGGTACACGGGTGGGTTGGTTGACTAGTTGAGTGAGATTAAATGAGTCTGCAAATAGCTCACATTCAAGACCAGCATCATCAGTCCTGGCTGAATGAGTGAGCCATTCAACATTATGGACATTAAAATCACCCAACACAGTGATTTCAGAAGAAGCATTTAAGTTGAGGACACTGAGTTGTGAGGACAGAGAATCAAAAAGACTTTGCTCTGGAGGAGTATTTGGGGAACGGTAGATGCAACATATGTATTTAAATTTACCAGCAGAAATTAATTTGTATATAGAATAATCAAAATAGGGACAATTGAAACTAGTAACCTCCTCCAGGGCAATTTCAGATTTTGCGAAGCAACATACACCTCCTTTAGGTCTGAAATTTTGGAGCAGTTGATAACCTGGAAAATTAAATCTAGACGTGTCAGATGTGGATGTTACTTGAGTCTCTGTCAAAAAAAGGAGAGTAGGGGATTCCGCTTGAAGAAATTGGTGTACAGAATTGATGTTAGAGTGAAGTCCCCTTATATTACTAAAGAAAAAGCTGCACCGACGAGCAGCTTTGGGACGTTGCAATGCTCTTGACACAGTCGCATGATGACGACCGGGAGGGCCCTGTGTCAATGACCCAACCCTGCCGGGGGTGGATATCCGAGGGACCACCAGGTTTGCTCTTAACAATTGTACTGCCATGTTTATTGGGTAAGGTGTATGGTGTTACATGTATGATATGTAGTGGGAAGAGTAGTGTTTTATGGATAGAGGATAGCAATGTAGGGCAATGTCGTGAAGTTGGATGTGTATGTTATATAAAGAGGGTTTTCCTGATACCCCTGATGTGTGAGGCAGAAAGATATGTATCCAGCTACCAAGGCCTGGGAGAGAAAATGGAATTCAGGCTATTCCCTGAGTCTCCCGAAACCTTGGCGGTAGTACTTCCCTGGGCGGGGCTGCCTACCCCTACTACCTACAATTAAGGCAATACATAACAGATGAAACAAAAGACATCAGAGACCAAAGTATATTTTTCATGGAAATCTCCCCCACGGAAGCCCCACAGATGCTGGATATTGATTTCGGACCAAAAGACATAGAAGAGGCCATTTCAAACATGCCATCCCACTCGGCACCAGGCCCGGACTCATGGAACTCAATCCTAATGAAGAAATGTAAGGAAAACGTCTCAAAATCCCTGGCTATAATGTGGAGAAGGAGACTAGACACTGGTGAAATACCTGATAGCTTGAAAAACACAATAATTCCCCCATTGCATAAAGGATGAAGTAGAGCACTACCAAAAAATTACCGCCCGGTAGCTCTAACCTCCCACATCATTAACATTTTTGAACGAGTCCTGCGAAGCAAAATCACAGCATTCATGGAGGCAAATGAACTACACAACACCGGTCAACATGGGTTCAGAGCGGGAAGATCATGTCTCTCACAACTATTGGAACATTATGACAGAATTCTTAAAGTGCAAGAAGAAAAGAAAAATGTGTATGTCATTTACACTGATTTTGCTAAGGCATTTGATAAATGTGACCATGGTATAATAGCCCACAAACTAAAAGCAAAAGGTATAACTGGGAAAATCAGACGGAGATAAACAACTTCCTCGTAAACAATCAGTAGCAGTAAACCAAGCCATGTCGGAGCCTTCGGATGTCAAAAGCACAGTTCCCCAAGGAACAGTGCTAGCGCCCCTTCTTTTCCTCATTCTAATTTATGACATAGATGCCAACACAAGACACAGTACGGTGTCTTCTTTTGCCGATGACAAAAAACTAAGCAAGATAGTAACACACATGAGGGCTGCAAGAAGACATAAATGTAGTGTTTCAGTGGACCAGGGAATACAACATGCAATTCAATGAAGAAAAATTTCAATTAATAAGATACAGAGATAATAATGTCATTAAAGAGAATACAAACTACGTAACAGAATCTAACCACATAACAGAAAGGAAAGACAGTGTGAAAGACCTTGGGGTGTTAATGTCTGAAAATATGGGTTTCAAAGAACATAACCAGGTAAAAGTTGCGGCTGTGAAACGTCTAACAGGTTGGATTCTGCATACATTTAAAACATGCGGTGAATTACCTATGATAACGCTCTTCAAATCTCTAGTGCTACCGCGGCTTGAATACTAAAATGCCCCAGAACGAGAAGCCCACCACAGAAGCCACGAACGAACACCACACAGAAACACCAAAGGAAAGGTCCACAGAACGAAAGGACCAGCTGACCGAGCCAGCCATTTCAGACAGGCCCAAGCCCGCAGGGCTAAGCAGCTCCAGGCTACACCCATTTACCTTTTCTAAACTGACCATTTTCCACACCTCACGTACACTAACCCCCTCGTGTCCTACACTCCTAACTACAAAGATGATGAACAGGAATATACATTCATATTAAAAACACCCATGCCCTGTCCCGACGTTGAGCCAATGCCAACACATCAGACAGCCATAATTATATCTATGTATGTTCTTACATCCGAGAAGTAGATGTTATATATCTTAGAAGTTAAAACACCCACGCTTGTCCCTAGACCTCGTATATCATTTCCCATGACGAGTATAGATATATGTAACCCGTGCTCAGTCGCCCCTTGCATTGTTCCTCTAGTAACTAAGTCTATAATATTAACTGCCACCAGCATTGATACGACATAGCGGCACTGTCCTTGTGTCGTATTGTGCCAAGCACAGATCAACCAGGTTTCATCACCTTATTAGGACGACGACTATAATGTCATCGTTCATCGATGTATGCAATCCTTAGTTTAAGTATTAATATTAACATTCCCTAACATCTTGTCTTGCCAGACTAAGCTTCTGAAGACCCATCGCCCCATAAATCTATGTATTCAATCCTTAGGTTAAGTATTTTTATCCGCCATTGTGTTCACCTTTTTCCATTTACTTTCCCACAATTGTCATACGTCTTCCCCTTGCCTCCTTCGTATCCACAGTCCACACAACGCCAATTAACTTCGTGTCTTACACCTCTTACCCCAACCAGAGATTGTATAAGAAAACCAGGTTACCAGTATCTGTCATAAGTACCCCGAAACAATAACTAAGTACCCCTACGAACTGCCGCTGTTGTTGGTATATTTATATTTAATAGAAAACGCAGTTCCCAGGGCCAACTAATAGTATCCATAACCCTCGGACTGATCACATAACTCTATCTTTTCCAGACTCATATACCACCCCATAGTTGCATTCCCCGGTAGCATTTGGCTAACATATTCTACTGCCTATTCAAACTTCCATATCAATTGTAGCCTAATGCCACCCCCACGCCCAGGGACCTTAGGGACAAAATTTCCCTGTAGCCCTTGAACTCTCCCCCCCCCCTCTCATTAAGACACCCGCGCTTCTCGACTCTTGTCCGACCTAGCCTCTCTCTCATACCTCTTGAAGATCCTTGAATTGTCCGTTGCTAACGTTCTCCAACCATTTATATATATACTCCTATCCAGCCTACCTTCACTTAGTAGGCCAGAACAACATTAGAACTTTACTAGCCCCTTGCATGCCATCTATTCTCTTACAACCCATTCACAACCCTGCACCCAATGGTCGTCGGTGCGAGGCTAGCCGCCCCGCCAGTAACTAACTTCTATTGCCATACTTCCAGATAAATGTGGCAGAGTTAGCAACCCAGTCTCCACCACATCCAGCAAACCCTACAATTAACAACCAGCTGAGTAAAACCAGCTAGCTAAGGCACCTTCGGTTTTGGTATTAAGGACACCCACATCTGTCTCATACACAGAGGGTTATTACAAACACTGGTGATATGGCAAGCCCCTAGCCACAGCCGCCGGACGACTATCACAGCTCCCCCTTTTTGCCCACCCGAGGAGGGAGACCCCCTGTCGGGAATAGGGTAATGATCCCGACAGTTTTAGGTCCAATAGGACATTTGAATTTGGCGGTATCGTATCGCATGTACGATTTCGGCTGGTTCTTTGTGTATTGTAGTTATTCTTAAGTTAGGTTAAATATTAACTGTAATGTATAAATATCTACATCAGCTCTAGATGTATTATGAAACCAAGTTATGGGTTATAATTATTATGAGCCGGCAGCCATATGTAATTTCGCGAAGCGATCGGACGCCGGCCCTTTAGTCTCTCAATCAACACCGTACAGCCAACATCACCTCCCCCGGCCCTGACTCAACCCACAGTTCACCATGTGCTACAACAACTAACAATATTAACAACAGTCCTACATCACCAGTCCTCTAAGCTAAGTTCATTGTATCGATATTGTATTATGTGAACATTCCTACATGTCATGCAATTGAACTAGCCGCGTGTGGGGGACTGGATTACACCCATCAACGACTACGTCGTTGGTAATTATATTATAACTATTTGTTGGGATATTTCATGTACCAGTGATATGTAAATTAACCTCTTTATCTAAATTCCCGACAAATAATGGTCCTTCGTGCCCTAAAGCTTCCATACCCTAGTACCGTTTTGTTTGCTTCCTTGACGCTTGTGGGCTTACAAATGGCTGCCGCCTCGCGCGTTGTTGGCCGACTGCCATTTCCCTAGTTTGGACCCAGCTTCTTCCCTCGTGTTTTTTACCGTTTATGCACCGTCCCTATATTTTTTGGGGCTTGGTTCCAGGTTTTTTTGGGCGTGTGATCCTTGGCGTTTTTTGGTGGGTTACCTGGGCTGGAGTCTGGGGTAGGGGTAGTTTCGTCGGTCGCCATTTTGCGCTCCTGGCTAGGTTAGGCTAGGCAGTCTAGGCCTGCAGGTGTCTGTGGTGGCTATTCATTTCGCTTTGGTGGTGTGCCTGTGGTGTTGCTTGTGTTTTGTCATTGTGGGACTCATTATTAATTATGCTGGTGGGGAGGGTTCTCATGTGACCTTTTATATTTAAATTTCATAATAGCCTAGGCCTAGTTGCTTAAAGTGGCGGTCATGAGTGTCGGTCTTTGTTAATTCCTAAGCGATTGACGGTTAATAGTCAGACCTCATGATTGTAGCTTAACCAACTAGGCTTACCTATAAAGGGCTTACAATAATTAGTGCTTCACCTTACCCTTTCTTTTAATGGATTTAGTATTTAATTCTTTTGTCAATACATCATGGCTCAAAGGAACCATCCCACAGCTGCGTCAGGAAGTGGCATTGGGGTGAATTTTACACCAACCTCCTCATACAATCAGAGCCCTGGGAAAGTGGTGGTTATATTAGGCCACAGTTATGTTGGTCGCCTAGGGGTTTCCCGCCGAGAGTTTTATGACCCGGGTTTTGTAGTGAGGGTGTTTAGTGCCCCAGGAGCCACTCTCGATAATATCAGGTCCCAACCAGCCTGGGATGGTCTTTTGAGCCTAAGGCCCGAGATCACTGTATTAGTGTTGGGGGCGGTAACGACATCGTCTCTGGGGTAGTCCCGCAGGAGCTCGCGGCTAAGATCCAGGAGTTGACCTATGAGATTGAGGCATCCACGAATGGCCGCTGTCTTGTATTGGGATTAGAGCAGAGGGAGTCTCCTCGGGGTATACCGGCAGGCGAATACCACAAGGTGAAGAACTCGGTCAATGCTCTCCTCAAGAGGAAATACAAGCACCTTGGTGGTCGATTCTCCCCATATAGTTTTGGGAGCCAGTATATGTCCGAGGACGGCGTCCACCTCACCAATGAAGGCAGCGATCGTTTGTTGGCCCAGGTCATTAAGATGGTAAGGGACTATCTTGCGTCGCAGTAGTCGGTCTCCTCATAGATAGCCCCAGTGTACTTTATGTTGTTGTCTAGTCAGATAATTTCCTTTCGTTAGTTTATATTAAGGGGACTGTAGGTATTATGTAATTCTTTTTGAGTAAATTTCTTAAGTAATGGGGGTTTGCCGCTGTTGATTCCTAAGCGATTAACGGTTTGTAGTCTGACCTCATTGTAGTTTAAGTTGCTTAAAAATAAACCTTAACGATGACAGATTTGAAGAAACTTAAGATTCTTAAGGGAGGCATGAAGGGAAGTTTAAATAGAGGTTTAAGAGATCTTGATGAATTATTAATAAGTGCCACGGCTGATCAGATAAAAGGTAAATTTGCTACTGTTACTAAATCGCTAGCTACTTATGATAGTTATTCTCAGCAGGTATATGGTTTATTGACAGTTACTGACGATGTGGAAGAAGAAATGTCGGCAGATTTTGAGTACTTTGAGGACGTTAATACAGCCTTAGCCAGACTATCTTCCACCCAAGAATCAACCTCTGTTAAGGATACCGGTACACCAAAGGCGACTGGTTTTAACCTGCCGAAGCTTACTTTGCCTACCTTTTCCGGGGATTCGGCTACCTGGACTGGATTTTGGGATATTTTTGAGTGTTCCATCCATCATCATAAAACACTCACATCCATCCAAAGGTTCACATATCTCCGTGGTCAATTGAAAGGGGAGGCATTGAAGTTAGTCGATGGGTACAAGCTAGAAGCTACCAGCTACGAGTCTGCAGTGGAGTTGCTGAAGAGAACTTACGGGAGAGTGGAAGTCATCAAGACCTCGTTAATTACTAAGTTCTTCACGCTAGATCCTCCATCCTATGATGTGACGGCCCTAAAGGAGTACTATGCCTCCTTTGAGAGCCTCCTCCGATCTATGGAGACAATGGCCGTCACCAAGGAGAAGATATTTAGTGTGAATATCTTGAATAAGATGCCCTCTCCCCTAAGGGAAATCTTAAGACGACAACTAAGCGACTCTCCACTAAACTTGGAAGCATTGGTGCAGGTGTACCAGACTGAAGTCTTCAATATGGAGAGTACTGGACACTACCGACAAGTGGAGATGTCGCCATCTACTGCAGCTTTCCCGGTACAGACTTCTCCTAAACAGAAAAGGCCAATTTCATTAGGTTGTAAGTTGTGCAGTGTCCACGGTCATCTGTGGTATCAGTGTCCTAAGTATCCTAAGGCTACACAGAAGGTTAGCAAGGCTAAATCGCTTAAGTTATGTACCAGCTGTCTGGCAAGAGACCACTTCAACAGTACCTGCACCAATTCCTACATCAAACCTTGTAAGTATTGCAAGGGGAAACATTGGTTTTCCCTTTGCACCCAGTCTGATCGGCACGACGGCAAAGAAAAGGGGAGAAACCCCAAAGAGTCACATGAGAAAGATAAGAGCGAGGGTGATAAAGTATCTGCCATGTCCATTGCTTCTCGAGAATGTCAATTGCTTCCTACTATGAGGCTGCCAGTAGTGGGGAGTAATAACAATACTATAATGACGCGCACCTTACTTGACCAGTGCTCACAGAGGTCATTCGTTCTGCGGTCATCATTACCCCGGCTCAAGTGTACCAGCAAGGGTCAAGAGAATTTGCGTCTCCATGGTTTCACTGGTGAAATAGATTCCAGTGACTATGATATTGTGGAGATTTCATATGTTTATAGAAAAAAGGTATGTCCCATCAAGGCTGTTGTGGTCGACACATTACCCAGTTTCTATATAGCATCAGAGATTCAACCACATTTGAAATATCTCAGAAGCAAGGGGTATTAACTGGCTGATGATCAACTCTCTGCTAACAATGGTATTATGCTACTGGTCGGAGCTGATTATTACTACGACCTGGTTCACCCTGGATATCGGCGGGTAGATAAGCTAATAATGCTCCCCACGATCCAAGGTTATGCCATTTCTGGATCCTATGCCACTTCCTCTCAAGACACACAGGTGGAGGTGGTTACGGTCCTCAAGGTAGCAGTAAGCCCCATAGATAAATATATTAGGCCAAATGTGCCTGATAATTCATGTACTGATATAGATAAGCTATGGGACTTGGACAATATTGGAATTGACCCACATGAACTTGATCGTGAGTCCAAGCTAGCGTTAAGCTCGTATGAAGAGACTGTAACGTATGACTCTGGCAGAGGTCAGTATGTGGTAAGGCTCCCTTGGAATGATAACAAGAGTAAATTTCCTACTAATTTCCATCTAGCACTTGGTAAGTTACGTGGCCTTCAGAAGCAGTTTGTCAAGGATCCAAGTTATTGCGAGACTTATGCGGCAGTTTTAGCCGAGCAGGTACAACGTGGATTTGTGGAGAGAGTAGATCTCAATGAGTATGGGGATAGCATCCATTACCTTGCTCACCATGGGATTAAAAAGGACAGTTCCACTACTCCTGTTCGTATTGTGTATGACTGCTCTGCTAAATCCAGTGATCGCTCCTATAGCCTGAATGATTGTCTGTACACGGGTCCGTCCCTGGTCTCTGATCTAGCGCAAATTATGTTGCGCTTCAGATGTCATAAGTTTGCATGGGTCGCCGATATTGAGAAGGCCTTCCTGATGCTTCAACTCCATCGTGAAGACAGGGACTCGACAAGATTTTTGTGGCCGCGGGACCCAATGGATCTAGATTCGGAGTATCTGGTCTACAGGTTCAGAGTCGTCTTATTCGGGGCGACCTGTTCCCAGTTCCTTCTCAACGCTACTAACTTGCGTCATCTTGAGGAGGCTGGACTAGATCCTGACTTCAAGAATGAGATCAAGCAGGGGATCTATGTGGACAATCTTCAAGGCAACGGAGACAATGAAGATTTATTGCTCAAGAGATGCTGGGAGATCCGCGATATATTTGCCAAGGCTCATTTATACTTAAGAGAATGGGCCACTAATAGTGATCTTTTGAAAGGTCAATTTGCTTCTGACGGTGTAGCTACTGAGAATAGTGAGGTGAAGTTTTTAGGCCACAAATGGGACACTACCACAGATTGTATATCCTTCTGTCACACCCCATGCGGCAGTGAGCTTATGACCAAGCGAAACTGCTTAAGCTTGTCAGCGAGGTTGTTTGATCCCCTAGGTTTTTTGCTGCCTGTTACAATCCGTGCTCGTATGTTTTTACAGTAACTGTGGCGGCTAAAACTAGATTGGGACACGCCCCTCCCGACTGAGTTACAAGATACTTGGCGGTTGATTTGGTCGGACCTTTCCACATGTTGCAAGGTCCAACTTAATCGTCAGGTTATTAGTGGTCAACAGGTGGATCTACATGCCTTTTCTGATGCTAGTAGTAGTGCGTACGGTACTGCCATATACATATGCAATGGTAGTGAAGCGACGCTGGCTATAGCGAAGGCCAAAGTAGCCCCTATAAAGCAGATTACAGTTCCTAAATTAGAACTTACTGCATTGCTTCTGTCTGCTCGTCTAATAAAGTTTACACTGGATGCTTATGCAGACATACTACAGATTAATAACGTCTATGTCTGGAGCGACAGTCAAATAGCGCTTTCATGGGTACACAGCCAGAAAGTGTTACCTGTTTATGTTTCTAATCGCACTGATGAGATTCATGACTTAGTTCCTACAGCTACATTTCGCTATGTGAGCACCAGGGATAACCCCAGTGACATAATTTCACGGGGGATCTCAGCACAGCAGTTTATGTCTTCCTCTATTTGGTGGCATGGACCTCCATGGCTTACATCTCCAACTGAGTTCAGGGAATACATATCTGATCCTTCAAGTCGGCCCCAAGATGATGTGTTAAGTAGTTCGAATGTGAGTACTGCACATCAGCATAACAAGTTGGTAGAGTGGGAACGTTACGGCAGCTATGATCAAGTAATAATGGTATTTGCATGGATATACCGTTTCATTAACAACATGAGAAGTCGGGCTCACGGGTCTTTCCTTAGTGAAGATTCGAAGCATATCAGACTCCATGAATTGAGATCAGCAGAAGCAAAACTAATATGTTTAGTACAAAAGGAATCTTATCCTACTGAACAACAAATCCTGAGCAGGGAGTCAAAGGCCAAACCCTCAAACTTAATGAGGCAGCTAGGATTATATATGGAAGGAGGCATAATTAAGTGTAGAGGCAGGATACAAAAGGCGGACATTATTGATTCTGCAAAATATCCTGTCCTCCTTAGCTCCTCTCATTTGATTACCAAAATGTTGATTCGCCAATGCCATCGGACCTGCCTACATTTTGGCGTAAATTATGTTCTGGCGTATATGCGACAACGTTGGTGGATCCCTAAGATGCGACAAGCAATTAAAGGGATCCACAATAGCTGTACTATCTGTAAAAGATTACAGGGTAAGCCTTACTCCCCAGTAGATCTACCTCCCTTGCCTGAGTTCAGGGTACAAAGGACTGAACCATTTCAGGTAACCGGGGTAGGCTACACCGGAGCGATTCATGTTAGAGAATCGCCCGGTAATATCATAAAGGTATATGCCGTCCTATTCACATGTGCGGTAACCAGAGCGATTCATATTGAATTGATTGACGACCTATCCAGTGAGGGTTTTTTGCATACTCTAAGACGCTTTGCAGGCCGCAATGGTTTCCCTCAGATTATTATGAGCGATAATGCGACTTGTTTTGTCGGGGCCTCTAAATATCTCCAGAGTTTAATGGATGACCCGCAGGTTGTGGCTACCCTCACTGGAAAGGGTTGTCAATGGAGATTTATACCAGCACGTGCACCATGGTTCGGGGCGATTTGGGAGAGAACAATCGGTATCGTCAAATCTGCCTTGAAGAAGGTATTAGGAAGGGCACTGGTGACCAGACGGGAGTTGCAAACCATCTTAATAGAAATTGAGATGTCGGTCAACGACAGGCCCTTGACCTATACCTCGGCAGATGTTGATGACCTCTTACCCATTTCGCCTTCTATGCTAACACGTGGACGAACCCTTAATACCTTTCCTAGATCGTCCGTCAATGACGAAGATCTGCATGACCCTACGTTCGGCAATGCTGACGCCACACGTCGTCGCTTCCAGTATGTAAACAAGGTGTCCGACGATCTATGGAAACGGTGGACCCAAGAATATTTGCTGTCTCTTTGCGAGCGTCACTCTCATAAGATCAAAGGGACGAATCAACGATGGCCTCGTATCGGGGATATCGTCCTGATTCATGATGAGCGTCCTAGGTTATTTTGGAAGCTTGAGAGGATTATCGATTTGTTCCAGGGCATTGATGGTCTTATAAGGGTTGCTAAAATACGAACTTCGACGGGGGTTACTACTCGCCCAGTCGTAAGGTTATATCCCCTGGAGCAGGATGTAGAACTGCCGGATGATCCTGGCGTCTCTACTGAGACCCCTCCGCGGGAGAATGCTGGTGACAGTGCTCCTCAAGGTGGGGCAGCTGATAATGAGAAGGATGATCCTCCTCAGGCTTCAGGTGGCGCTCGTCCCAAAAGGAGGGCGGCTATGAGTTCCGTGGATCTTTGGAGATCAAAGATCAAACTAGGTGATCTTTGACTTCGATGTCCTTTTGTTGTTCTCTGTATATAGCTCCTGTATATCATTTTGGTGGCGGGCAATATGTCGGGAATAGGGTAATGATCCCGTCAGTTTTAGGTCCAATAGGACATTTGAATTTGGCGGTATCGTATCGCATGTACGATTTCGGCTGGTTCTTTGTGTATTGTAGTTTATTCTTAAGTTAGGTTAAATATTAACTGTAATGTATAAATATCTACATCAGCTCTAAATGTATTATGAAACCAAGTTATGGGTTATAATTATTATGAGCCGGCAGCCATATGTAATTTCGCGAAGCGATCGGACGCCGGCCCTTTAGTCTCTCAATCAACACCGTACAGCCAACATCTCCTCCCCCGGCCCTGACCCAACCCACAGTTCACCATGTGCTACAACTACTAACAATATTAACAACAGTCCTACATCACCAGTCCTCTAAGCTAAGTTCATTGTATCGATATTGTATTATGTGAACATTCCTACATGTCATGCAATTGAACTAGCCGCGTGTGGGGGACTGGATTACACCCATCAACGACTACGTCGTTGGTAATTATATTATAACTATTTGTTGGGATATTTCATGTACCAGTGATATGTAAATTAACCTCTTTATCTAAATTCCCGACACCCCCACCCCCGCGGAGGTATACCTGGCCCCTGTTTTGACTTCCGAGTCATTGCCAGGTAGCACAGGAATTCTTCCTATCAATGAACTAACCATGCATGACTAACACCTTTACTAACCTCTATTAACTCACAATAAACCATTTACCTTTCTTGCATGCTCTGATCACTAAATTAGCACCTCAGCTATACCATAGAATGAAGATTGAACAATCTAGAGAGACGCTCCTATCACAGCTGTCCCATCCTCCTCGCAAAGTAGATCCAGTCTCTCTCCCCTAAATACTTCCAGTATAGCCAAAATAGTACCTCTTACTAAGGCTCAGTTATATGAAAATATAAAGGTTTTCCTATAGCCATGTGCCACAACAGTAAATACCATCTTACCTAGTCTCCATATCTATTGAGAGCTCAAATAAGTCCATAAGACTCGAGATCCCTACTGTCTACAGGGTCCAGAACCGAGCCTATAAATCTAGCTCCCGCCCCCAGTCAAATCAGTTGAAAGCTAGACACCAACCAGGGGTCATTACCCTGCAGTTAACTTCTTGCTCTGCCCTTGTGTTGTTCCGGAGTGAGATCCCAGAGCCGGCAGACTCCGTGGCAGATTTGGATAGAAGGACCTGCCCACGTATTTAAGAACTTCACACATATGGGCCCACTGGACGGCCGCGGAACCAGTCATTAGCCCCCAACATCATGGACGCAAGATAACCAGGACCAGACCCATCAGATGCTACCCAAGATTCCCTTTAGCAGTACTACATATTACTGTGCTGTTTAGAGATTCACTAATTAATATTTCTACGAAGTGGCTATCTCTTTGCCCCAGTATAATTCATATAACCATTCAATTAGGAAGTGCTAAGCGTATCAGTGTTCATTATTTAACAGGCGATACTAACTCTCGTAATCAACCATATGCCCAGATATTATTACCTAGAAGGAAACCCAAGTGATATCTGAAGGTTCGCCCACTGATTTGCATTCTATGTATTTCTGAGACAAGAATAGAAAACTTAGATCAGTACCCCCTGAGGTTACTAGAATTCCTGTGCTCTAAAATACGCGTGTCTAATCTAGTCTGTGAACTACTACTTGTGCACCAGAGCTACCAGTAAGAAATCTAACAGTGAATATGATTCTATAAGTAACATTGATGGTCTTCGGTATATAAACCTGTTAAATCAAAGCCAGTGATCAGAAGATTAATACCTGAACGTTGGAAGTGGGAGACTAGGCTCCATCCAGATCCACTTATGCTAGTGTTGTTCGATTCTATTATATTGTCTTACACAAGTATTCTGCAGTGGTATATCAATAAACGTGATCGTGTAACTTGCTACCATGTGTTTCTTTGTGTTCTCTATTCCTCATATCTTGTATTGTGCATGCAGCCTTATATACCCAGTCAATTAGAACTCACATTACCCAAGTTAAACCTGTAGAAAAACAGGGCATAACATTGGCGGCAGCGGTGGTTCTTGATTCGGATAAAAGGTTGCATTACACTGCAAGTTTGGAACAGTAGAAGCATGGCAACATCGCGAAATCTTCAGCCAATCGCACACATTCCCAAGTATGATGTAAACACGTATGATATCACCAGTTACTTAGACATAATAAAGCCAGTGTACGATGTGGTACTTCATAATGACCGCGAAAAAATTGCCGTTGCAATTTCGCATATTATACAGTTGGGAGAAGCTGTTTCCCAACTTGTTGATAAGCCTACCTTTAAAGAATTTATTCGCCAAATTGTGACACAGAATACGCCAGAGTTTACCTGGAACCAGTTTCGATCCTTCGTGATCCGGACCTTAGATCCACTTTTGGGTTCCCCCGTCGCCCCCAAAATAATAAAAGTCGACGAGATCAAGTATGAAGGGGATATAAATGTGACCCTCATACAACTCTACAGATACGTGAGGACCGCGTATAGCTATGAAGATTACGACCAACAAAATGAACTCTTATTCACCGCATTGTTAAACATCCTTCCACCCCACATCACCGCCCATCTCGACCCGTATGGCTTATTCGAAGAACATATGCTCTCCATCAGAGAAGAATGCCTACGCAGTTCGATGAATCCCCTATCCAACCCTTCAGCCCCTATCCAAGACTCCGTGCACCCTTCCAAAATGACTTCCGGTGAAAGTCCAACCCCAGTGCACTCTTCCTTGCCTCTATCCTCTCTGACCATCCCTAAATTTTCCCCTGCCCAGCCATCCACCAACGATCATCTTCCATCAATTGTGTTACCCCATAAACCCCATCCTTTTTCTATGCATGTCAGCAAACCCACCAACCCCAGATAACCGCTAACCAGACCGTGACTGCCACCAAGAAGATTCCCAAAATTCGTCCTGTTAACAACCTCAAATCAATACATCAGTCCTCTACCAATAACCCCTGTTCTACACCTAACTCTTCCCCCACCAACCCTCCGCAGCCCCCCCAACAAACCCCGTATTCTAGCTATGCCTACCTATGTAGGCCTACCACAACATATTTTCCCCATGACCCCAGAAATGTTCAGCTATTCCCCCACCAACAAAATTTCCCTTGTGACAGTTTTCCGTCGGTAGCTTGTGACAGTTTTCAGTCAGTAGCTCCCTTCCACCCCCACACAATTCACACCCCTAGAAAACTTCGAAACCCCACACTTGACTCGCCCTCTCATGTCAAACAAATTCACCAGTCCCAGATAACCTCTAACCAGACCGAGACTGCCACCAAGAAAATTCCCCAAACTCGTCCTGTTAACAACCCCAAATCAGTACATCACTCCTCCCTCAATAACCCATGTCCTATGCCTAACTCTGCCCCCACTAATCCTCCCCAGTCCCACATAACCTTTAACCAGACCGAGACTGACACCAAGAAAATTCCCCAAATTCGTCCTGTTAACAACCCCAAATCAATACATCAGTCCTCTACCAATAACCCCTGTTCTACACCTAACTCTTCCCCCACCAACCCGCCGCAGTCCCCCCAACAAATCCCGTTTCCTAACTCGCTCACCTCTCACCACCCTGACCCTCCCACACGCGCCGTTAATCCTCCCCTCACGCGTGACGACCTAGGGACCCAACTATGTTCCCCCCCTTCCCCCAGAAATGCTCAGCTATTTCCCCACCAACAAAATTTCCCTTGTGACAGTTTTCCGTCAGTAGCTCCCTTCCACCCCCCCCCCCACAATTCACACCCCTAATAAACTTCCAAACCCCACACTTGACTCACCCCCTCATGACAGACAAACCCACCAATCCCATATAACCTCTAAACAAACCGTCACTGCCACCGACACACCCCACCACTCTGATCCTCCCACAGGCGCCGTTAATCCTCCCCTCACGCGTGACGACCTAGGGACCCAACCATTTTCCCCCCCTTCCCCCAGAAATGCTCAGCTATTCCCCCACCAACAAAATTTCCCTTGTGACAGTTTTCCGTCAGTAGCTCCCTTCCACCCCCCCACAATTCACACCCCTAATAAACTTCAAAACCCCACACTTGACTCACCCCCTCATGACAGACAAACCAACCAACCCCAGATATCCTCTAAACAAACCGTCACTGCCACCGACACACCCCACCACTCTGATCCTCCCACACGCGCCGTTAATCCCCCCCTCACGCGTAACCCCCACCAAAGTGATTTCCCCCCCCCTCATGCGTACCGAACACCTGCTCACCAGTCGGTCCCCCACCATCATGAGCCCAGCTAAACTTTCAACCTCCCCCTCTTCACCGTTACCCCACCCGCCCCAAATTCCACCCCCAAAGATCCCGCTCGACAAAATACCACTCCCATCCCAATCCAACCACAAAACTTTTTCCACCTAGGCTAAACCCCAAAATACTCTCTCTCTCGCCCCAAACAACATAATCAACCTCTCAACTTCAACCACTCCTCGAAATCCCATCCATGTCTCTCCCGAAAATAAAATCAGTCCAAATTCAACCCCTCTCAAACCACAACCCTGCCTGCCCAGACCCCCCCCATCATCTCCCTATCAAATCCCCACACCCCAAACCTCCAAACCACCCGATCATAGTAAAATCTCAGCCTTCCCTTCTCAGCCTAAACCTTCAGCCTTACTCACCCTTCCCCAAACCCCACTCACGACCACAACTCTCTACACAATTCAACCCCTCCCCAGCACCAACCTCTTCCGCAACAACAACCCCGACTCGACCTGCCCGTTTCATCTTTAAAACCCCCCTATCACTACCCCCGACCGAAACCACTTAGACCCCCCCTCCAAAACTGGCCCCGGGCAAGCTCGCTCCCAGACCCACATTCCTAACGACAAGAACTAACGGTATATCCACCCCGCCCTTCCAAAGTGAAAGTGAACCACCACCCCCTATTACCAGACCGTCACCCAGACTAACGGCGACCCTAAATAACCCCCCCCTGATGATGATGAGGATCAACAGAATTTTATATCCCCCCCGCCCCTTGTCAAACCTCCTTCACCCCAACAACAGAGAGGCACCCATTCCAATATTCACTTAAAATCAGGATTGGTAGAGGAGGTGGGTCATGCCGGCTCGTCCACAGTCCAGCCTCCCTACCACTCTTGACCTAGATTCCTAGCTCTACTTCACTTCCCAATTTACATGTTTTATTACTAATATATTTTTCACAGACATACTACCTTGTTAACTACACTTTTCTGACTATCTTTTAAATTTGCTTTATACATTGTTAAACACTTTACCTCTTCTTAATTTCCTGTGTTCTTAATTATCTGTTCTTTCTTAAATTTACATGTTTACCATATACTGTATATATTTGTTTTTCCCTTAGTCATACTGCTTTTCTTGTTAACCTACACTCTTCTGACTATCTTTTAAATTTGCTTTATACATTGTTAAACACTTTACCTCTTCTTAATTTCCTGTGTTCTTAATTATCTGTTCTTTCTTAAATTTACATGTTTTCCATATACTATATATTATATTTTTTTTCCCTTGGTCATACTACTTTTCTTGTTAACCTACACTTTTCTGACTATGCTTCTTTTTACTTCACCCTTGAGGCTCGAGGACGAGCCTATAATGAAGGAGAGGGAAGTAAAATGCCCCAGAACGAGAAGCCCACCACAGAAGCCACGAACGAACACCACACAGAAACACCTAAAGGAAAGGTCCACAGAACGAAAGGACCAGCTGACCGAGCCAGCCATTTCAGACAGGCCCAAGCCCGCAGGGCTAAGCAGCTCCAGGCTGCACGCATTTACCTTTTCTAAACTGACCATTTTCCACACCTCACGTACACTAACCCCCTCGTGTCCTACACTCCTAACTACAAAGATGATGAACAGGAATATACATTCATATTAAAAACACCCATGCCCTGTCCCGACGTTGAGCCAATGCCAACACATCAGACAGCCATAATTATATCTATGTATGTTCTTACATCCGAGAAGTAGATGTTATATATCTTAGAAGTTAAAACACCCACGCTTGTCCCTAGACCTCGTATATCATTTCCCATGACGAGTATAGATATATGTAACCCGTGCTCAGTCGCCCCTTGCATTGTTCCTCTAGTAACTAAGTCTATAATATTAACTGCCACCAGCATTGATACGACATAGCGGCACTGTCCTTGTGTCGTATTGTGCCAAGCACAGATCAACCAGGTTTCATCACCTTATTAGGACGACGACTATAATGTCATCGTTCATCGATGTATGCAATCCTTAGTTTAAGTATTAATATTAACATTCCCTAACATCTTGTCTTGCCAGACTAAGCTTCTGAAGACCCATCACCCCATAAATCTATGTATTCAATCCTTAGGTTAAGTATTTTTATCCGCCATTGTGTTCACCTTTTTCCATTTACTTTCCCACAATTGTCATACGTCTTCCCCTTGCCTCCTTCGTATCCACAGTCCACACTACGCCAATTTACTTTGTGTCTTACACCTCTTACCCCAACCAGAGATTGTATAAGATAACCTGGTTACCAGTATCTGTCATAAGTACCCCAAAACAATAACTAAGTACCCCTACGAACTGCCGCTGTTGTTGGTATATTTATATTTAATAGAAAACGCAGTTCCCAGGGCCAACTAATAGTATCCATAACCCTCGGACTTATCACATAACTCTATCTTTTCCAGACTCATATACCACCTCATAGTTGCATTCCCCGGTAGCATTTGGCTAACGTATTCTACTGCCTTTTCAAACTTCCATATCAATTGTAGCCTAATGCCACCCCCACGCCCAGGGACCTTAGGGACAAAATTTCCCTGTAGCCCTTGAACTCTCCCCCCCCCCCCTCTCATTAAGACACCCGCGCTTCTCGACTCTTGTCCGACCTAGCCTCTCTCTCATACCTCTTGAAGATCCTTGAATTGTCCGTTGCTAACGGTCTCCAACCTTTTATATATATACTCCTATCCAGCCTACCTTCACTTAGTAGGCCAGAACAACATTAGAACTTTACTAGCCCCTTGCATGCCATCTATTCTCTTACAACCCATTCACAACCCTGCACCCAATGGTCGTCGGTGCGAGGCTAGCCGCCCCGCCAGTAACTAACTTCTATTGCCATACTTCCAGATAAATGTGGCAGAGTTAGCAACCCAGTCTCCACCACATCCAGCAAACCCTACAATTAACAACCAGCCGAGTAAAACCAGCTAGCTAAGGCACCTTCGGTTTTGGTATTAAGGACACCCACATCTGTCTCATACACAGAGGGTTATTACAAACACTGGTGATATGGCAAGCCCCTAGCCACAGCCACCGGACGACTATCACAGAGAGAGGGCGCCCAGCTCCCCCTTTTTGCCCACCCGAGGAGGGAGACCCCCACCCCCGCGGAGGTATACCTGGCCCCTGCTTTGACTTCCGAGTCATTGCCAGGTAGCACAGGAATTCTTCCTATCAATGAATTAACCATGCATGACTAACACCTTTACTAACCTCTATTAACTCACAATAAACCATTTACCATTCTTGCATGCTCTGATCACTAAATTAGCACCTCAGCTATACCATAGAATGAAGATTGAACAATCTAGAGAGACGCTCCTATCACAGCTGTCCCCATCCTCCTCGCAAAGTAGATCCAGTCTCTCTCCCCTAAATACTTCCAGTATAGCCAAAATAGTACCTCTTACTAAGGCTCAGTTATATGAAAATATAAAGGTTTTCCTATAGCCATGTGCCACAACAGTAAATACCATCTTACCTAGTCTCCATATCTATTGAGAGCTCAAATAAGTCCATAAGACTCGAGATCCCTACTGTCTACAGGGTCTAGAACCGAGCCTATAAATCTAGCTCCCGCCCCCAGTCAAATCAGTTGAAAGCTAGACACCAACCAGGGGTCACTACCCTGCAGGTAACTTCTAGCTCTGCCCTTGTGTTGTTCCGGAGTGAGATCCCAGAGCCGGCAGACTCCGTGGCAGATTTGGATAGAAGGACCTGCCCACGTATTTAACCCGCAGAGACCCAGCGTCGCACGTGTTGCGTCGGCAGTCTTTGATCACCAACTCCCAGCGACGCATCACGTGCGTCCGACATATAAAAAACACTTACGTGGCTCGTAAGGTAGGAAATGGCGGGAGAATAGGAGGGGGCGGTACCGTAGTGTGTGGGGGAGCCGGGCCAGTAGGTGTGAGCGGGCCGAGACTGCCGCGCGGCTGGTGGTGGTGGGCTTAGTGGGGATAGTTTACACCCCTAGTTTACCGCCACTTTGAACCTTCATTACTCCGGTCGTATGGGAGCTAGAGGCTTGAGATTTATGTGAGATACTCCTTAGGATGTATGCCGTACAATGCCATACTCAGTTTTTACCCTAGTGCTCCGGGGGGGGTGGCCATGCGGGGGAGACGAACTATTGAAACCCCCCCCCCCCGCCCCCCAAATGACCGAAATGAGTTTTTTTTTTTTATTTGTGTGTCATTTTCTCACCATTCTCTTCCATTTTGGCTCAACAAATTTTTTTGAAGCTCCCCCTCCCCCCAACCCCCCACCCCCCCCCCCCCCAAAAAAAATGTCAGGTTTTTTTTTTTCTCTTCATCCTTGTTCTTCCATTTAGCAACAAAAAATAGAAGGGCAAAATGGGTGGCAAATATTATAACTAGCCGGGGCTCAACGGGTTAAGAACTTCACACATATGGGCCCCCTGGACGGCCGCGGAACCAGTCATTAGCCCCCAACATCATGGACGCAAGATAACCAGGACCAGACCCATCAGATGCTACCCAAGATTCCCTTTAGCAGTACTACATATTACTGTGCTGTTTAGAGATTCACTAATTAATATTTCTACAAAGTGGCTATCTCTTTGCCCCAGTATAATTCATATAACCATTCAATTAGGAAGTGCTAAGCGTATCAGTGTTCATTATTTAACAGGCGATACTAACTCTCGTAATCAACCATATGCCCAGATATTATTACCTAGAAGGAAACCCTAGTGATATCATAAGGTTCGCCCACTGATTTGCGTTCTATGTATTTCTGAGACAAGAATAGAAAACTTAGATCAGTACCCCCTGAGGTTACTAGAATTCCTGTGCTCTAAAATACGCGTGTCTAATCTAGTCTGTGAACTACTACTTGTGCACCAGAGCTACCAGTAAGAAATCTAACAGTGAATATGATTCTATAAGTAACATTGATGGTCTTCGGTATATAAACCTGTTAAATCAAAGCCAGTGATCAGAAGATTAATACCTGAACGTTGGAAGTGGGAGACTAGGCTCCATCCAGATCCACTTATGCTAGTGTTGTTCAATTCTATTATATTGTCTTACACAAGTATTCTGCAGTGGTATATCAATAAACGTGATCGTGTAACTTGCTACCATGTGTTTCTTTGTGTTCTCTATTCCTCATATCTTGTATTGTGCATGCAGCCTTATATACCCAGTCAATTAGAACTCACATTACCCAAGTTAAACCTGCAGAAAAACAGGGCATAACAAATACTGTAGCGTATTAACATCCCCATACAAAGCATGTGAAATAAATGACTTAGAGATTATACAAAGGAATATCACTTCGCATATAAGTTCGGTAAAACAGCTACACTATTGGGAGCGTTTAAAAACACTGAAACTGTACTCGTTGGAGCGTAGAAGATAACGTTACCTAATAATATACATATGGAAAATCTCAGAGGGTTTAGTGCCAAACATACATACCCCGATAGCCATGAAATTCAGTGATAGGAGAGGCTGGGAATGCGATATCCCCCGGATGAATAACAGGGGTGCTATGGGCTCTCTTCGAGAGGGCTGGTTATCACATAGAGGCCCACGTCTCTTCAACAAACTCCCGCAGCGAGTAAGAGACATGAGGGGCGTCTCGTTAGACAACTTCAAGAGAGCCCTCGATATCGAACTGCCAAAAAGTGCCAGACGAGCCCATCTTCGCAGGGGAGCTAGCGGCCCCTTTGAACAGTCTGCTGCACCAAACCACCACCCAGAACGAGGGGCGGCGCGCTCCTCGGTGCCACTAGCAGTGGCGAGCTCAACACAAGTAAGATCACACACGAACCTGACGCCCCCAAATCACACACATATAAAAATTTTAATCACCTACCCAAAGTGATGCTTTATACTCCCATTAAAGACAATCAGATACGTAGTCGTGAGTATTAATTAGGTTGATCCCAATTAAATCTCTGAACATTTAAAACCAAATTCTATAGCATCTGGGATAATAAAGCATTGTACTGTCACCTTTGGGCTCCATACCGATTGCAATGGATGCATAACTATAATATTAATGCTTACAAATGTAGATGCAGAAAATGGCCTCCCCATTGTTTAGCACAAACAAATAGAGTAAGAGCTTAAACTAATTAAACAAGGACCCTACATTGTTATGATGTTCTATGTTCATGAAAAGTTTCTAGCATAGAGTTTTGAAATGCTGTGAATTGATATTTGAAGTATGATTTTATTTTAATATATTTTACATTAGTATAGGCTACATAACAAGTCAGACACTGACACAGTTAGCTGACTTAATATTAGTATATGCAGTAAGTACTAAATAATATTCATCTATCTATCTATTTATATATAGATATACTGTATATATATATATTGTTACGAATCTGGACCTCAGTTGCTTAGAGACGGTATACAAAAATAATTACTAATGCAAAGGCACCTTGTTTCTCTACCAAACACCACCACGACGCAACAGGTAAGAGCACAATGAACGCTTCCAGACTCTTCTCAGGGCTTAAGGTGCACACTGCCCTGCTCCTATTCTGAATAATAAGTAGAACAGAAATACTCCTGTAACTTACTAGCTACGAGAACTCGAAACCAACACCGGGATTAGCAATGCTGGGTT
Source organism: Paralithodes platypus (assembly GCA_032716605.1). Classification (NCBI taxonomy): domain Eukaryota; kingdom Metazoa; phylum Arthropoda; class Malacostraca; order Decapoda; family Lithodidae; genus Paralithodes; species Paralithodes platypus. The sequence goes on along the minus strand of CM064522.1, from coordinate 17,443,974 downwards.
GGATAATCAAAACAGTTAAATACATATAGGCTACCAGCAGACAAAAAAAAAAAAAAAAGTGCAGGTGTACTTCGAGCATAACAGGCTATGCGCGCCCTCAACAGTACTAAACCATGCGCAAACCAGCCAACGGTAATCCACTCTCAACCCAAGAGAGTTGCACATAATAATATTGTATACATAATTATAATGAACTAACAATACAAGGCAGTGTCCTAATATGACTACTAACTTCGGGGTGATATTAGTAGAATCAGGTTGCCCTGACCACCTCTAATATCACACCAATATATCCTGCTTCAACCTGGGCCCCCCAGTGAGTTACCGCCCGAAACAATGAACTCTTAGAGTCCACCTCCCATACTCACTTAACTATGGGGGGGGGAGGGGTCCAGACTGAAGCTGGATTCCTAATTAATATTAAACACTCCGTTGCCTTGGTTCGAAACCCGAGATAGGGAACACACAATTGCTTGTGCAGAACCGTCAAGGTTGTTACCGGGTCCTAAGCACCAACACGGGGAAAATATGTAGGGGTTATGGATGTGTGTGTGTGTGGACTGTCTATGGGATTAACAGTGCTTAATAGTAAGGACCCTGGCAAGCCTCCCAGCTCTCCCCTATCACGGATTCCGGATTCCGAAGTCAGCCACCGAAGGTACATAAAACAAAGGGAAATATAATACAATGCTGATCAGAGGAAAAGGATAATTAAATGAAGAAATGAATGTCTAGGATTCTCTGTTAATTACGTTACGTTACTCTTATACAAGCAAGGAAAAATAAACAGGGGCAGACTGATGGGTCACAAGAGAAAGGGGACACCATCTATCTAGTCTGGCCGCCCACGAGAGAATGATGAGGTCTGGCCATGGCGAAGCTGGCGGGAGCCAGGCTCAAACTAAGGGGGGTTGCAAGATATCACCACACGATATGATAACACTAAGACACTTCACAAGAATAACTTATACTAACGTATTCCTGTGTTAACATATTGACTAAAACAGCGTGGCAGGTAAAACAAATTACATCTTTAAATTGTAACACAACTGAACTTGCAATGATCACATAATTAAATAAACTTGTGTTGCTTAGCAAGATCACCTCCCACCCGCGAGACTGAGAGCAACATTCCTTCCTCCCCTTACCAGCCACAACTAACTTGCAAATGACGACGTTGCCACTAAAACACAACTTCATATACGAAACTAGTAACACTCTATTGGCTCATTCTAGACAAATGTTTATTAAGACAAAAATGCTTAAAGGTACGGTAAAACTAGTCATGTGTAATTGGAAGGGTATCGGAGTGAAACACAATACCAGGACTTTCTAATAGACTTGGCACAGCTGCCTTCAGAAGTCAGGTGACACTAGAGTCTGACTACTCCTAAAAGACCCTGGTCTTTGTGACAATATATATATATATATATCTATGTATATATCGGTATATATATATATATATATATACAGGGTGATTCAGTAACCCTTTTCATAAATTTAATGGCAAATTCGGGAGACAAAAATAAGACTAATTTACTCTATGACCCTTAGGGTGAGTCTTTGATATGATGGAGATATTACACCTTTAAAGTTATCGATAGATAGAAAAGAAAAAAATCTAAGGAGTAAGAATGAAAATGTCGTTGCTAACTGGCAGGGTAGCGTAACCAAGACTTGGTATCAAAATGGCTGCATACGGTAGCTGGATGCAGTTCGTTTCGCAATTTACAAAGGTACATTACTACTGTATTTGTATTATCATCATTATTATTAATAATCATTGTATTAGTAGTAGTAGTAGCAAGGGGAGAAGCAGGCAGCGGAGGATAAGTAAGAGGAAGAGGAGGAGGAGTAAGTGGTGGAAGAGGGGTAAGTGGAGGAGGAGGGATCTTCCTACCGACTTTGAGCTTTGATACTCCGCTCGTCTTAATGAATCTTGAATCAATCTGTACATGAATCTAAAGATTGTTTCTTTGCTTACACGTGGTATGTAAATGGTTGCATATGGTAGCAGTTGTCTCAATGCTCAAAAGAACATTAGCATTTTATCACCATCATCATAATTAATACTTTATTCATCGTAGCTGTAGTAGTAGTAGTAATAGTCGTAGTTGTATTATTATTATTATTATTATTATTATTATTATATATTAGGTCAAGTTATGTCATTAGCATGTTATCATTAATTATTTATACAGTATTGTGAAATTTATTGTTATTATTATTGATTGGTGCTGTTGATGGTTTGTACAGTAATTGTTTCATGTGGTGCTTTAATTCTCATTATGTTGGTTTTTGTTATTATTTTATCATAAATAAATTTATGGTTAATGAAAATATCATGTTTGTACATACTTTATTTACAAATAGTTTACAATACAGTATTACAGTATACATTTTGATACCAAGTCTTGGTTATGCTACCCTGCCAGTTAGCAACGATATTTTCATTCTCACTCCTTATAATTTTTTCTTTTCTATCTATCGATAACTTTAAAGGTGTAATATCTCCATCATATCAAAGACTCACCCTAAGGGTCATAGAGTAAATTAGTCTTATTTTTGTCTCCCGAATTTGCCATTAAATTTATGAAAAGGGTTACCAAATCACCCTGTATATACAGTATATAATTATATATATACCGGTATATATATATATATATATATATATATATATATATATATATATATATATATATATATATATATATATATATATATATATATATATATATATATCTTAATAAATAAAGGTCAATGTTTGTCAGTTACCCGACCTTTGTTACTAAACTCCTCCCACAGTTTTGGTGCCAGGTGGGATTGTGGGGCACCGTTGGAAAGCCCAGGCTTTGGAGATGGTTTTAGGCGAGTTTAGTGGAAATCAGAGAAATTTTTCGAAAAATTGCGAAAAGAATTGCCGTTTGGGGCAGAATGAGGCCTCCGATCGAAAAGGTGTATGAAATTAAAGTTGTTCGCAGCCCCCCAAAATGGGGGTACGGATGAGGTCAGATCCAAAATCGGAGGTCATTTAGCGGCCGAAATCGAGGTCGCCGTTTAATGAGGAACAGGGAGGTCGAGGCCGGTGATTATGGTAGTAGTAGTATTGTGATGATTGTGGTAGTAGTGATTGATAATGGTGATTATGGTATTAGTAGTGGTGGTAGTAGTGATGGTGATTATGGTGATTACCCGGGCAACGCCGGGTACCCCTGCTAGTTATATAATGTTCTTAGTTCTTACTAAAATTTACGAAATAAATATCTGCAGACTAGGCTATTGTCTAAAAATAGAATAGTTAATCCTTCCCAACTCGTTTTCTTTCGTTACCGGTACCGAATCCAGATATTTCATACAATGCTAAATAGTATATCTCTTATTGATAATTTTTCATCTGAATGATAAGTTACTATTTACTGTTGTATAATATAATTATTCAGTAATTTTCTATAAAAGAGACCCAAACAAGGTTAATAATAGTATTGATAATTTGTTAAAGCATTAATAACGAATTCTAAAAACGTTCATTGTTTACACACGAATCTGAGGGAGGGTAGGCCTACAGGGCAGAGCAGAGGTAAGCCTACGGACATTTTTGGTTAAATAATATATTTTGTTATGATTATTTGTTGTATTTTGTAACGCATGCAAGTTTCGTTGTTACTTTTAGCTGGGGGTTTTTTTTATACAGACGCCGCTAGTATATATATATATCACAATATATAAAATATATATAAAATATATATAAGAAAGAAATAGTGACCATAATCTGTGACCTTTACCATTCACCTTGACCTATGAATAATAAAAAAAAAAAAAAAAATTGACAATCATTGCATTGACCAACCAAATTTGCCAGCAAAATTTGGTGACGATATGTAACCCGTTCAGTACAGTTCTGTCGGTTTCATTTCATACTGGATACTAAGAAAATTTAATTTAGTTTATGAAGTGACTCAATAAAATTAGCAAGCTTTCAACTATCTTAACCCTTTTTACTACCACAGATCCTTCATAAGCTCCACAAAATCGTCTAATTATAGCTAGAGTACAATAAAAAAGACATCACCGGCACACAAAGGGTTAAACAGTCTAGGAAGAGTTTAAAGACAATTATCAACACTCTTCTTTTGTTCTTTGACCTTGAACTTTAACCTTAAGTATTATAATATATATATATTATTGAAATATATGTTATTTAAGTAAAATGCAACTAACAGTCGTCAGCTTATCGAAAATTTACTTTTGTTTTATGATGAAGGTTAACTTATGACCTTGGCCTGTGACCTTGACCTTTATGTAGAATTATACTTTTATTTGCTTTGATGTAACTCTAGAAAATCAAATAAGTGTCAAATTTCATTAAAGATCATCAGTTAGTTTCTATCTATCTATCTATTGCCTGACACCGTGATCCCTGAAGGGGTGGCCACGAACGAACCACCCCCATGCACCTCTGTTCCCAGTCAGTCGACGCCCCTCCCCCCAACCAGCAACGCCTTCGTTCATGTAGTTCCTCACTCCATCCTTCCACCTCATATTTGGTCTACCTCTCCCCCTCTGTCCCTCCACCTCGCTCTCGTACACCCTCTTAGTCATTCTCTCGCTTTCCATACGTTCCATATGGCGGAACCATCTCAAGTTGTTCCTTTTCACACTTTCCAGCACATCTACCTCCACACCACACCTCCTTCTTACTTCCTCATTAGTCTGTCTATCCCTCCATGTAACTCCGCACGCACTCCTTAAGTAATTCATTTCCACTGCTCTCACTCTTGGTCTGAGTCTCTCAACCAACGTCCATGCTTCGCTTCCGTAAGTCAGTGTCGGGATTACCACACTGTCATGCAAGGACTTCTTCACTTCCATACTGACCACCCTATTTCTTGTTACTGCTTTTAGCGTTCCTACAACCCTCTTCCCCTGTTGTACCCTCTCCCGCACCTCTTCATCCATAGTCCCATCTTTACTCAACACATTGCCCAGATACTTAAAAGAGTTGACGATCTCCATAGCCTGACCGTTCAGCTTCATCTCACACTCTGTGACTTCACCCCTTTCGAAGACCATAACCTTGCTCTTCCCCGTATTTACCTTCAAATTCCATTTTTCGCACACTGTTCCAAACTCATTTACCAGACCCTGCAACTCCCATTCATTATCACTCATCAGAACTGTATCATCTGCAAACAGCAGTATAGGTAGCTTCCACTCAATTCCCTCCCTTTTCATCGATACACCAACATCCACTGCTCTTGATAGTATTTCTTTCATGACTCCATCCATATATACAGTAAACAACCACGGGGACATCACACACCCCTGTTTCAAACCAACATTCAGGTCAAAGAACTCGCTCTGCTCACTCTCCACACGTACTGCCGCCTTTGCACCCTCATACATGCTCTTCACTGCTTTCAGCAACTTGCCATCTACTCCGTATATTCTAAGTACTTTCCACAAACCTTCTCTATCCACTCTGTCATAGGCCTTCTCCAAGTCCATAAAGGCAACATACACCTTTTGTTTCTTCTCCAGATACTTCTCCACAACACAATTCAGGGTAAAAATCTGATCTACACATCCTCTTCCCTTCCTAAAACCTCCCTGCTCGTCGCCTATCCATTTCTCCGTTCTTACTCTCACTCTCTCAATAACTACCCTACTGTATACCTTCTCTACTACGCTTAGAAGACATATTCCTCGGTGGTTACCACACACTCCTCTTTCCCCTTTGCCCTTATATAGGGGGACTATTATGCCAGTCTTCCAGTCATCGGGTGCACTCCCCTTCTCCCATGCTAGTTTGCACATTTTCCATACCCATTCTATCACTATCTCACCACCATACATCAACATTTCCCCACACATTCCATCTGTTCCTGGTGCTTTCCCCAACTTCACTCTTTTCATGGCTTCCCACACTTCTGACCTCCTGATCCCCACCTCCTCCTCCACTACATCTCTTCTTCTCCCTCCCATACCCTATCCAGCTATGTTTGCTGGCTCTTCATTCCTTACATTTAGCAACTCACTGAAATACTCCCTCCATCTTTCGACTCTCTCTTGCTTCTTGGCTAGCATTCTCCCATTCTTATCTTTCACACCCTTACTGTTTCCCTTGCTACCTTCCCTAACTTTTTTTACTTCTTTCCAGAACAGTTTCTTACTCTCCCTCCATTTTACACTCAGATTCCTTCCAAATTCCTCATCTACTCTTCTCTTACTTTCCTTCACTACCTCTTCACCACCCTCTTACTCTCCACGTACCTCGCTCGTTTCTGTCTCTCGGAATCTTCATTCCCTCTACTACCCAACCACTCTCTATATGCTTTCTTCTTTTCTTCCACAGCTATTCTTACCTCTTCTGTCCACCATGCTGTACCTTTCACTCCCCTCCCTCTTCTCCTCACTCCACACACCTCCTCACATGCTGCACAGATCTCATCCTTAAACACCTTGCTCATCTCCTCCACTTCCTCCATAACTTCCAGGTCGAACCCACCTAGTCGTCTTTCCACTGCTCTCCTGTACTCCTCCCTGACTTCCTCCTCCTGCAACCTCTCCACCCTCCTCACCATTCCACCCTCCTCTCGCCTCCCTCCCGCTCTCCTCACCCACTTCCTTTGTATCCTAACCTTAGCTACCACTACATAATGATCAGACAGACCACCTCCAAAAAATACCCCTATACACCCTAGCATCCATCACAGATTTCTTCATTCGTTCATCCACACATACATAATCAATCAATGACTTTCGTTCCACCACTGTCTTATCCTTCATCGTCAACATCCGTTTCCACGTGTACCTGTGGATCATTCTGTGTCGGAAGAAGGTGTTGGCTATCCACAGCCTCCTCCCCACACATACGTCCACAAGTGCACTACCATTCCCATTCACCTCTGATGGTAACCCCCACCCTCCCACCACTCCCTCAACTTTCCTATCACCCACCTTACCATTCATATCCCCAATCAGAAATATTCTTTCGTTCTTGTCAAACTTCTCCAGGCACGCCTCCACATTCATCCAGAACTCCTCTTTCTTTCTTTCAAGTATATCCTCTGTTGGGGCATACACGCATACAATCGCCCACGTTTGTATTCCTACTTTCATTCTCACCCACACAATCCTTGAACCCACAGACCCATACTCTCTTACACATTCCTTCCATTTGCTACTTACAAACAAACATGCACCTTCTCTCGCTGTTCCTTCACTCACTTCAGCACACACACCCATTCCACACTCCCACTCTCTCACATCTGAACCTTTCCATTTGGTCTCTGTCAGTCCACATACATCCTGCCTGGCATTCACTAACACTTCCAGAACCTCTCTCTCTTTTGTGCCATCATTCATGCCACTAACATTCCACGTAGCCATTCTCAGAATGTCCGAAGGCATGTCCTTAGTCGGTCGTGGTTCGTCAACGTTGGTTCCATCCGCATCCGAGGCTGTTCATTCGTTTTTCTTTGCTTAGATATTTTTTCCGGGTGGGGGTCGCAAGCCCACCGACCCAACCTCTTTAGTCGCCTCTTACGACACGCAGAAGGCACGTGGTGCATATTCTATTCCCTAACCCCCAGGGGGGTTAGGGTTAGGTTAGTTTCAGAGGTATTAAAGGAATAGTTGATCTTGACCTTTGACCTTCATCTTGACCTTCATGATGTCTGAAAATTTTAATTTTCCTTTAATGCTTTAATTCCTTTAATCTCTCTCAACGAATTTTGTGAAGTTAACATGAATAGTAAAGAAATTAGCATATTGACCTTATATATGACGTTGACCTGTGAACTTGACCTATCAAATGTAATTATGCTTATTCTTGTATGACCTTGCTCTAGGCATTCCGAATATGCATTATATGCCTAATGAGAATCCTACATTAAATAAGAAATACTAGTAAAAATCATATATCGACCATTAACTTTGACCTTTGACCTTCGACCTAAGAATTTCTTATCAAGGATTTAGTTAGCTTAACAGCAATGTTCGTATTAATTAGCATTATGAATACGGTGTAGTCTAATTCGTATAAAAACTTGTTGATTACAAATAGTGATCATATACTATGACCTTGACCTTTGACCTTTGACTAAAAGCAAAATACAAACATTTGGATGGTCGTCGCATTGACCAACTGAATTTGCCTGTATAATTTTATGACAATACAATAAACACTCAAGGAGGAGTTTAGGGAAAATTACAAATACTCTTATCTTGACCTTGACCTCTGACCTTAACTATTACAATATTTATGTGAAATTTGATATATATTAGGCTATATTTAAGTAATAAGCCATAACACAGCCAGTTTTCTAAAATTTGAGTAATATTTGTTAAACAATAATAAAAGTTGACCTTTGACCTTGACCTTTATGTAGGAGTACATTTTTGTTTGCATTGACATTGCCCATGAACATCAAATATGCATGCCTAATGTCATTAAAACACATAAGTTAGTTGCATATATATTAATAGAATAGTTGACCTTGACCTTTGACCTTTATATTGACCTTTATATGTCTCAACATTTATTAATTTCCTTTTCACCTAAAGTGCAGCTAGCTCACCAAACTTTGTGAAGTTTGCATGAAAAGTAAAGAAAATAGCATATTGACCTTTTATTTGACCTTGACCTGTGACCTTGACCTTGCATATGGAATAGAATAATTTATTGTATGACCTTGGCCTAGGTATTCCGAATATACATGGTAAGCCTAGTGAGAATCTAACAGTTAGTATGAGAAATACTAGTCAAAATACTATTTTGACATTTGACCTTGAACTTTGACCTTACCCTTTAGAATATTTATCTGAAATTTGTGAAATACGATATCAATGTTACCAGTAAATTGTAAACTGAAAATGAAGACATTTGAATAAAAACTAAAAATAAATAGTATAAGTTGACCTTTCACCATGACCTGTGACCTTGACCTTTATGTAAGAGTAAAACAAAAATTCATTGACGTTGCCCAGGAAAATTATATAAGCATGACTAATGTCATTAAATCCCATCAGTTAGTTTCATATGTATTTATAGAGTAGTTGGCCTTGACCTTTGACCTTGACATTGACCTTCATGATATGTCTCAAAATGTATTATTTTCCTTTTCATTTAAAGTGCAACTATATTGCCAAATTTTGTGAAGTTTGCATGACAAGTAATGAAATTAACATATTGACCTTTTATTTGACCTTGACCTGTGAACTTGACCTTTCATAAGGAATTGTTTAGTTTTTTGTATGACCTTGCCCTAAGTATTCCAAATATACATGGTAAGTTTAGTGAGAATCTAACAGTTAATATAAGAAATACTAGTAAAACAAATATTTTGACCTTCGACCTTTGACATTACCCTTCAGAATATTTATCTAAAATTTGGTCAATAGGATGTCGAGGTTACTAGTAACTTGTATAGTTAAAATGAAGAAATTTGAGTAAAAACTAAGACACATGAAATTTTGACCTTACTTTTAACCTTGACCTATGACCTTAACCTTTAAGTTAAATTGAAAATTTCTTTTTGACTGACCTTCGCATTGACCAAATGAATACACCTGTGAAATTTGGTGAAAATCCATCTAACGGTCTAGGAGGAGTTTCCGGACGGACGACGGACGACGACGACGACGACGGACAAGCTGAATTGTGGTGCACATTATACGGGCGGGACCTGTGTGTGCAATACCACTCTGCTTCGCAGAGTTAATAAATATATATATATATATATATAAAATATATATATATATATATATATTGTTATGCCCTGTTTTTCTACAGGTTTAACTTGGGTAATGTGAGTTCTAAATTGACTGGGTATATAAGGCTGCATGCACAATACAAGATATGAGGAATAGAGAACACAAAGAAACACATGGTAGCAAGTTACATGATCACGTTTATTGATATACCACTGCAGAATACTTGTGTAAGACAATATAATAGAATTGAACAACACTAGCATAAGTGGATCTGGATGGAGCCTAGTCTCCCACTTCCAACGTTCAGGTATTAATCTTCTGATCACTGGCTTTGATTTCACAGGTTTATATACCGAAGACCATCAATGTTACTTATAGATTCATATTCACTGTTAGATTTATTACTGGTAGCTCTGGTGCACAAGTAGTAGTTCACAGACTAGATTAGACACACGTATTTTTAGAGCACGGGAATTCTAGTAACCTCAGGGGGTACTGATCTAAGTTTTATATCCTTGTCTCAGAAATACATAGAACGCAAATCAGTGGGCGAACGTTAGATATCACTAGAGTTTTAATATCTGAATAAAGTAATTATGAGAGTCAAGGTCGCCTGTTAATTAAAGAGCACTGATCGCTTAGTACGTCCAAAATGGAATGGTTAAGTATGAATTACACTGGGCAAGGTCTTAGCCACTTCGTAGAAATATTAATTAGTGAATCTAAAACAGCACAGTAATATGTAGTACTGCTAAAGGGAATCTTGGGTAGTATCTGATGGGTCTGGTCCTGGTTATCTTGCGTCCATGATGTTGGGGGCTAACGACTGGTTCCGCGGCCGTCCAGGGGGGCCATATGTGTGAAGTTCTTCAATACGTGGGCAGGTCCTTCTATCCAAATCTGCCACGGAGTCTGCCGGTTCTGGGATCTCACTCCGGAACAACACAAGGGCAGAGCTAGAAATTAACTGCAGGGTAGTGACCCCTGGTTGGTGTCTAGCTTTCAACTGATTTGACTGGGGGCGGGAGTTAGATTTATAGGCTCGGTTCTGGACCCTGTAGACAGTAGGGATCTCGAGTCTTATGGACTTAATTGAGCTCTCAATAGATATGGGGACTAGGTAAGATGGTATTTACTGTTGTGGCACAGGGCGATAGGAAGCCTTTATATTTCCATATAACTGAGCCTTAGTAAGAGGTACTATTTTGGCTATACTGGACGTATTTAGGGGAGAGAGACTGGATCTACTTTGCGAGGAGGATGGGGACAGCTGTGATAGGAGCGTCTCTCTAGATTGTTCAATCTTCATTCTATGGTATAGCTGAGGTGCTAATTTAGTGATCAGAGCATGCAAGAAAGGTAAATGGTTTATTGTGAGTTAATAGAGGTTAGTAAAGGTGTTAGTCATTCATGGTTAGTTCATTGATAGGAAGAATTCCTGTGCTACCTGGCAATGACTCGAAAGTCAAAACAGGGGCCAGGTATACCTCCGCGGGTGTGGGGGTCTCCCTCCTCGGGTGGGCAAAAAGGGGGAGCTGGGCGCCCTCTCTCTGATATAGTCGTCCGGCGGCTGTGGCTAGGGGCTTGCCATATCACCAGTGTTTGTAATAACCCTCTGTGTATGAGACAGATGTGAGTGTCTTTAATACCAAAACCGAAGGTGCCTTAGCTAGCTGGTTTTACTCGGCTGGTTGTTAATTGTAGGGTTTGCTGGATATGGTGGAGACTGGGTTGCTAACTCTGCCACATTTATCTGGAAGTATGGCAATAGAAGTTAGTTACTGGCGGGGCGGCTAGCCTCGCACCGACGACCATTGGGTGCAGGGTTGTGAATGTGTTGTAAGAGAATAGATGGCATGCAAGGGGCTAGTAAAGTTCTAATGTTGTTCTGGCCTACTAAGTGAAGGTAGGCTGGATAGGAGTATATATATAAAAGGTTGGAGAGCGTTAGTAACGGACAATTCAAGGATCTTCAAGAGGTATGAGAGAGAGGCTAGGTCGGACAAGAGTCGAGAAGCGCGGGTGTCTTAATGAGAGGGGGGGGGGAGTTCAAGGGCTACAGGGAAATTTTGCCCCTAAGGTCCCTGGGCGTGGGGGTGGCATTAGGCTACAATTGATATGGAAGTTTGAAAAGGCAGTAGAATACGTTAGCCAAATGCTACCGGGGAATGCAACTAAGGGGTGGTATATGAGTCTGGAAAAGATAGAGTTATGTGATCAGTCAGAGGGTTATGGATACTATTAGTTGGCCCTGGGAACTGCGTTTTCTATTAAATATAAAATACCAAACCACAGCGGCAGTTCGTAGGGGTACTTAGTTATTGTTTCGGGGTACTTATGACAGATACTGGTTACCAGGTTATCTTATACAATCTCTGGTTGGGGTAAGAGGTGTAAGACACGAAATAAATTGGCGTAGTGTGGGCTGTGGATACGAAGGAGGCAAGGGGAAGACGTATGACAATTGTGGAAAGTAAATGGAAAAAGGTGAACACAATGGCGGATAAAAATACTTAACCTAAGGATTGCATACATAGATTTATGGGGCGATGGGTCTTCAGAAGCTTAGTCTGGCAAGACAAGATGTTAGGGAATGTTAATATTAATACTTAGTTACTAGAGGAGCAATGCAAGGGGCGACTGAGCACGGGTTACATATATCTATACTCGTCATGGAAAATGATATACGAGGTCTAGGGACAAGCGTGGGTGTTTGAACTTCTAAGATATATAACATCTATTTCTCGGATGTAAGAACATACATAGATATATTTATGGCTGTCTGATGTGTTGGCATTGGCTCAACGTCGGGACAGGGCATGTTTTTAATATGAATGTATATTGCTATTCATCATCTTTGTAGCAAGGACAGTGCCGCTATGTCGTATCAATGCTGGTGGCAGTTAATATTATAGACTTAGTTACTAGAGGAACAATGCAAGGGGCGACTGGGCACGGGTTACATATATCTATACTCGTCATGGAAAATGATATACGAGGTCTAGGGACAGCGTGGGTGTTTTAACTTCTAAGATATATAACATCTACTTCTCGGATGCAAGAACATACATAGATATAATTATGGCTGTCTGATGTGTTGGCATTGGCTCAACGTCGGGACAGGCATGGGTGTTTTTAATATGAATGTATATTCCTGTTCATCATCTTTGTAGTTAGGAGTGTAGGACACGAGGGGGTTAGTGTACGTGAGGTGTGGAAAATGGTCAGTTTTAGAAAAGGTAAATGGGTGTGTCCTGGAGCTGTTTAGCCCTGCGGGCTTGGGCCTGTCTGAAATGGCTGGCTCGGTCAGCTGGTCCTTTCGTTCTGTGGACCTTTCCTTTGGTGTTTCTGTGTGGTGTTCGTTCATGGCTTCTGTGGTGGGCTTCTCGTTCTGAGGCATTTTACTTCCCTCCTTCATTATAGGCTCGTCCTCGAGCCTCAAGGGTGAAGTAAAAAGAAGCATAGTCAGAAAAGTGTAGGTTAACAAGAAAAGTAGTATGACTAAGGGAAAAAATAATATATACAGTATATGGAAAACATGTAAATTTAAGAAAGGACAGATACTTAAGAACACAGGAAATTAAGAAGAGGTAAAGTGTTTAACAATGTATAAAGCAAATTTAAAAGATAGTCAGAAAAGTGTAGGTAACAAGAAAAGTAGTATGACTAAGGAAAAAAAAATATAGTATATACAGTATATGGAAAACATGTAAATTTAAGAAAGGGCAGATAATTAAGAACACAGGAAATTAAGAAGAGGTAAAGTGTTTAACAATGTATAAAGCAAATTTAAAAGATAGTCAGAAAAGTGTTGATTAACAAGAAAAGTATTATGGCTAAGGGAAAAAAAAATACTATATACAGTATATGGAAAACATGTAAATTTATAGAATCATGCCCAATCGCTTAGGAATTGAAAACATTCGAAACAATTTAGTACAATAATATCCTCATCATCATCAGGGAGGGGGGGGGGGTATTTAGGGTCGCCGTTAGTCTGGGTGACGGTCTGGTAATAGGGGGTGTTGGTTCACTTTCACTTTGGAAGGGCGGGGTGGATATACAGTTAGTTCTTGTCGTTAGGAATGTGGGTCTGGGGGCGAGCTGGCCCGGGGACAGTTTTGGAGGGGGGGTCTAAGTGGTTTCGGTCGGGGGTAGTGATAGGGGGGTTTTAAAGATGAAACGGGCAGGTCGAGTCGGGGTTGTTGTTGCGGAAGAGGTTGGTGCTGGGGAGGGGTTGAATTGTGTAGAGAGTTGTGGTCGTGAGTGGGGTTTGGGGAAGGGTGAGTAAGGCTGAAGGTTGAGAGTTTACTATGATCGGGTGGTTTGGAGGTTTGGTGTGTGGGGATTTGATAGGGAGATGGTGGGGGAGGTCTGGGCAGGCAGGGTTGTGGTTTGAGAGGGGTTGAATTTAGACTGATTTTATTTCCGGGAGAGACATGGATGGGATTTAGAGGAGTGGTTGAAGTTGAGAGGTTGATTATGTTGTTTGGGGCGAGAGAGAGAGTATTTTGGGGTTTAGCCAAGGTGGAAAAAGTTTTGTGGTTGGATTGGGATGGGAGTGGTATTTCGTCGAGCGGGATCTTTGGGGGGGGGAATTTGGGGCGGGTGGGGTAACGGTGAAGAGGGGGAGGTTGAAAGTTTAGCTTGGCTCATGATGGTGGGGGACCGACTGGTGAGCAGGTGTTCGGTACACATGAGGGGGAGGAAATCACTTTGGTGGGGGTCACGCGTGAGGGGGGGATTAACGGCGCGTGTGGGAGGATCAGAGTGATGGGGTGTGTCGGTGGCAGTGACGGTTTGCTTAGAGGTTATCTGGGGTTGGCGGGTTTGTCTGTCATGAGGGGGTGAGTCAAGTGTGGGGTTTTGAAGTTTATTAGGGGTGTGAATTGTGGGGGGGTGGAAGGGAGCTACTGACGGAAAACTGTCACAAGGGAGATTTTGTTGGTGGGAATTGGTGGAGGTTGCAAGTTTAGCTGGGCTCATGATGGTGGGGGACCGACTGGTGAGCAGGTGTTCGGTACGCATGAGGGGGGGGAAATCACTTTGGTGGGGGTCACGCGTGAGGGGGGGATTAACGGCGCGTGTGGGAGGATCAGAGTGGTGGGGTGTGTCGGTGGCAGTGACGGTTTGCTTAGAGGTTATCTGGGGTTGGTGGGTTTGTCTGTCATGAGGGGGTGAGTCAAGTGTGGGGTTTTGAAGTTTATTAGGGGTGTGAATTGTGGGGGGGTGGAAGGGAGCTACTGACGGAAAACTGTCACAAGGGAGATTTTGTTGGTGGGGAATAGCTGAGTATTTCTGGGGGAAGGGGGGGAACATAGTTGGGTCCCTAGGTCGTCACGCGTGAGGGGAGGGTTAACGGCGCGTGTGGGAGGGTCAGGGTGGTGAGAGGTGAGCGAGTTAGGAAACGGGATTTGTTGGGGGGACTGCGGCGGGTTGGTGGGGGAAGAGTTAGGTGTAGAACAGGGGTTATTGGTAGAGGACTGATGTACTGATTTGGGGTTGTTAACAGGACGAATTTTAGGAATCTTCTTGGTGGCAGTCACGGTCTGGTTAGCGGTTATCTAGGGTTGGTGGGTTTGTTTGACATTAACAGGACGAGTTTGGGGAATTTTCTTGGTGGCAGTCTCGGTCTGGTTAGAGGTTATCTGGGACTGGTGAGTTTGTTTGACATGAGAGGGCGAGTCAAGTGTGGGGTTTCGAAGTTTTCTAGGGGTGTGAATTGTGTGGGGGTGGAAGGGAGCTACTGACTGAAAATTGTCACAAGCTACCGACGGAAAACTGTCACAAGGGAAATTTTGTTGGTGGGGGGATAGCTGAACATTTCTGGGGTCATGGGGAAAATATGTTGTGGTAGGCCTACATAGGTAGGCATAGCTAGAATACGGGGCTTGTTGGGGGGGCTGCGGAGGGTTGGTGGGGGAAGAGTTCACTGGGGTTGGACTTTCACCGGAAGTCATTTTGGACGGGTGCACGGAGTCTTGGATAGGGGCTAAAAGGTTGGATAGGGGATTCATCGAACTGCGTAGGCATTCTTCTCTGATGGAGAGCATATGTTCTTCGAATAAAGCCATACGGGTCGAGATGGGCGGTGATGTGGGGTGGGAGGATGTTTAACAATGCGGTGAATAAGAGTTCATTTTGTTGGTCGTAATCTTCATAGCTATACGTGGTCCTCACGTATCTGTAGAGTTGTATGAGGGTCACATTTATATCCCCTTCATACTTGATCTCGTCGACTTTTATTATTTTGGGGGCGACGGGGGAACCCAAAAGTGGATCTAAAGTCCGGATCACGAAGGATCGAAACTGGTTCCAGGTACTCTCTGGCGTATTCTGTGTCACAATTTGGTGAATAAATTCTTTAAAGGTAGGCTTATCAACAAGTTGGGAAACGGCTTCTCCCAACTGTACAATATGCAAAATTGCAACGGCAATTTTTTCGCGGTCATTATGAAGTACCACATCGTACACTGGCTTTATTATGTCTAAGTAACTGGTGATATCATATGTGTTTACATCATACTTGGGAATGTGTGCGAGTGGCTGAAGATTTCGCGATGTTGCCATGCTTCTACTGTTCCAAACTTGCAGTGTAATGCAACCTTTTATCCGAATCAAGAACCACCGCTGCCGCCAATGTTATGCCCTGTTTTTCTACAGGTTTAACTTGGGTAATGTGAGTTCTAAATTGACTGGGTATATAAGGCTGCATGCACAATACAAGATATGAGGAATAGAGAACACAAAGAAACACATGGTAGCAAGTTACATGATCACGTTTATTGATATACCACTGCAGAATACTTGTGTAAGACAATATAATAGAATTGAACAACACTAGCATAAGTGGATCTGGATGGAGCCTAGTCTCCCACTTCCAACGTTCAGTATTAATCTTCTGATCACTGGCTTTGATTTCACAGGTTTATATACCGAAGACCATCAATGTTACTTATAGATTCATATTCACTGTTAGATTTATTACTGGTAGCTCTGGTGCACAAGTAGTAGTTCACAGACTAGATTAGACACACGTATTTTTAGAGCACGGGAATTCTAGTAACCTCAGGGGGTACTGATCTAAGTTTTATATCCTTGTCTCAGAAATACATAGAACGCAAATCAGTGGGCGAACGTTAGATATCACTAGAGTTTTAATATCTGAATAAAGTAATTACGAGAGTCAAGGTCGCCTGTTAATTAAAGAGCACTGATCGCTTAGTACGTCCCAAATGGAATGGTTAAGTATGAATTACACTGGGCAAGGTCTTAGCCACTTCGTAGAAATATTAATTAGTAAATCTAAAACAGCACAGTAATATGTAGTACTGCTAAAGGGAATCTTGGGTAGTATCTGATGGGTCTGGTCCTGGTTATCTTGCGTCCATGATGTTGGGGGCTAACGACTGGTTCCGCGGCCGTCCAGGGGGGCCATATGTGTGAAGTTCTTCAATACGTGGGCAGGTCCTTCTATCCAAATCTGCCACGGAGTCTGCCGGTTCTGGGATCTCACTCCGGAACAACACAAGGGCAGAGCTAGAAATTAACTGCAGGGTAGTGACCCCTGGTTGGTGTCTAGCTTTCAACTGATTTGACTGGGGGCGGGAGTTAGATTTATAGGCTCGGTTCTGGGCCCTGTAGACAGTAGGGATCTCGAGTCTTATGGACTTAATTGAGCTCTCAATAGATATGGGGACTAGGTAAGATGGTATTTACTGTTGTGGCACAGGGCGATAGGAAGCCTTTATATTTTCATATAACTGAGCCTTAGTAAGAGGTACTATTTTGGCTATACTGGACGTATTTAGGGGAGAGAGACTGGATCTACTTTGCGAGGAGGATGGGGACAGCTGTGATAGGAGCGTCTCTCTAGATTGTTCAATCTTCATTCTATGGTATAGCTGAGGTGCTAATTTAGTGATCAGAGCATGCAAGAAAGGTAAATGGTTTATTGTGAGTTAATAGAGGTTAGTAAAGGTGTTAGTCATTCATGGTTAGTTCATTGATAGGAAGAATTCCTGTGCTACCTGGCAATGACTCGAAAGTCAAAACAGGGGCCAGGTATACCTCCGTGGGGTGGGGGTCTCCCTCCTCGGGTGGGCAAAAAGGGCGAGCTGGGCGCCCCCTCTCTGATATAGTCCGGCGGCTGTGGCTAGGGGCTTGCCATATCACCAGTGTTTGTAATAACCCTCTGTGTATGAGACAGATGTGAGTGTCTTTAATACCAAAACCGAAGGTGCCTTAGCTAGCTGGTTTTACTCGGCTGGTTGTTAATTGTAGGGTTTGCTGGATATGGTGGAGACTGGGTTGCTAACTCTGCCACATTTATCTGGAAGTATGGCAATAGAAGTTAGTTACTGGCGGGGTGGCTAGCCTCGCACCGACGACCATTGGGTGCAGGGTTGTGAATGTGTTGTAAGAGAATAGATGGCATGCAAGGGGCTAGTAAAGTTCTAATGTTGTTCTGGCCTACTAAGTGAAGGTAGGCTGGATAGGAGTATATATATAAAAGGTTGGAGAGCGTTAGTAACGGACAATTCAAGGATCTTCAAGAGGTATGAGAGAGAGGCTAGGTCGGACAAGAGTCGAGAAGCGCGGGTGTCTTAATGAGAGGGGGGGGGGGAGTTCAAGGGCTACAGGGAAATTTTGCCCCTAAGGTCCCTGGGCGTGGGGGTGGCATTAGGCTACAATTGATATGGAAGTTTGAAAAGGCAGTAGAATACGTTAGCCAAATGCTACCGGGGAATGCAACTATGGGGTGGTATATGAGTCTGGAAAAGATAGAGTTATGTGATCAGTCCGAGGGTTATGGATACTATTAGTTGGCCCTGGGAACTGCGTTTTCTATTAAATATAAAATACCAACCACAGCGGCAGTTCGTAGGGGTACTTAGTTATTGTTTCGGGGTACTTATGACAGATACTGGTAACCAGGTTATCTTATACAATCTCTGGTTGGGGTAAGAGGTGTAAGACACGAAATAAATTGGCGTAGTGTGGGCTGTGGATACGAAGGAGGCAAGGGGAAGATGTATGACAATTGTGGAAAGTAAATGGAAAAAGGTGAACACAATGGCGGATAAAAATACTTAACCTATGGATTGCATATGGATTTATGGGGCGATGGGTCTTCAGAAGCTTAGTCTGGCAAGACAAGATGTTAGGGAATGTTAATATTAATACTTAGTTACTAGAGGAGCAATGCAAGGGGCGACTGAGCACGGGTTACATATATCTATACTCGTCATGGAAAATGATATACGAGGTCTAGGGACAAGCGTGGGTGTTTGAACTTCTAAGATATATAACATCTATTTCTCGGATGTAAGAACATACATAGATATATTTATGGCTGTCTGATGTGTTGGCATTGGCTCAACGTCGGGACAGGGCATGTTTTTAATATGAATGTATATTCCTATTCATCATCTTTGTAGCAAGGACAGTGCCGCTATGTCGTATCAATGCTGGTGGCAGTTAATATTATAGACTTAGTTACTAGAGGAACAATGCAAGGGGCGACTGGGCACGGGGTACATATATCTATACTCGTCATGGAAAATGATATACGAGGTCTAGGGACAGCGTGGGTGTTTTAACTTCTAAGATATATAACATCTACTTCTCGGATGCAAGAACATACATAGATATAATTATGGCTGTCTGATGTGTTGGCATTGGCTCAACGTCGGGACAGGCATGGGTGTTTTTAATATGAATGTATATTCCTGTTCATCATCTTTGTAGTTAGGAGTGTAGGACACGAGGGGGTTAGTGTACGTGAGGTGTGGAAAATGGTCAGTTTTAGAAAAGGTAAATGGGTGTGTCCTGGAGCTGTTTAACCCTGCGGGCTTGGGCCTGTCTGAAATGGCTGGCTCGGTCAGCTGGTCCTTTCGTTCTGTGGACCTTTCCTTTGGTGTTTCTGTGTGGTGTTCGTTCATGGCTTCTGTGGTGGGCTTCTCGTTCTGGGGCATTTTATATATTATAGGTTTGAGTCCCGAAGGGAAGAAGGAAAACCTAATATTTAGTAGTGACCCCGGAATCATTGACGATGCGCCTTAACATTGTTTAAGGCCAATCTTTGAACTCAAGCTTGCCTTTCAAACTTCCCGCCCGGGAGAGATCAAAATACGATAGCCACACATCGTGAGCGAAACTCTCTTAAAAACCACTCACGGACTCTTCCTATAATTATGATGTGGGTACCACTACTAGAAAAAACTAGCAAAAAGTAATGAAAATAAACAATTTAAACTTGATCTTAGCATTGCGCTTCCCATGCGTCTGCTGTTCCGCATGCTTCGCCTCACTCATCGAAGCGATTCTCGTCCTTAACCTCTGAAGTGCGCATGGGGGTAATTAGACACCTCTGCCTGTGCGCATGTATTTGAGCTGTTTCCATCACTAAAATATTAATTTTACCATAAATAGCATTAATACTTATCCATATGCGCCTATTATAGGTTGATTATAAAGGTATTAACCTGTTACAACAATAAAACAAGTGAAAACAGCGTTTGGATGGTCAAAATCGGCGATACAGGGCGGGAGTTGCATAATGTATGGGTGAGGCAACCTTCTTTTCCCGCCAATTTCCCCCAAGGCTGGAGAGACACTGTCGATCGATACTCTCTCTCTCTCTCTTGCACTCGCTTGCTAACAGTGATGACAATGCCCTGCTTGCAACTCGCTAATGTTAGCACGAAAATATACCTCAGAATAAGGGAATAACAGGGAAAATAGGTGATAACTGAAGGAGGGTAGGAAAGTGGGAAAGGAGGGGAGGTAGAGGACTGATATTTTGCATGGCCCAAGGGCAAAAAAAAAAAAAAAAAAAAAAAAAATCGATGTTTAAAATTGATTTTTTTTTTTCTCTGACTCTTAACACCTTACGAGCGGCCTAGGCGGTATATAATATGTAGCCACCAGCGGGGTGTTTTTACCCAAAATAGTGCTATTTACGTGATCATTTTCATGCCTAAATAAGACCCAGAGCGTAAAACAAGTATCTATCCCTGAAAGGGCATAAACCGAGCTTTCCAAAGACACCATAACGATCCTTTTATGATGGCTAGTTTTCTTGCAACAACCGCGCAACGCGAGTCCAAAAAGCATGTAATTCGGCACTTTCCCCATACAATTCCGTATGTAGCGAGTGAGAGAGGGAGGGAGGAGGTGGGATTCGTGTCAGTAGGTTCGCCGCGGTGGTCTGGAGCAGTCATACGCTCGCTACTCTCCTGCCACCACTTGTCTCTCTCTCTCAGCAACATTACGTGCTGAAATTGCCACACGACCTATGTCGAGCGCCGCCAGATAGTCCAGATTTATTATACTCGACTTATGTTGCGCGCCGCTAGTTATGGGTTAAGAGTCTTCCCGCAGTCCGCCGGGGGAACTCTTAAGAGTCTTCCCGCAGTTCCCGGGTTAAACTGATATATCAAGACTCTCAAAATATAGCAGATGAATGGGAAGGGGATGGAAGGGAGGGCCAAAATCGTCAATGATTCCGGGGTCATTACTAAATATTAGGTTTTCCTTCTTCCTTTCGGGACTCAAACCTATAATTTATTAGTGGCCCCTTCATAACTGACGATGCGCCTGATATCTCAAGTCTGGAGGGGGACATTCATCAGGAATATCATGACCACTAATAAATTACTAAAGTTAAAAGAGAAACACGTTCGAAAAAGATCATCGGTTAACCTGTAAACGGCTACAAAGCTCATAAGAGGTTTTACTGGGCAACGGCGGCAAAGCTCTTAAGAGGGAGGCCTAAAAAAAAACATTTAAACAGCCCCAGTAGCACTAAACAATTTTGTTTTTGTTTTTTCCCTATACCTCATATCACTCCTCCACATCCCCTCCTTCCTCCCTTTCTCCTCCCCCTTCAATTATGACATATTTTCCCTGTTATTCCCTAATTCGTTGGTATATTTTTGTGCTAACATTAGCAAACTGTGTGGAGGATGTGCTTACGTGCCTAGCGGGTGTGTTACATAACCGAGTGTGTGTATGAGTATGCTCAGTCTGGCTTGAGGCCTCGTGGAGGGAGGGGTTGCCTCAATTTTCTCCATAATTCATGAATGGGCTGGTCCATCTATATTCGCGATTTTGACCAGAAAAATTATATTTTCACTTGTTTTATTGTTGTTACAGGTTACTATCTTCATAGTGAAGGTAAAATAGGCTCATATAAATAAGTAATAACGATATTTATCGTAAAATGACGATTATAGGCCTGAATGGAGCCAATATGCTCGCCCATTGGGAGCTAGTTCAATACCCCCCCCTCGCCGTTTTCGGGTTAATAACAAATAATAAAAGGTTTTACAGGCGGCGTCTCCTAAAGGTTGCCTGTTTGTGTAGCACCATTACGTTTGACAGAACAGTTGGTGTAACACACATAACCTATACATTTTAGCTTATGAATACATAAATAAATAAATCAATATCTCATCTCTTAGAAAATACTGATAATATGGTGGCCTATATATATATATATATATATGGCCTACAGGTACTCTATTACAAATATATTTGTACTTTTGCCCTTAATCCTTCCTAACTTTAAGATTAATGAACATAATGGATACTCTATTGCCATACATAAAGTAACATAAACAAAATCCTGACTAGACTTACTTAGTATAAGGAATGGGTTTATCACATGACCTTCATTCTCGTCATCTTGTATCACATCGGAGGCAGGTTAGAGGCCCTAGCTAGGATCCCCCCCCCCCTTTTCTTATACAAAAAATAGCTTAATACTAGACTCGCTGCCTTAATGCTATACATGTACGAGAAGGTTTCATGAGATTGACGGACAGGGAACGTGTTAAGAAAGTGTGATTGGACGACCACAGCTTGGTCTGTTGAATATCATCGAGTGAGTAATTATGTAGGAACCTGAGTGATGCAGCCCACTTCTGGATATCGTGTGATCTAGCAAGAACGCCCGGATTACTCTCTCTAATTACTTCTACTAATAACGCAGCCAGCTGTCAATTTTGAAGACGTTTACCTGTCCGCGAAACTCAGAGGGACCCGGCCTGAGCTGGCTGAGATTCCCGCATAAATAAAATGAGTGATTGCACCGGCCAAAGTAAATGGTGCTTTTCGCCCTGTTTCAGAGCAGGAACTTCAAACTCTGTAAAGACATGATTACTGTGTTCAATTTTAGCAATGAAATTAGGAGCAGGAGCAATATGAACACTCATGTTGCGCCTCGAAAACCTTAAGCAAGATGGCTCCGAACTCATCGCCGCCAACTCAGACACCCTATCACCCGTGGCCAATGCCATTAGAAAAATGGCTTTCTTAATTCTTAACACGAAAGGAGGATTATGACAATATTTATGGGAATGAAGCATTTCTAGGGTCAACTCAACAGACCAGGTGGGTGTGAGTTGATGTGGAGGAGGGCGAAGCCGGAAGCAAGACCGCATGAATCCCTTCTCCTCCGCCTCTGGCACGGACTGACCAGTTAAATCGAAAAAAGGTGTCCGAATTGCTGTGAGGTGATTCCTTAATGTGACAACTGACAACTTTTGCATTTCAAAAAGGTAATTTTAACCCGGCAAGCGCGATAGGCCTCACGGAAGGCTTCCTATAGGGAACGCGATAGGCCTCACGGAAGCAAGACCATAAAAAAAGCCTTCCAAAAAAAAAAGGGCCTATCAAAACAAAGGATTTTGTCTCTTGGTGAGATAATTCCCCTCTAGTACTCATCCATGTGTTTCTCACCCCTCCCCCTCCCCTCCTTCCCCACCTTATTCCCCCCTCCCCCCCTCCTCAATTATCACCTATTTATCCTCTTATTATCATCATTTATCGGTTATTTTTCTCTCCCGCGATAATGTAGCACAAGTTGGTTGCATAAAAGATCGTTATGCAACACCCAGACACCGGCACACACACCGCCCCGCTCGTCTCAGTTGACTCCCAGACAGCGAGAGGGGAGGGCTGCCTGTGGCTCTCTCTCGCCTGAGATTATGACCGGGTGGCCAATATCTTCGTTTTTCACCACCCAAATGCTTTTCCCACTTATTTTAGCACTCTTGAAGGTTCATATATACATCATATATGTAAAATAAAAGCATACCGAAAACAAATAATGCTTTATATTGTAAATATAACGAATTCTGTCAGAATCCAGGGCTAGAAATGCACAAATAACTACCCTAGCACCTAGGTCTATATCGCGCTTGTCAGGTTAATAATTAAACACCAGAGCCACCGAGGAGTGCTGTTGGTCAGTTTCTACGATCCAGGTAGTAATGATTTCCAGTGAGATTGATACTGCCATTGTGTTGATAATGTGTATTGATTAATCAACTTGTGAGTCAAGGCTTCCCCAAACTGGCCTAGCCACTTGGCCTTCTGAATATCCACAAGGCGAAAGTCAGCGAGGTCTTGAGGTTTCCAATTGTGTCCAAGTGGAAGTACGAGATCGGGAGCGACACTGGCTTCTCGCACCACGTCTTCAATTGATTGTACCAAACTTGAGCCGGCCATAACGGCGCGATCATCGAGACCATGCCTCGATAGTTTGTGAACTACTTTGCACATTAAGGATGCGTCTGGAGGCGGAAATAGATAAATGGAGATCCATTTGTTCCAGTCTACCAAAAATGCGTCTGGACCCCCCGCCGGAGTCTGACTCTGACGTGTGAGGTACTGAGGCAGCCTGTGGTTTGCCTCTGATGCGAACAAGTCCACTTGTGGATGGTAAGGTTCTGCAATCATCTCTTGAAAGATGTTTTGCTTGAGAGCCCATTCTACTTAAATGCTCTGTCTCCGAGACAGAGCGTCTGCCCACACATTTGCCACGCCGGGCAGATATGTTGCATGAAGATAAATCTCTAGCCTTGCAGCTAGTTGAAAGATCTTTTCCGACAACCCTTGTAGCACTCGAGATCTCGCTGACCCTTGCTTCTGAATGCATGTCACTGCAGTCAGATTGTCCATTCTGAAGGCTAGGGACATTCCCGCCTGGCTCATGCCGTGCTCCTGTAGAAAGAATAGGGGGACTAACAACTCCTTGGCATTGATATGAAGGTGATTTGACCTGGACCATAGACCCTGACCCTGATGTCCTAGGTTTGACTGGTAACCCCACCCCAGGGTACCTGACGCGTCCGTATCTATCCAGACTGCTGGAGGAGGAGCTCTCCATGTCAAGGAGGAGTGTATTACTTCTGGCTTCGCCCAAGCCGCCAGGAGGTTGTGGATTAACTTTGGAATTTTCCGCAGTGTTTCCGCTGGCAACAGCGGAAAGCACCTGTTTCCTTCTAAAAAATCATTTGTTTTACCTTCAGACGACCTAATGGGACCGTCAACTATATCCAATTGAGTGAGCCTACCAGAGATTCCCAGATCCTCCTCGTTGAAGAAACCGAAAGAGATTCCTCCAAAATTTCTGACGGTTGTCTTCGCTCTGGCTCTGAGTGAGTAATTCGGTATCCCCACTGGATTTTCCTGTTGGGGATCAAGGAAGACTTTGCTAAGTTCACCTTGAACCCCAAGGCAGCTACATGAGCTTGTACATGTTGGAGGCAAATTATTTTGGATTGTGCTACTATTAACCAGTCGTCGAGACACCATAACACCATGATTCCCTGATTTAGCAATGGTAGCAAAACCTGCCGGACTAATTTTGTGAAAACTCGGGGTGCCAGATTTAGACCAAAGGGCATTCTTTGAAAGACAAACGTTTGATCCCCGTTGCGCAAAGCTAGATATTTCTGAAAACGTTTGTTGATGAGGACATGTTACTATGCTTCTGTTAGATCGATGGAACACATCCAACTCTGCGGCGGGAGTGTCAATCTGATCTGATTCACAGTCAGCATCCTGAACGACTGATTGTGAATATGGGTGTTGAGATAAGAGAGGTCGATCACCGGCCTCATCTGAACACTGTCCCCTTTTGGCACCAGGAACAACCGGGATGTGAACACGGGCTGTGACAAAGGACTGGGGATAATGATCTGTTTTTGGGCCATCTGTTGACGACGGATCCCACCTCTAATGAAGCACGATTGAATTCTGTGGGGATACGTAAACGGGGTCGCCGGGACCACCACCATGAGAGGCCCTTTCGGACCACTGTCCTTGCCCATGTACGCCGGGGCCATGCCCGATGACAATCCCGGAAGTTGCCAGTCGCATGACTGGTATTGTCCGGCAGTATTATTCTCGGATCCGGCTCGCCTTGCCTTGCACTGGGAGTGAGAGAGCCTTGTGGTGTCTCAGTTTTTTGGATTGGAGGGTTGTGACTCTGATTTTGGATTGGGGGGATGAGAGGCCTTGCTACCATCGCTATCGGGTTTTCCCCTAGACTACCCCCTGAACCAACTCCCTCTACCCCTGACTGACCTCGTTCTCGAGACGTCCTGCTACTTCCAGGGGTTGTGTGAGTCTTGGATGACTGAAAGGACTGGGACTGACCACGAAATCAACTCTTAGCATTAAATTTAGTCGTAAATGACTGCTCACCCTTTGGCTTAGAAGTAGTGGCAGGTTGAGAGTCTAACAAAAAATTAACAGTGCGCCAGGCATCTTCGGAGACTAGGGTTTTGGTGAAAACATTTGATAAAATCAGTCTCCTACCGATCTCCACAGGGAATCTCCTCACCAGGTACACCCTCAGATCTTGACGAACCCGCACCGCCTCAAAGAGAGCAGTCCGGATATCCCCAAGGGACTGAATGGAGTTCTGGAGAAGGAGGCGCTTAGTAAGAGAAAGAGCCTTCTGGGTGCCAGCGTCCATTACCGACTCAGTCGTCCTGGCCAGAGAGGCCGCAAGCTGGCGGCTGAGCAGGTATTGAGATGCTAGTTTCCAGGCTTTCTGCCTCATTTTGAAATCTTTGTCGATCTGTACCTGTGTGGGGGAACAAAAAAGTTCCGGCAATTGACATAAAGATAGTAAAAAATGTGCTGTGGGATCACGTCCGCCTTGCCTACCGGCATAGAGAACCAATGATTGTCCTCTTGCGGGAGCTGATGACTGCTCTTATTAGTTATAGTGTTGGCAAACAGCTGGGCCTCTTGTCCCCATGCCACCCACGGCCCCGACTCCCCTCCCTGAATGTGCAATACTGATGTACCAGCATAGTCCCTGAAGGGTATTGAATTTAACTCTAGGGTCATCCCCTGTAAAAGTTTTAAATCATTGAATCCATCTGACTTCGTCCAATCAGAAAAAAGTTTTCCTGAGGAAGCGGGAGGCAAGGCAGGGGATGGCATGTAAACAAAATAGTCAGGATTGTAAATTGTGGGAATGGCTTTTACAACAACATCAAGTACCTCCCAGATTGGTTCTTGGCCCTTAATTTCTTCGCCTCACTCACCTCTATAACCCAATGATCCAGAACAGGAGACTCACCTGTAACTGTGGGCTGTGCGACCTCAGGGCGGTTAGGCTTAATGACAGACCAAGCTGTATCAGGTCCATATAACAGGGGCATAGGGCCCTTCTTACTAGGAATTGATTTATCAAGTGGGGGAGGAAGCAATCTGAGAATAATTTCAGATTGGATGGCAAAAGAGCCGCGGCTCCCGAAGTGGTAGCCGCCGGAGTGACAGTGGGAGGAAGTATGTTTACGTTAACCTGAGGTTGAACTAACACTTGCCCTAGAGGTCGCACCGCCGGGGCTACAGGTACAGAAACCTTTAACTGTCGCTCACCCTTCACCTGTTTCATAAAATCCAGCCACTCCTGTAATTGTTCACTTGAAATATACACCCCACTTCCTTGGTCTGATTGGGACGCGGACTGTGACATCTCTGAGTCCTGCGTTCCCGAGTGCCGAGAAGAAGGTCGCTGGCCAGGCGTCTCCTCCTCGGCGTTTACCCCTTGGTGGTGTAAAATAGATCCCGGTGGCCGGGTCAGGGGGGCCGGGAAAGCCTCCAACCGAGACTCGCCGACCCGGGCAGCGGAATCGTGTGTTTCTGTTTGTGAGTCGTCGAGAACGTTGGACTCAGAGAGGTCCCGCAGATTCAGATCCGGTATCTCATACTCCATAGGTTCTTGCACAGAGGCGGGTCGGTCAGAGGAGTTCTCATCCTCCTGCCGGCGAGAAAACACTCTGCTGCCCCTCTCCGATCCCAATACCGGTAAGACCTTAGGTTCTGGCTGAGTACGGTGTGGGATGGTAAACCGGTGAGAGTGGCCTGACACATTGCTGGATGTGTCTCTGGGTGCATCCTGGTGCGATGAAGACTTGGGTTCCGGTAGAGGTGGAGGCTGAGCTTCCGTCTTCGACGGGGAGGATCTTTTGGACTGCTTCATCCTGTCTTTGTCATCGCCAGAGAAGAGTGCGGCGGCAAAATCAGTACGTGGCCTCTTAGACGCATGTTGCACAGTGGGCGACTTGGGCCTGGAAGCATGTCTGGGAGAGCGGGACCGATCACGCCGGGCAGACGAGGAAGGTACGTCCGGCAGATTCTTGGTCCTAGGTCACTTGGTGTGGCGGGAGGGAGTTTCACGAGCATCAGCCACTGAGGGCGAAGTAACTGACGGCACTTTAAGAAAATCCTCTAATAATTGATCATCCAACTGTAAAGATTTGTGGGCCACTGTCTTACAGTACGTTACATAACAAGATTGAATGTGGAGCAAAAGTGTCTTACACTGTCCATCTGAGTGGGTTAAGCATGCATTACGAAAAGCTGAACACTTGGGGCATGATTTAGAAAGCCAACGACCACGAGATCGATCCAAACAGGGTACACATTTAACACATAGGAGATGCCCAATGACTGCTAAATTTTTGCAACCCAGAGCCGAGCAAAACGCAAACGCAATTTTATCCATTACTCCCTCCCGCCAAGGAGATGCAGATCCTCCTAGGTGTCCGAACTGCGAACCTGAGGGAGAGAAAATTCCAAGAATCAATGCTCATAAGGACACACTAGGCTGGAAAAGCTAATGTTAAAATATCTCCAATGATACAGAGAAAAAAAAAAGTTGAATAGCACTATACAATCTTAGTTCCCCTTACTTTAAATACATTCCCAGAAATGTGAGTAGATAGTAGCCTACCATGTGCTACCTGAGTACATAACTTCTTACCCAAGTGACCAACACTGACCTCATCCCGTCTTGTTATGAAAGAACTAAACCCGGCGACCAACGCTACAATAGATCTAATGTCTTTCCCCCGCGGCGGACCAGCACCTTAAAATAAGCTATACAGATAACTGAGAAGCTACAAGATAGGATTGGGTGAGTTCGCTTCTCGGCTCAGCCGTTATTTTCCCGGCGGCAGTGGCTCCCCACTTTTTACCACCAGGATTAACGTTCGGACAGTACCAAGCAACGAACGTTTTCTCTGTTAAGTTTATGCGGCGGAAAAATTTACTTTATAATGGAGGCGGGATAGCCGAACTCTCCAAGAAAACAATTTAGTAAAATGCCGGTCAAGCCGGAATTATACTAGACGCCGTAAACAAAACACACAAAATCCAAACTATCCCGCACCAAACCCGGATATCTGAATTTTATACATAGCTCTAGATGTTTCTGGAAATATCCCAGCGGGAAAACCGCTTGCAACAACTAGAGGCACGTTGACTAAGTCTCACTTTTACAAATCCCGCCGGAAGGGCCAACCCCCCAAAATGGATCCCAATACAACGTGCACACATATGGCATAGTTATACATGAATAATATAATATCAATAATAACACTCCCTAGCCATATATACACAACCTACATGAGGCCAACTAGATGGGGGCAGGTGTCGATGATATCAGATATAATAGCACAAACCTGCAATCCAGCGTAGACCCAGATAACACGTAGTAATCACGAAGCGTAGGTTGAAGAGCAGCATGGCTCCGTGCAGGACCCCTCAACTACGTGAGAAAATCCACGATGCACTAGCCCATGTGGCATACTATTGAACACCCAAAACGGACCGAACAACAGGCCCCGGTTCACTAACAAGAAGCCTCATGACTAACAGTGAACTAACAATGAGCTAGGATAATAAAACAAGCACGTGGGAGCCTCGCCTTATCACAACAAGGACTCCGCCTAACACACTCGCCTTTACAACAGTACCCAGAAAAACAGTCTCCTGGGCCCGCGAAAGGACGTTCACAGCCTACTCCTAGTCTATAAGCAACCTATCCTCAGCACTTAGCATGTACATATGAGCAAAAGACTCACCATGTCTGAGGGGGGTGAAGAATAAAGGAGAGCTGGAGCGCCCTCGAGACACGTCTGACGCAAGCGGGCCCGGGAGGAATAAGGATGAGGAATTGCTTCGATGAGTGAGGCGAAGCGTGCGGAACAGCAGACCATGCGTCTGCTGTTCTGCACGCTTCGCAATGCTAAGATCAAGTTTAAATTTTTTATTTTCATTATTTTTTGCTAGTTTTTTCTAGTAGTGGTACCCACATCATATAGGACGAGCCCGTAAGTGGTTTTTAAGGGCGTTTCGTTCATGATGTGTGGCAATCGTATTTTGATCTCTCCCGGGCGGGAAGTTTGAAAGGCAAGCTTGAGTTCAAAGATTGGCCATAAACAATGTTAAGGCACATTGTCAATGATGAAGTGTAATGCCTGGATTGTGGCAAAGTATCTGTAACTGCATTCGATGCTGAAATCTGCATGAGCTATCACGCCAAGTGGAGTACTTCTCTTGGTGTAGTGGCTAAGGCGCTCGCCTCCTACGTGGCGGGCCCGAGTTCGAATCTCGGCTGGGCCACGCCCAAAAACATTTGGGGTGAATTTCCGCATCAGACTCAGTTCGGATGTGATTGTTAAAATTGTAAATTATAATTGTGTGTCAATGTAAAGTCGGCAAAAATAGTATGGTGCCGTTTCGAGGTTACTTCACTGGTGGCAGCTGTAAAGGGATATCTAAAAGGCTTAGTTGGGGAATCCCCATGGTGTACTGGCTTGCCTTAACTGGTTGGCTACAACAGTTGCTAAGGCTAGAGCTCTCAGAAATTCTCAGAGATGATGTCCCAGTGACTCCGGTTCGTTGGGGAGGTATGGTAGCGGGTTCCTGCACTGCCCCCTCGTCGTGGTGTGTGACCCGCCCGGCAAGTGACGGATATAAGGAATGTCGCTGGTGATCGTTGTCTCGGAGCCTCGCTGTAGTTGACACGCTTAGACTTGTGCCTCGCTTGCATCTGCTCGCTCGGAGTATTCGCTACCTGGACGATAATGTGATGTAATGCCTGGATTGTGGCAAAGTATCTGTAACTGCATTCGATGCTGAAATCTGCTTGAGCTATCACGCCAAGCGGAGTACTTCTCTTGGTGTAGTGGTAGAGAGCTCGTCTCCCACGTGGCGGGCCCGAGATCGAATCTCGGCCGGGCCACGCCCTAAAACATTTGGGTCGAATTTCCGCATCAGACGCAGTTCGGATGTGATTGTTAAAATTGTAAAATGTAATTGTGTGTAATTGTAAAGTCGGCAAAAATTGTATGGTGCCGTTACGAGGTCACTTCAGAAGGGGCAACTAATATATATATATATATATATATATATATATATATATATATATATATATTATATATATATATATATATATATACAGTATATATGTATATATATATATGTTGTGGTAAACTATCAATGGAAGTTAAATATTACTAAGCTATAATGAATCAAATCAAATCAATCTAAATGAAAACTACTCTATATCTAAATTGGATTCAATCTGAAACAAGCTAATTTATATCCAAAGGTCTCACATAATAAATGTATATATAGGGTTAGGTTACAAGGGTTAATATTAGCCAGGAATTAACTCACCAATAGTTCCACGTGGCAATGAGGCAAGGGAGAACGTTTTACCCAATATGGCGGTGGACAATGGGGAACGAGACTTCGGTCCCAAGACACGAGTCAAGTTAAAGAAAGAATAAATGATTACATGGGAATGGATATGAATAATATGCTTATCTATCAGTCAGTCATGATGTCGATGAGAGCGTTGTGATGGTGTAGTTGTGTGTATTGCTGTATGTGTATTGTGATTAGAGGCACAAAAGCACGATCAACTGAGGGCGGAAAATTAGATGTTAACTGGTTGGTGTTCGTGAAGGCTCTGGCGTACCTCAAAAGCACACCTTGCTGCCTTGGCAAACCGCCAGGAGCCCAAATTATCGTACCGCATTTAGGTTGCTCTATACGATAAATTATATTAATATATACGATAAATTCATATATACTACATAAGACCATGGCAATATTGCTTAATAGCATATTAGGCCTTTTATAACTTAACTTATTTACAATCTTATAATATACGATCTACTCGTCCTACGTCGTGCTGTAGGAGAGATCGTGACGTCACAGAGACATACAAGATCACAAAAGAGTCATATTCTATCGTATTTATACGATACACTCCCCCCACAAAAAAGACCTGAACCCCACCTTAAACCTAAAGTTGCCCAGAGGCTATCTTCTGACGCCACAAGTCGACGGCGCCAGCAGCAGCGCGTCTGGGACGCGTCCCGGTCCGAGAATGATCACCATCAGTATGAGGTGAGTCGTTCCTTTGAGAATCCTCGGACCCAGCAATAACAGGTGGAGCCTCAGATTGCAATGCGGAATCGAGCTCCAAAGCGTACAAACGTGCGATAGGACGAACAGTAGTTCCAGTGGCTGTCTTTAATAGCGCTACCCGCTCTACAGAGTCTGCCCCCTTGTATACCTCCAATACGCGGCCTAATTTCCAGTATAAACGAGGACTATCTTCTTTAATTAAAACAACTTCACCAACTGTAGGTGCCGTTGGTCTACCAGAGGGAGTAACACTCCTTTCCCTCAATGCTAGCAGATATTCACTAATCCACCGTTTCCTAAAATCCTCGATTATCCTGGATATATACTGGTATCTCTTAGACACCGCTACCTCAGAGTACAACGAGGGATCCTCTAACTCTACTATGGATTGGAAATCAGATGGAAACGCAGTCAATATAGTCCCATATAGCAAGTGAGCTGGCGTTAATGGTAGTGGTTCTTGCAGGTCGGTGTACACGTATGTAAGCGGGCGATCATTCACGACTGCCTCTATCTCTGTGAGGACTGTCGTCAACTCACTCTTCTTTAATAGAGCACGTCCTACAACCGCTCTGAGTCCTGACTTTACTATGCCGACACACCGTTCCCACATGCCACCAAACCCAGGTGCCTTAACTGGAATGAACCTCCATTCGCACTTCTTCTCTCCCAAAAAAGTGATGATAGTAGGATCACTACTCATATCCTTTAGATATTTTGATGCTTGGACATAAGTGGGAGCATTGTCGCTAAGAATGAGTTGAGGGAATGAACGACGGGCACAAAACCGTCTGAACGCCAGCATAAATTCCTCGCTAGACATATTATCACATAGTTCTAGGTGTACCGCTCGAGACGTCGCACAGGTAAACAATAATATATAAACTTTCTCATGCTCCCTCGTCTTCAATGCCCCTGTGTAATCTAATCCTACCGCTTGGAAAGGTTCTACGTGCTTTACACGGCATTCAGGTAGGGGTGGAGCTGGTCCAGTTGCATATGGTTTACCCTTTAATCTCTGGCATATTACACACTTTCTCACTACGCGTCGAGCTACTTGTCGAACTCTGGGTATCCACCATATGAGACGTAAATTTGATATAATATGACATACCCCGTAGTGTTTTATATCCCTATGTGCACGTATGATCAATAGATCAGTAACGTGATGTCTTGTTGGCATAAGTATAGGTCGGTTTGTGCCGTCTGGTACACCCGACCACTTCAGGCGACCCTCACACCTGATGAGGCCATTGTCTAGGTGCAACCTTAGTTGACGCACTATATTAGGCATTAATGTCTTATTCGAGCTTTTCAAGGATTCTAATTCATTGGAAAAGGTTTCTACTTGAACCCATTTGATCAAAGTTACTTCAGCTGCTTTAAATTCACGAGCATCAATGTTGTGACCCCTGTTGCAGAGTTGGCCCGTTACTTTAAGCTTAACCCGTTGAGACCCAGCGTCGCACGTGTTGCGTCGGCAGTCTTTGATCACCAACTCCCAGCGACGCATCACGTGCGTCCGACATATAAAAAACACTTACGTGGCTCGTAAGGTAGGAAATGGCGGGAGAATAGGAGGGGGAAGTACCGTAGTGTGTGGGGGAGCCGGGCCAGTAGGTGTGAGCGGGCCGAGACAGCCGCGCGGCTGGTGGTGGGCTTAGTGGGGATAGTTTACACCCCTAGTTTACCGCCACTTTGAACCTTCATTACTCCGGTCGTATGGGAGCTAGAGGCTTGAGATTTATGTGAGATACTCCTTAGGATGTATGCCGTACAATGCCATACTCAGTTTTTACCCTAGTGCTCCCGAGCGGGTGGTCATGCGGGGGAGACGAACTATTGAAACCCCCCCCCCCCCCCCCCCCCCCCCCGCCCCCCAAATGACCGAAATGAGTTTTTTTTTATGTGTGTGTTCATTTCTCACCATTCTCTTCCATTTTGGCTCAACAAATTTTTTTGAAGCTCCCCCCCCCCAACCCCCCACCGGCCCCCCCCCCCCCCAAAACAAAATGTCAGAGGTGATTTTTTTTTTTTTTTTTTTCATTTCTCATCCTTGTCTTCCATTTTAGCAAACACAAAAAATAAGTGAAAATGGCTTGGGACTGGGGTGAACAAAATATTATAACTAGCCGGGGCTCAACGGGTTAAGATTGGATACATATCGCAACACCCAAGCTACAACTCTGACTAGTTTATTATAGTCACCGAATCTTGCCCACTTTATGATAGGACCCGGTGGCTCATTTGGTTGGGCTGTAACTGCCACAGTTTCCAGTGGCAGAAGTCCCTCACCAACAGCATGCCATATCGTCCATTCACTTTCATGGAGCAGCCACTTTGGACCCTGCCACCACAATTCGGACTTCATTAACTGGCTAGCCGTTATACCCCTAGTTATGAGATCACTAGGGTTTTCCTTTGTATTTACATAATGATAAGGAACGTCTGGCAAAAGGGCTCTAATCTCATCTACCCTATTCCGCACATAAACTGGCAGAGACTTCTTGCTATGTATCCAGTTGAGTGCGACCTGACTATCGCACCATACGTGAACGATTTCAATATTTAATTCGCTCTCGTATGCTGCGCGTACATGTTGCACCAGACGTGCTAATAGCAGCATGGCAGTCAATTCCATTTTAGGGATAGTTACCTTTTTAACCGGGGCTACTTTGGCCCGGGCTGTAACTAAATGTGCCCCAAATGAAGTAACAACATATATGGCTACCCCGTATGCCGTGGCGCTAGCATCGCAAAACGTGTGTAACGTAACGTCACCGAACGCCGCCACCTTACGAGGTATAGGTTTAGTACATAGGATGGCATATTCATTCAACAACAATGTCCCTTGGTCATTCAGGTCCTCGGGCAAACTGTCATCCCATCCTATTTTACGTCTCCAAACTTCCTGCATTAGAATCCTAGCTCTTATGGTAACAGGTAATGCTAGACCCAAAGGATCAAAAAATTGCGCAACTTTGCTCAACAGACTTCTTTTTGTGTGCGCTCCTGTCTGCTGAGCAAAAGACCTTGTTTGAAAAGTTAGTATGTCATGTTTAGGTTGCCAGATCATCCCCAAATTTCTGGACTTTTCCTGGTTAAGAGATGCCGTACCATCCACCTGTATTAAACTCTGAAGATCTTCACTATTAGTAACCCACTCGCGGAGAAATAGATGTGCATCCGCAAACAATCTGCGTGCTTGCCAGTATGCATACAACAAATCATCTTGACTATCGCTAGTACCCTGCAAATTGTCAATGTATAATCCGCGAGATAGGTTACTTGTGTCCTCATGAGTGTCAGCTAGATGTTTTCTGATTGTGGCATTTAACAAAAACTGCGAGCAAGTGTCCCCAAAGAGTACAACCCGAAAACGGTATATTATGATGGGACTTTCAGAGTCGCTAATGTCGCTGAACCAAAGAAAGCGGGTAACATCTCTATCTTCCTCCTTGAGCTTGACTATCAAGAATGCTTTCTCGATGTCACTGGTATAGGCGTACTTCCCCAGCCTAAACCGCAATAGATGTTGGGACAGGTCCGACACCATGGACGGACCTGTCAACAGGCAGTCATTCAGACTGGGTTGTTGACCTTGGTGGGCAGAACAGTCATACACCACCCGTATTGGTGTGGTGACGCTGTCTTTCTTTACCCCATGATGGGCCAGATAGTGAACCCTACCCTTCTTACACGGTTCCCGACATCGACTCTCTCAATAAAACCCCTATCCTCATAACTCCGAAATACATCGTCATACGCCTGGCGCGTGCTCGGTTCGTTAGACAATTTCCGCTGCAATGCGCGCAAGCGACCTAATGCCAAACCATAGTTGGTAGGCAGGCTTATCTCACTGTTCTTCCAAGGTAAACTAACTTTATATTGCTTGTCTGAGGCACAGTAGCACACAGACTCGTCAAACCTTTGTAGCGCAACTTCCGAGTCATAATCAGTCTCCATAGGATTAATGCCTATGTGATCCAATCTCCACAGTCGTTCCAGGTCGAACTCGGCAGCCATCTTAGGGTCACTAGGTTGGGAATCCTCCCTTCCCAACTCCTCTGCCGCGGTTACATTGACTCTATATATCGAGACCGTGTCGACCAGGACCTTTGAGTGTGTAGTATGCACCTTTCCGCTCATGCAGTATCCAAATTTAGTGGGGATTAAAATTACACCACACATCTTTTTAAATCCAGGGTATACTTCATAATAATGATCCACACCAAGTAGAACATGCACCTCACTCTGATTTCCCATGGGATCTGACAAGTTAACCCCTTTGCTACGTAATGCGTGTTCCACCTTCTTCACACCCACAGATACATATTCTGGTAGGGTGTCTACTACGATACAAGTCATAAAGTACCGGTTTTTACGATAGAAATATGAAATCTCCGCTATCTCGTAGTCTTGTTTATCAGTAACCCCTGTGAAGCCCTCTAATCGAAGAGTCTCAGCCCCTACGATTCGGTGCTTCAGTCCCACTAGTACGGACCTCTTTATAAAGGAACGTTGAGACCCTTGATCTAGAAGTACCCGACAAACTTTGTTACTGTCATTACCTTCCATGGGAATCTGTATTGTGGGCAATATAGTGGTGTCTTGCGTGCTACCTAGTGCCACAGTTGTAGTACCCTAATTTTTGACGTCTTTGACTTTATCTGCTGTAGGACACAACTTATCAAAGTGATGTCCTTCGCAGTGGTGACAGGGCCTTAAGTATGTAGCAGTACATTGTCCCTGCTTACCATGTTCTTTACTTAGACAACCTACACATAGCTTCAATCTTTTTGCCTGTGCTAGTTTTGTCTCATTTGTTGGGTATTTTACGCAGAAACTCCATTTATGTTTGTTGTTACATAGCTTAACATAGAATCTGAGCAGGTTTCTTATACGCACCCTCTTTCTTTAATTTAGTCCCCACTGTCATGCTTACTGTTCCCCTCTTCTCAACATTCTCACTCCCTCCCGACTCATACATTCTCCCTTTGTTCAACTGTAGATTATTGATCTCATTACTGAACTGAGTTTTGAACTCCCCCAGCTCAAATGATCTTACCTTATCAAGTATTGCCATAGGAAGCTTCTGACGCAAGATAATGACTATCACTTCCTGCGTGGTAAGCCCTAGGGTGTCTAGCGATCGAGTATGGCACTCCATATTTGCCCTGAAATTTGTCAACTCATCAACCTTATACTGTGGTTCTGCGAGCCCCAACAAGGCAACGACATGGGCCATCTTCAACTGCTCTCTATCCCCGTATGTGGACTCTAATAAGTGTACCGCTTCAAGATAACTACCACCCACTACTGCAAACCCCTCTATTAAATGTAAGGCCTCTCCTTCCATTTGTCCCTTCAGATAGTGAAACTTGCGGACATTATCCAAAGAGGATTCATGAACCGTAGATCGAAATACGTCCCAGAAAGCTAACCACTCGGTTAACTTGCCCCCAAATGTAGGAAGATTGAGCTTTGGGAGGTGTACAGTATGTTTTGGGTCAGCCCTTCTATGGGCCTCATCATCGCCTCCCTTCTTACTTGCGACAGCACGCTGTAATAGGTACTTCGCTCTAAAGACAGGTTCGTCATAGAGGGCGCGATTATCACATTCTGTAACGATCTCTTCCTCCTCTGTCATGGCAGCCACAATCACCTCACTCAGAGCCGTAATACGACCGTGGGTGACCTGGACGTTTTCTAATCTAGCCTCCAATTCCTCTAGTTCAGCAGTAGTGATGAAAGTGTTGACGTCCACTATTAGCCTATTTATTACTCCCCTAAGTCCCGCCCTTTGATTTTTAGGGGCTTTGTTCAGCACCCCACTAGACGGTGTCTCTTTACCGTTTTTGTCCATTTGGCTTGCGAGCCTATATGCTATGTATCTAGATATTACGTCACAAAACCAACGGCCAAATTACAGGCTACTTAAGAGACGCCAACCGGCGGACTTCTATGTTATGGAGAAAAAATAGTACACTATATAGCAATACCTACTAATGGATCATATTGAACAAGAAAAAATGTTAGGTCAGGTCATATGTCACAGGAAGTCTGAAACTGAAAAGAACATTATTGGGGAAAAACGATGGGTGGGAAGCAGGACTTAGGCAGGCGCAATGACACAACCCTGCATTCCGGCTCTAACCATCGCTTGGCTAGCCTTGCCAGTTTATCATAGAGTTGTTCCTGCATCCTGTTATATGTCCCCTTGTTCATTGCCTAAGATCCCTTACTGGTAGCTAGTTCCCGGGTCTGGGCACCAATGTGGTAAACTATCAATGGAAGTTAAATATTACTAAGCTATAATGAATCAAATCAAATCAATCTAAATGAAAACTACTCTATATCTAAATTGGATTCAATCTGAAACAAGCTAATTTATATCCAAAGGTCTCACATAATAAATGTATATATAGGGTAAGGTTATAAGGGTTAATATTAGCCAGGAATTAACTCACCAATAGTTCCACATGGCAATGAGGCAAGGGAGAACGTTTTACCCAATATGGCGGTGGACAATGGGGAACGAGACTTCGGTCCCAAGACACGAGTCAAGTTAAAGAAAGAATAAATGATTACATGGGAATGGATATGAATAATATGCTTATCTATCAGTCAGTCATGATGTCGATGAGAGCGTCGTGATGGTGTAGTTGTGTGTATTGCTGTATGTGTATTGTGATTAGAGGCACAAAAGCACGATCAACTGAGGGCGGAAAATTAGATGTTAACTGGTTGGTGTTCGTGAAGGCTCTGGCGTACCTCAAAAGCACACCTTGCTGCCTTGGCAAACCGCCAGGAGCCCAAATTATCGTACCGCATTTAGGTTGCTCTATACGATAAATTATATTAATATATACGATAAATTCATATATACTACATAAGACCATGGCAATATTGCTTAATAGCATATTAGGCCTTTTATAACTTAACTTATTTACAATCTTATAATATACGATCTACTCGTCCTACGTCGTGCTGTAGGAGAGATCGTGACGTCACAGAGACATACAAGATCACAAAAGAGTCATATTCTATCGTATTTATACGATATATGTATATATATATATATACTGTATATATTCAAATAACTATATTTCGTATTTTTAAATTACATATATACAGTCAATACAATATTATACATAGTTATGGGGCAGCTTTGCAACTTCAAAATAGAATATCACTGACAAAAATAGTAGTAGCTATATAAAATATATTATTGTGGCTCTTTGCTACTATACTATGACTTTCATGATTTTGTACCCACGATATTCTTGTTCTTATTATGTCCACTTTAAAATGATTCATATTAATATCATATATTTATCTGAACTATTTGGATATATAATAGTAAGAGTGACTTGAATGTATATAGGGTACACCTATTATAAATGTTATATTATTATTCTTAGAAATAGCATATACAAACTTAGCCTGCACAAGTCATAGATGATTTGCTACATAGTGATTGCTTGTCATTTTTGGCAGATTATATATTTTAAGTGCGTTCATATATGCTCTTTCAAATTATTTAAATATTCGACACTATCACTTATTGAAGAATATCCCAAGCACCTAAAGCAAGTGTCACACTATGCCGAATTAAGTGCCGACGCTCCACGACTTAAGTAGTGGCGATATAAGGGGGAGACCACTGCCGAGTAACGTGGGTGATCGAGGGGACGCCCACGGCGGGCACTATGGACGGGCACGCTGCCTAACGGCAATTGGACGGGTCGAGCAGCAACCATGCAAGACTTAAGGGAGATAAATGATGCCGCCGGGGCGGCATCATGCGCTGTAGCGTGCAAACTGGTGGGCGACAATGCTCCTGACGAGCGGCGCCTATAGGAGGTAAGGCGGCGCCTATAGATACTACGGCGGCGATGGACAGCCACCCTGGACCCCTACTCCGTCACACTTGACCCAGACCAAGGCAAACCGGTCCGGACCGTCAGGGGCGACGTTTTGTTTGTGTGTGTGTGTGTGGGGGGGGGGGGGGGGGTATTAAGCTTGAGATCTAGGGAGGAAACTAATAACATAATACAAAGATCCATAAATGAGCAAATAAATACGCCTATATCCCCTTAATTAAATTGTTCTTTGAGTAATTGGTAAAACAAGGCCATCTATAGGTAACCCTTTCAGTACCGGTGACGTCTTTCTCGTTATAGTCTGGCAACTATTAGGTTATTGTATTATGTTTACGAAGAGCCTGTAGCTATCACAAAACCTCCATTCCTCTCACAGACCTTAACTCCCACAGACCGTTCTTAAGCTGCATACAATCGTCTAAGTAGCGAAAGGCAAAACTGACCATCGGGTCAGTATCGGGTAACTTGATGGTCCTAAAAATGGTATAGCGAAAAATATTTCTGCCTTTTTAGCAGTTGGTGCAACGGGGCTCGGGACTTGGAAAAGTTTATTTAGTTGTTTACCAAAACAGTTTTCAATGAATGAAATAGGGAAACCATTTGAATGTAATATTTGTTTGAGATATTCGACAACATTTAATTAATCTATTAAATTTAATCTTAACTTTAGTCACCCGTGCATACCACATTTGTTCCTCATATTTGTCTTTTCACAACGAACTCGAATATCTCAAACACATTTTACATTCAAATGGTTTCCCTATTTCATTCATTGAAAACTGTTTTGGTAAACAACTAAATAAACTTTTCCAAGTCCCGAGCCCCGTTGCACCAACTGCTAAAAAGGCAGAAATATTTTTCGCTATACCATTTTTAGGACCATCAAGTTACCCGATACGCCATAAAATCACAAAATTGATTCGTTGCTTCTATCCCCAAGTGTCCCTCAGAATAATATTCAAACCTTCCAATACTTTGTCACATAATTTCAAATTCAAAGATCGTATCCCGGATGTTCAGTAATCCTCAATTGTTTATCTATATACTGTAAATGTAGCTGCTGTAATGTAACTTATATAGACCAATTAAAACGGCACTTAAACACGAGAGTTGCCAAGCACCTGGGTCGATCTTATAGAACTGGACTTCCCATTTCTAAAGCATCCTTTTCAGCCATTCGAGACCATTGTGAACCTTTAGGCCATTCCATTAACAAAACAGATTGTTCAGTTATTTGAAGTTGTTCTGGTGACACCACCCGTTTTCTCCACCAGCCTATTATGTATGTAAGGTATTGTGTATATTTTATCATACAAAATCTACACATAGTTTATATATTGTTTTGCTGTTGCTGTTGTTTGTTGTGTTTTTCTCTCTTTTTCGCGATTTCCAACTTTTTATGTTATTCTAAATTTAGTCCATGAGCCAAGACCCGAATTTTGGGATATCGGTACCACCCGGGGTGACTAATTCTCTTAGGTGTTTTTAGCTTGCTACATGTCTCTAGTTTATGTTTTGATATGATAGCCCTTGCACATTGGTAGCTTAATGGTCGTTATCACTTCTTGAATAGACATACCCTACCGAAAATTCCGAAATTTTTTAAAATGTCAAATTTGGGGACAGGAATGCCTAAATGTCAACAAAATGCATATAGTAATTGTCACATTTAATACAAGTCCTGTAAATACACACTAAGCATGCCATGGGCTTGTACATACTATTATGGCAAATTACTACTCCTAAATATCATCTACGTCAGACTCGGAATCTGACTGTTGTGCCACCGGCTCTTCTTCAATAGCCTTGTTCTGACATGTCTGTAACCTGCACATGTCCGTGCATTTTAGACCATTGCTGAGGCAAGTACACTTAGGGAGTTCGCATGACCGCACACACTTGCAAGACAGTAGCTGCATAACAGCATCTGGTGCTGGTGAGCCTCGCATCCAGTTGACGGCAAGCTTACCGTCCTCATCTGTCATCCAACCGCAGTCTGTTGGGTTCGCAACAAATGGCTGGCTCTGAAGACTTCTCCTCCAGATCGCAGCCTGGTAGTTTGCACGCAGTGCATGCATGAAGAGGCAGTCCTCACAAGGAGGGAGTTGACTTGACTCTACCTCTCCACGTCTTGCACAGAACAGCTCATACCGAAGCTTGTTTACCTTAGTTGTGTGGGTAGATGGTAGGTACATGTGGCAGGTGATTTCCTGTAGCTTCTCAAAGAGTTCAGGAGACACTTCCCATGAGCGTCCAAGTTCGTGAAAAGCATGCTGGTATGTCTTGTCCATCTTCACCTGCTTGAGTGTCGTCATCTTCCCTCGGCCAGCGAATGCACTGACGGTATCACAGCCTGTAAAGGCATGCATACCAATCAATGAATCACACACGCTGCCTCCCAGTGTGCGGCTCAGTGTGGTGATATCCAGGAATCTTGTCCGGTTCTTCGTCCCGCACTTCTGGAACAGATGGGATGGGATCTTGTGGCACATGCCAAGACACAACACCATGACGTCTGTATCTTCTGCAGTGATGATGACAGACTTGTTCCCAGATTCTGCTGCATGAAGTGCATGGAGAAGAAGGCGTGTGTCTGCTTCTTCTTGAGTTGACTTAAGCTCAGGAGCCTCTTCCCACTGCTCTTTGGTGATCTTGAAGCAGCGCTGCTCACATGTGACATACAGCTCCTTGTCCTTGAGCTTCTCCCTGTGCTGTGGTGCCTTCCATTCTTCTACCAAGAACTTGATAAGACTTGCCTTGTTGGAGGAACTACCGAGTAACTTTCTCCACTGCTGGATGTTGTGCCCAGGTTGAATGTTCTTGAAATGAATTCCTGTGCCTGCACTTCTTTTGGCTCGTTCTGCATCCTTGATGGAGTCTCCTTGTAGATATCAAACACAACATCAATGCGCCTGCTCTTAGCACCTTCATGAACAGCGTGACTCAGTGCTGTACCTGCAAGCTGTGAAAAAGTTTTGTCGTTTCCCTTCAGTTTGTGGACCAGGCTCATCCCATCAATTATGGTAGCAGAGGGCTCGGGTATCACTTCTGCAGGAGAAACATTCCTCTCTAACTCCTTTGCGAGGGCAGCCTTGTTGGTCTTGCGGAGAGACCCATCACCGCTTGCAAGTGCCCAAGGCAAAGGCCCCAGGGGATGAGCCAAGACATCACTCATTTTGAGCTTTCTGTTCTCGGCAACAAGGATCATCTGGCCAAATAGGTTCCTGTCAGCCTTTAAGATAACCTCCTTGGCATGGTCTTGTGAGCGTGGCTTCATTCTGATGTTAGTGAACGTTCTCAGTTTCGTCTTCGTCATCGTGTCATGAAACTGTATAGTTGGCGTATCGATCTCCAGGCGCTCTTCCTTGAAGGCTTGATATGCATCCTCTCCTATTCTGTAGGCCCCTAGAAGGTCTTTGACAACTTCTGGTGGTGCCATAGTCGCAGTTGACAAACTGACAAGATCTTCTTGCTCTGCGTTGAAGGGGTTCAACCAGCTGGTCTCCATCAGTTGAACTAAAGATTGGACATCGGCCTCATCTCTTCTAATCCTGGGCATCTGTAGGTCTGGGTGGCTGAAGTCAGTATACTTTTGGCCTACTACCATAGTCCTGAGCTGCCTTAAGTACCTGCTGCGATACTCCGATGTCAGGTAGTACCTGGCGACAGCTCCGCCTTTCAGGCTGAAGCCTTTTGTGCCCCCTGGTGTCTGGGTGTCTTTGTTGATCGTCTCTTCGATTGTCTGGTCCACAGGGATCCGTCCAAAGGGATTCTTGCTACCGATCTGGACCGAAAAGCCACCTTGCATGAAGTGTTCATGGACCTCTGGGTGTTCAATGGGCAGTCGAGACATCAAGGCATAGTAGTAGGTTAGGAACCGGGCATAGTTCACTTTGTCATAGGCAAAACACCACGGTATCATCTGTCGGATTGCTCCTAGGTGGAGCATCCAGTTGCCTTCTCTGGAGGCTCGAATTAAGTCCAGCATGATCTCAACCATGTCCAGGTATGACATCCAGAATGCTGAGAGGTTGTGTTCATCTCTGAGGGTCTCAAGATAAACTTGGAAAAGCTTCATGATATGTGTGCATGATTCACTCTCCATCAGCTCTTGAAAGAGTCCCTGAGACACATTGCTGTGAAAGCTGTTGATGTCCTTCAGTGTTTCATCTAGATGGTGTATGTCCCTTGAATGGTTTTCTTCTAGCCATGAAAGGAAGCCTTTCCATGCAAGCCTCATCAGTGCTTCATACACGAGCTTGTGTAGTCTCACTGCTCTGTTGTACCTCTTGCCGTTCATCACTCCTGACACTGATCCTTCTGCGATGATACCTGATTCCACACACAGATCTCTAAGACCTGCATCTTGAAACCTCTTTCCTATGGTGGAGATGAGATTACAGATTGTGTGGAAGACGCCCATCCTGATGATAATGTTCTTGAACTTCTCTTGTTTCCAGATAACTTCGGCAGCTTTGGCATAGAGTGCTTGATCAAACACGCACACAATCTTGTTAAGCTGTAAGGACTGCATGATAGCATGCGTTTGTTCCAAGATTTCATTAAC
This sequence comes from Paralithodes platypus, assembly GCA_032716605.1. Classification (NCBI taxonomy): domain Eukaryota; kingdom Metazoa; phylum Arthropoda; class Malacostraca; order Decapoda; family Lithodidae; genus Paralithodes; species Paralithodes platypus. The sequence goes on along the minus strand of CM064522.1, from coordinate 17,399,268 downwards.
GGTGGACATTTCTGTTGCGGGAGCATTGATAGTGGGCAGGTAGCTTACAGTGTCCTGAACCACTGCAATGTCTCTGCGCATTTTGATGTTGAACCCAGTCCAACTGCTGATGGACTGGTCCTCATGGTCTGACATTCGAGTAAGAAGCCAGATATGGTTCTTTGTCTTTGAATCCTGGACTTCCTTGATAGTGTCGACATACGCAGTCTCAATCCTAGGTGGCCCTGCCCGCCGCCCAACATTGTATATTGGCAGCATTGATGATGTCTGAGTGATGCTTCTTATCTTGGACTTGGTAATCTCTGGCAGGACTTTCTCTGGCACAGAGCCTGCAACCTTGGACTGGACAGCAATGCCATTGACTCTATGAGAAGTACCTGCTCCACTTAGGGTCTCTTCAAGTCGGTCAATGTTATCCCAGGCCAGGGTTGTGAACACACCAGGGTAGATGTTTGCTGGCAGTGGAATGTCATCCTTTGAGAATTCCAGCTTCTGGATACAAAGGGCTGTATCGATCTCCTCAAACATTGAGTAAGACACACAGTGACCAAGACGATTCAGAGTTCGGATCAGTTCTGTGTTTCCTGTCAAAGACTTTACAGCATTGGTCAGCAGTACGTGCTTGGGTGGTTTTGTCTTGCCACTGGTAACAGCAAAGACCAAGTCACTGCCAAAGGAAGTGGCAAGACGTTGAGCTCTTTCAGAGGGAGTTTCACACTCACACTCTCCTGTCAGCAGGGTGTGCAGGAATTGAGTGACTGCTGCAGGAATGACATTCTGATCTGTATCGGGAGGCCATGGCTGACTCACATCTTGTTTATTGATCTCATTCCTCAGCTGCATTCCTGCTTTGGTTAAGACATCTTCAGAGTTAGCTGCTCTTGCTTCTTGCAGGTCTTTTGCCATTTTGTGTGCTTGCCGGGCAAGGTTGTCCATTGAGAGGCTGCGTGGATAGATTAGAAGCTTTCCTTTCTCATCTGGGACAAAGCGTAGTGATTCTCCAAACTCGGTTTCAATCTTTCGGCGAACATGTTTCTTTGTCGCTGGTTTCAGTTGGATAATACCACGGGACATCATGGATCTCTCAAGCCTAGATGTGAGGTTTGTCATATGCAGTACCTCTGGGTTGGGGAATAATTTGGTCCTTATATACAAGCAGAGTTCCTCGAGGGCTTCTGTCTCAACCTCTTCGTAGCGTGCTTCCTCGCTTTCTTCCTGATTTTCACCTGCACCCGACCTGGCGGCCGCTGGGAAATCATCTTTTGTGAAGAGTTTGTAGCACGACTTGTGGTAGTGACCCTCTGCAGCAACAAGGTCTCTGCTAACTAAACCAAGGATTCTCTGGTTGAGTTTCCTTATTGCTGCTCTGCGAATCTTCTCATCTGCTCGTAGCTCAACACACTGTATGAGTGGCTCCCTTGTCTTTGTTGTTTTTATGTACTTGCTTGACTTCTCGCAGAAGATACATACTTTGGCATACACCCTGCTAGTACTAGGGGCATCCCTTGATGCCCTCCTCCTGGGGTCGACGCTTGCTGATTCTATCTTGACACCCTTGGCAAGGATAGAATCCAGTGACTTCTTCATTGTAAAGAGACTACGACATTTACGGTGATAATGTATGTGTGGTATTCCTCCTTCTTCAAGGCCCTTGGCTGCTTCCAGGACTGGATCATGCTGCCTGATTTCTGCAGCCCTGAGCAATGTGTTCCAGGAGTCCAAATCCTGTGGTGACACCAGAGCATCGCTGTCATCATCAGAGCAGTGGATGATACAGTCGATCCGTGCTCTCTTCCTCGCAGATGGTTCCATCCTGCCGTCAAACAGTCGACACACACCTGCAAAAAATATCACCATTAAACCATGAACAAACAAACACATTACATGGAAACCACTCTACATATGTTTGCTCCTTCCAATAATAAATTATCCCCAAAATATAACAAAAAATCCCCAAATATGAAATAAACCCCTAAATATGGAGAAACTTGAAATACACATCGGAATAATTCTTGTAGAGAATCAAATAAGCTACAAGAGCTGTTAGAATATATTTTTCAATGTTCCCCATATTTAAGGATTTATTCTAGATTTAGAGGAAAATACCCAAAATATAGAGTATATTCCGAAATATGAGGAAATTTGAAAAATACCTAGGAACAACTCTGGTAGAGAATATAATTCTACATAGGTGTTCAAAGTTTCGCGATGATTGTGTGATGGATTTTAAAGAAAATGAGGAAAACGCCGAGCGTCACGCTAAAAATCTTTATTTTTGGGTAGCGCCCCTATTGCATCAAAAAAATTAGACTAAGCTACCAGTGCGAGAAGGCTATCATATCTTAATGTACTTACAGTCACTCTATAAACATTTTAGTACCATTCGTGTTTAGTCACCCCAGGTGGTACCGATATCTGGCCTGGCTCATGGACTAATTATTATTAAATATATTTGTTTTAAATGTCAACATAATTTATTAATAAATTTAATTTCTTATTGCTGTAGGTCTGATGATGACATATGCTAATATCGAAACGTTACATGTACAAGAATAAAGATGTTCGTGTTTACCTTGGTGTTGCTTGCCCCTATATATATATATATATATATATATATATATTTTCTTTAATACATACGAGGTTGAAAGAAATTGCAATTTCTGTGTTGGAAATTTTATTATTCAAAGTTTCCAGGTCTCTGATGAGTTTTCGCTGGGTGGCAGGAAGTAGATGAAGGAGATGAGCAAAATTCATGGTGGTACAGGGTTACATTAAAGTACATGAAGATACAGGATATACGACGCGTTTCACTGGACAACCAGCATTATCAAGTAAGGAAGGAATGATATAAAAGGTAAACAGGAAGGGTATATATAGAGGGTGGAGGATCAGAGGAGGCGGAAAACAGGGGGCAAAAGTCTGCTATTGGTGGAAGGGTAAACTAGGAGAGAGAAAGGGGGTAACCGCTTCACGCATGCGCACTGGATGCGGGATGGTGGTCAGTAGGTGGGGTCGAAGCTGATTGGCTGCGTGTCGAGGGGCGTGGCCTAAGTTGTGTGGCGCCTGCAGAAGACGAAGCTGAAGGAGGTAGCGCGGGGGGCTGCGTCAAGGGCACCGGGGGGCGAGGAGGGGTGTTAGGTCCTGTAGGGTAGTGCCTTTTGGCAGAAGGCATATATATATATATATATATATATATATATATATACTCTGTAATTCTTGTTAGCTAATGAAAACATGTGGTACACGATTATGCAGTATAATATTCTGTGAATATGTGTTCAAACTAGTTGTGTCACTGACTACTGTGTTATAGGTAAATCTCTATTGCATCATTTAAATATAACGTGAACATTCCTTGACACTCATTTACAGTGCCAGACAAACAAAATGTAAGCGAATACCCTCAAAATGACGAATTGCGTTGCTTACATATTCATTAATATGTTTTTAAAAGGTTAGCCAGAGATGTGAGCTAGTTAAGTAATGAGCTCAATAAGTTATATATTTTATTTCATCCTTTCTGCAGGTGCGGGCGGCCCTGGCAGTGGACAAAGGTAGTGATGCTGAGTTAGTGAAGTGGGAGGTGGTGGACTTCACCAAGAAAGGCGACAACTATGCCTGTATTGTCACCAGTGTTGAGGCCACCTACCGCCAGGGGGTACAGGAACACAACATCTCCTACGTTGTTAAGTGCAACCCCTGTCGACAGATGGCCATGCTTAATGAGTTTGTTAACACTGTGTTCGTGAAGGAGGGAGGATTTTTGCAGAATATCTTACCAGCATTGAACACAGAACTGAAGGGCGCAGGACAGGAGCCACTACGACTGCCTGAGTGTTTATATGTTCACGTGGTCGAGAAGGAAGAAATCATTATTCTCAAAGATTTACGACCTGATGGCTTCAAAATGTTTGATCGGCAAAAGGGAATGGATAAGGCTCACACTTCCCTGGTCTTGAAGGAGTTAGGACGACTGCATGCTGCTGGAGTATTGTTACAAAAAAAATATTCTGAAAACTTGAACGAGAAGTATCCTTACCTCAAGAGGGATTTCCATTCATTTACTGAGAGCTCCGAGGAAACATTCAAGCAAATGTTTGCTGCTCATTTTGAAAACACTGCGGCAATGATCGAGAAAATAGGTGGCTATGAGACAAGTGTGACTTGGCTGAAAGATCACTCCTCAAATACTTTCGATATGTTTACTGGACTTTTGCAGAGCAATCCTCCGTTCAGCCTGATCGGTCATGGTGACTGTTGGAACAACAACATTCTCTTCAGGTAGTTATCTATATTGTAAAATACATCTGCTTAAATTTGCAGTTGAACACAGTAAATTGGTAATGCCAAAGTCCTTAATTTATTAGTGGCCCCTCCATCATTGACGAACATGCCTAATTACATAAGGCACCCTCTTCAAACACTCATCCGCCGTAGTTTGAATCTACCGCGCAGAGCATAACAAATTTGAGGAGCCTTCATCATGAGCGCACGCGACCTCACTCATGGCTTCAGTCATTATGAATTGGGTTCTCACTACGAAAAAACTTCGTAAAAAATAAAAACAAAAAGAAAATAAGAATAACTATTCAATAAGCTTTCCATCATATCGTGGATGTACTTGTGTGGACCTTTGACCAGATGCTGATTCAGGCGTCATTCTTCCTTCTCTGTTCTGCGCTCAGCCTGCCCGGACGTGTCTCCCCACGCTCCGCTGGTTCCGCATTTGTTGCGTCCATAGTGAGTTTTTTCTCATTTGTTTACTCCGGGATGTATCGAGTAAGGTTAGGATATGCGTAGCAGGAGTGTCCTGGGCTAGTTGCCCGCAGTGCAGTGTATTTTGTGTTGTGTGTTTGGGGCATCTATTTCGGGTGTACCCTCGTGGTCCTGTTGTGGACTTGTGAACTTTTTCACAGTTAGCTAGCTTTGTGATGCAGGCGGCTTTCATTACGTGTTATTATTGCTTCCTTTTATCTTTCTGATGAGGTAGCTTATTTTTGCTGACGTTCCCAGCGTATTTTTCTGCACTTAGTGAAGTTTTTTCTGGGTCCCGAGTCAGTTCTTCCCTTGGCCGGAAGTTTTTGCTACAGTGGTGTGTTGGCGGTGGTTCCTGTTGTGATATAATTCAGTGCTTTTTGTTTATATTCCGACATGTTACTTTTATCCGTCTGCCTAGGCCTAGCCAGCCTCTCGTAGCTTTGCCACATGTACAAGTGTTATTGATTTATTTTATACATATGTACTACTGTGTCATGTGTGTCCTGCTTTAGTTGTGCATTGGCTAATTCCACGGACTATTTATGTGTCCTGGGTTAGTTGTGTATTGGCTATTTCCACGGACTATTTTGGGCCCGGCGTTAGTTGTGTTTTGGCTATCGCCTCGGTCCTGTGTTGCGTTCAGATGGTATCTGGACGGGGTGGGTTACTTCCGGCGGGTTTTTCTCGGTTACACCGTGAAAAACCCGGCTGGTTGCCGAGTTTTGGCCACGCGTGGTTTTAAAAACAGGCTTGTTTCCCCGGCGAGTGGGTGTCTGTGGCTCTCCAGGACTGCGTCTCTGTGGTGCCTGTTTCAGGCTCCTTATGAATCCCGGCGGGATAGCTGTACCCATCTAACAGTGTTCATACGGACACGTGTTGTTTGTAGTTTTTCCCGGTTTTGCAAAGCCAATAAAAAACTAAGCTGTTGTTGTTTGTTTTTCCTCCCCGGCGATCTTTTACAAAGAAGCGGGGATAGGAACAATTGGGGTTAACTTTATAAAACGTAAAATCACAACCGGCAAGTGCAACCTGGAAGGGTGGGATGAACGAATTTGCAAAATTCAGTTTAGTTGACCAGACAATTGAGGGATGCATTGTGTATCGCCGCCTTCAGCATACGGCGATTTAGGGCACAATTGGGGTTAACGTTTTTTAAACTTATATTCACACCCGGCGGGTGCTCCTTGGAAGGGTGGGAATAACGAATTTACAATTCAGTTAGTTAACCAGACAATTGAGGGATACGTTTTGTATCGCCGCCTTCAACATACGGCGATCTAAAAGACACTTCGGGAGAAGTCAGATCTCGTATATTTGTCAGGCTTCCCAGTTTTTGATCTGCAAGATAATTCGGGGGCCGGCGTCTTTTTAGTTTTTTTTTTCCAAAATTGAATCTTGAAACAAACACCACCGGAAAGACTAAATCAGTTATAAACGCCATGCTGGTCTTTATATTATGTCAGAGGGTATTCATAAATCTTTTGGACAAGTTAAGATATTCTGAAATCTTTTACTTAGGAACCCCACCGCGTAGCGAGCTGTAGTTGTTGAGTATTGCGTCTCGTTACCCGGCGGGTTATTTAACACTTGTGTGCGAACATGTTGGGTTAACCATATGAGCATTAATTCCTGGATTATTATTTTTTTTCCAGAGCTGGGTCCCGGCGGGTCTATACAGAACCTGGAGTAAGTTTCCCACCAGTCTCTGTCATGGCTACCTTTGCCCTTGTCTTTGCTTTGTGCATTACGCCCACCTGTTCAGGTATCCCTATTTTTGCACACACCCTTTGCATTAAATGTGTTAAATGTCTCGACCACTCAAGGGGTCTGTGGGTTATGAGGAACTGTTCCTTTTGCTCTCAATTAAGCCATAAAGTGCTTCAAGACAATGATAAGACCGCAGCGGTCGCTTTACGGGAGGTCAGGCAGCAGATGACCACTTATACTACTACCGTGGCTCATAAATCACTTCAATGCGATAACGTACCTCTTTGGGATAAGTTACTAATTGAGCACCCCCACATTAAACGTCCCTCTAGAGTAACTGCACGAAGGTCGGCAGAGACTGGACAGGGTCTTACACTTCCTCCAGCCCCAGGCACATCTAAGAGACAGCGAGAACCTACGCCCCCGGTGGCAGCGTCACGGGCGCGGTCCAGGTCCAGGTCCCCTCTTCGGCAGCAGCCGCCTAGTCTCTCGTCTTCGCCGGCGAGTAAGAAGAGCAAGACAGAGGGGTCCACCAGTGGTTATAGCGAGAAATCGTCAAAATCCAAAGGCAGTTCTAGGTCGCACCGGAGCCACAAATCTTCTAGAAGAGACTCACATGATCGAAAGGCCTCACGGCGTTCACCGGAGTCTAGTGCCTCTCATCATACCTCTACCCCCGACAAAGCTAGTATTCAATCGGATGAGGCTAGTGTAGTGTCAGCAACCAAAGATAGTTTGCCAATTAGTATTCTAACCTTAGAATTGGAGAGTTCGGTGGACAGTGATCGTCCTATTGAGAGTGTATTGGACTCCCAAGGGAGTGCAGGCCAAGGCCTAGGTGTATGGCGTTTTTCTCGACCAGGGACTGAAAGCCCACGTCTGGCTCAAGATACACAAACAGTGGCTGATGTCCACCGGGATGCGGCGATCCCATCATCCATTCCCGACTTGTCTTGGCAACGCGACGGGACTCCGGCTTCGGCGGAATCCTCTCACGGGGAGCCAGATGACAAAGACGAGGTATCAATAATCTCGGACATGGAAGTGCAAGAGTCGGGTTCAGTTTTAGACGACGCACAGGATCGGAATGATTCACCTCTGAGTTCGTCATCAACCAAATATGTCACGGCAGAAGAAATAGATGGTTTACTGGTTAATGCTCTAACTAAAAAATTTGGCCAACAGCCGGAGACTCCTACAGTGGACCTGGGAGCTTCCATGACAGGTTCCAATGTTCGGCCTCTGATGACTTCTATTGCTTTGACTAAGATTCCTCACCCTCCCTCTATATCACCATCTGTGGTCACTAGGCCTGCTTCGGCGGCACTCACCACTTCTAGTGTAAGGGTTATAACGGACGTGAATCCACCCCCGTTAGATAAAGCACCAATAAAGAAGGTAGCAATGCCCCTTTTATACGGTCCAGACGAATCATGGGTACAATTGATCCCCACTAAACCAGAGGTCGCTCAACCCACCTTGTCAGGGGAACTTCCAGTGCCACGAGAGGGGGTAATCCAAGGCAATAAATCTAAAAAGTTACGAGCCTTGGATTCTTTGGGTAATGTACTAGATGTTAATGTTAAGGCCATTCCTAACTATTATCACCAGGACTATTTTGTATATACTGCTACACCTGCTCTGCCCCCTGCCTCAGCTTCAAAACTGTTTTCTGACTGGTCCAAGCATGATGGCTTTAACCCTTAATTAGCGGCTCACCACATAAGTCGAGTTAAATAAAGCTGGACTAGTTGGCGGCGCTCGACATAGGTCGAGTGGCAATTTCAGCACATAATGTTGCTGAGAGAGAGAGACAAGTGGTGGCAGGAGACTAGCGAGCGTATGACTGCTCCAGACCACCGCGGCGAACCTACTGACACGAATCTCAGCTCCCTCCTCCCTCTCTCACTCGCTACATACTGAATTATATGGGGAAAGTACCGAATTACATGCTTTTTGCACTCGCGTTGCACGGTTATTGCAAGAAAACTAGCCATCATAAAAGGATCGTTAAGGTGTCATTCAAAAGCTCTGTTTATGCCCTTTCAGGGATAGGTACTTGTTTTACGTTCTGGGTCTTATTTAGGCATGAAAATGATCACGTAAACAGCCCTATTTTGGCTAAAAACACCCCGCTGGGCGGTACATATAAATAAACCGCATAGGCTGCTCGTAAGGTGTTAATGACATAAAAACTCTGTCAGCTCTCACTCCAGAACTAGATTTGCAAACTGTCACAGACTCAGCAGCTAATCCAGTGCTGAAGGTGGGCGAGTTGGGCGAAACCTTGGGTGAAATGGGAGACGGAGGCTCAGAACTTTGCGACCACCTTCACCTCAAAATCTTCCCACCAAATTCCTCACGATAGTCATTCTTGGTTCTCTATGCCAGTGTGTTCTGCCGGCGGAGTCCCTTCGGCTTTGTTTGCTTTCTTAGCTGCCCCTAAAATCAATCTATGTGAACTCAAGGACGCTTTCACTACTCCTACCCCAACTCACCTAGACCGGGAATTTAGGCTACGAGGGAAAGCGTTTAGACTTTTCTCTCAGTACATTGTGACGCACCAGGTGGCAAAATCAATGCTCCGATCCACTCAGGCAATCGCAGACGCGGATGCCAGAAGGTCGGTTGAACTATCTCGGCGATTGCTCCTTCAGACGTCGATTCAGTCATTGGGTGACATCCGCACAGCCTTGCTTGAGGCGGTCCGGGCGAGACAAGATCTCAGAATGTCCTTGGTGCGGAAACTTCCTGATCGAATTCCGAATCAGGTGGTCATGTCACCAGTGCTCACTCCCTCTTTAATGTCCCCTGATGTGTGGAGAACTGTGTTTAATATGGCTCAAGCCTTTAAACATAGTCCTGCCCCTTCTAAGAAACCTGCCTTTAACTTCCCCAAACCCAAGCCAGTCGCAAAAGCACAGCCGGGGGGATCTAAGCCCTTTCATCTACCTGCATCCTCCTGCCCCCAAGGTCAGTACAGGTATAGACAGGGTAAGTTTACAGGTCAGAAAGGACGAGGCTATAACAAACCAGGTCAGGGCTCGTCTTCTGCCAACGCCGGCCAGCCGGCTAAGCGTCCACCACCACCTCCACCACCATAAAAAAACTAAAGTCTCTCTCACTCCCGGGGCCGGTTTCAAGGCGGGTGGATCCGAGGGTAGTACAGCCGGCGAACCTTTGTCTGCAAACTGGGTCGTTCCGAACGTGTCACCAAGCATGGCCGTTAAACACTTGGGCAAGGATGGTGGCACGCAAAGGCATCACTTGGCAGTGGCTCCGGCGACCACGTTTACGTCAGCCGACTACGGCGAATCTAGTTTCATTAGAGGTGGAGTCACTGGTCAAGGAAATGATAGCCAAGAATGTCATCATCCAGGTCCCTCAAAATTACCCAGTCTTCACATCCAAGCTATTTTTGGTACCCAAAAGGGACAATGTTCAGATGACACCCATCGTAGACCTGTCGTATCTGAACCTTCACATTCACAACGAGTCATTCAGGATGTTAACTGTACACCAAATCAGGCTAACACTTCCACCGGGAGGATGGATGTGTTCCTTAGACCTGACAGACGCTTATTGGCACGTCTCGGTAAACAAAAGATTTCAAAGATTTCTGGCCTTACGGATCAGGCATCAAACTTATGTTTTTCAGAGGATGCCATTCGGGTTGAACCTGGCACCTCGCTTATTCACAAAATTAGTCCGGCAAGCCCTGATGCCATTGTTAAAACAAGGGATCAGGATATTGTGGTACCTAGATGACTGGCTAGTGGTGGCAGAGACGGAGCAAGTATGCATAAATCATGTAAACATAACTTTAAAACATGTCAAAACTCTAGGGTTCAAGGTAAATCTGGTAAAGTCAAACCTTGTTCCCTAACGAGTAGTTCAGTGGATAGGGCTGGTTTGGGACACAGCTGCTCTCACTCTGAGTCAGAGTGTGGACAATCGAAACAGATTTCGCAGGAAACTGTTCCTGTTCCTTCACAGTCTGACTACGACCCGGAGAATCTGGGAGTCTCTGGTCGGCTCTCGCAACTGGATTCAACTAACTGTAATGTTGGGCCGGTTGAAAGTAAAGCGTTTAATATAGGAGGGGAACAAATATTTTCCACTATTGCCGGTGGACAAATTATGGCCCATACCAAAATTAATCCACAACTTACTAGCGGTCTGGGCGAAGAGGGAAATGTTGCACTCAGTAATGTCATGGACCTCTCCTCCGCCGACGGTATGGGTAGACACGGATGCGTCAGGAACGATAGGTTGGGGTTTTCAGTCAAACCAAGGGCACCAGGGTCAAGGGCTTTGGTCCCATTTAGAAATCTCCTACATCAATGTCAAAGAATTACTAGTCCCCTTATATTTCCTTCAGGCTCACGGCTCTACTTTACGGGGCAAGTCGGTGGCCTTCAGAATGGACAATCTGAATGCGGTTCACTGTATTCAGAAACAAGGGTCAACGAGATCTCGGAAGTTGCTAAACGTGTCAGAAGATATTTTTATTCTAGCCAACAGGCTGGACATTCATCTTCACGCATCTTATCTCCCAGGCGTAGCAAACGTCTGGGCAGACGCTCTGTCTCGGAGACAGAGCACAACAGTAGAATGGGCGCTCAAGCAACCCATTTTCAACCAAATGATTGCAGAGCTTTACCATCCACAAGTGGATCTCTTCGCGTCCGAGGAGACTCACAAACTCCCACTGTACCTCACCTGCCGGACGATAACGCCGGCATGGGGGCCAGACGCCCTGGTGACAGACTGGAACAGGTGGAGTTCCATCTATCTGTTTCCGCCGCCAGACGCGTCTCTAATGTGCCATGTAGTAAACAATCTATGAGATTATCGGGGCTTAGTCTCGATAATTGCGCCCCTGTGGCCGGCGCAGTTGTGGTACCAGCAATTGACAACGTGGTGCCCGCACCCGGTGTCGCTCCCGGTCGGGTTTTTCCACTTGGACACGATTGGCAACCTAGAGACCTCGCTGACTTTTGCATTGTGGACATTCAGGAGGCCAAGTGGCTAGCACCGTATGGTAGAGACGTGACCAATAAATTCATGAATCAATATACTCAGTCTACAAAACGACAGTATCAATCACATTGGCAAGCCTTTACTTCTTGGATCCTTAGGACAGAACAAACTGTGCCCTCGGTGGCTTTAGTTTTTAATTATTTAAATTATCTGTTCGAGCAGAAACGTTTATCTGTGGTAACGTTAAAAAATCACTTAACAGCGATCAGGATGCCATTTTGGGACCTTACCGGTCTCACCATACCAGTCACGGAGGAAACAGGTTTTATGAGGGCATGTTTTAAACTCCGTCCACCTCCCCGTCAGCTCATGCCTGCTTGGTCTCTGGACAAAGCATTGTCATTACTTCATTCCCGTCTGTACCAAAATACTGCAGATTTTACATTACTATTAAAAAAGGCAGTATTCCTTTTGGCTTTGGCCACCGGGAACAGAGTGTCTGAGCTGGCGGCGATGAGCAACACACCTAATTGCCTCAGGTTTGGTAGGCTTAATGAGTGTATTCACATTGCACCTTCCCCAGGGTTCATAGCCAAGAATGAGCACAGTGAACACGTGTTTTCAGAGTTCACGGTGCCGGCGTTGAAAAGGGGAAAGGTGCACCATAATTTATGTCCAGTGCAGGCTCTAACCAAATATTTGAGAGTAGCTCCTCTAAACCCCCAGGGTGCTTTATGGGTAGCAAGTACGGGTAAGCGCTTGCTGAAACGTAGATTGGCTTCTCTTTTGGTCGAGGTCATTAAAGAGAGTAATCCCGGCGTTGTGGGTAGGGCCCACGATTTACGCAAATGGGCAGCCTCTTTGCGTTTCCTTAAGAATTTGTCTGTGGAAGATATTACGTCCACACATTTGTGGGCCTCTAATCATACGTTTTTGACTCGATACCTGTCAGTAGCTCTGGACAAACCTTCCTTGCCATGTATAGCTTTAAGGCAGAGGGTCTAGGTGGCCCTTAAGTCACTTTTGGTTTAATTTCAAGGAAAAGGGGGGGGGGGGGTGCAGTCAGTGTAACATAGGACACCCTAGACCCCGCCGGAGTATAAGAGCTGTGATACTAGTTATGGGTATTGTGATATGAAAATTTCTCTGTCCTATTCAGTGCAGGAAATTGTGCTAGTACAATGGTAGTACAAACAACAGTGTTGTTATATTACTTTTAGCTGTGAAAGCAATTTAATTTTAAGCATTGGATATATTTTGCAAGATATATCCACTGGTATTATGGGGTTATATGTGCACATGTAAACTTATAAGTTTTTATTTTTCACCACTTATGTTGAGTGGGGTGCCTTTGTTAACTTACAGATCTGTTCACAGAATCTCAAGAGTTAACCCTTTTTATCAAGCAGGCTTCTTTGAAGCACGCTCCTGCTTGTATTCCCTTTTGTATATATGTGCTGCGCCAATAAATATATATTTTTCGAAGTAAGAATACTATGTGGTTGTTTGATTATCTGCTTTTACTAGAGTTATGATATGATTACGAATGTCCCCCTCCAGTCTTAGATATCAGGCATGTTCGTCAATGATGGAGGGGCCACTAATAAATTATAGGTTTGACTCTTGCAAGGAGATAAAGAAAACCTAATATTTATTAGTGGCCCCGTAATCATTGACGACTGGGGCCCTCCCGACCATCTCCTTCCCATTCGTTGATGTATTGAGGATTTTGGTTTACTTGATATGTCAGTGAAGGAAGAATGACGCCTGAATCAGCGTCTGGTCAAAGATCCACACAAGTACATCCACGATATGATGGAAAGCTTATTGAATAGTTATTCTTATTTTCTTTTTGTTTTTATTTTTTACAAAGTTTTTTCGTAGTGAGAACCCAATTCGTAATGACTGAAGCCATGAGTGAGGTCGCGTGCGCTCATGATGAAGGCTCCTCAAATTTGTTATGCTCTGCGCGGTAGATTCAAACTACGGCGGATGAGTGTTTGAAGAGGGTGCCTTATGTAATAGGCATGTTCGTCAATGATTACGGGGCCACTACTAAATATTAGGTTTTCTTTATCTCCTTGCAGGAGTCAAACCTATAATTTTACTGTTCACCAGCTGTATCTTTCCTTTAAATTGAAATAATATCAGGGCCATTCTTAGATTGTGACCATTGACCCCCGTTCCCACGGCGCCTTTAAATACTCCCGCCATCCGGTATCCGGCTGAATCTGCTAATTTTCGCGAATTTCTCGTGTTCATTAAATCGCAAAGAAATGGCCTACTCTAGGTTAGATATAGATCTAAATTAAATACTCGTTGTTATCTTACAAATGGTGGGGACTAAAACATTGGACCAATGGTTCAGTTTTGATGGTGGAAATATAATGGTAAGTATTTTTTGTTTTGTTTTTGTTTTTCTATGTGATTGAGGGAGGCAAAAGGCATAACTGCCTATAGCGAGTGCCTCCCCCATAGTTGAAAGAGTGACAGGGCCAAAATCAAGGGACGTTCGAGCCAAAATGCCTGGACACACGGAGTTTGAAGCAATTTAAGTCATAGGAAGAGGGAAAGACTGATTCTGGGAGAGAGTTCCAGAGCTCAGATGTTGAGTAGAAGAAAGTTTGAGAGTAACATTTCACTCTTGGGTTGGAGAGTTGCACAGAGTAGGGGTGGGATTGAGTTGCAAGATGGGTACCACGTGCCCTACGTAAAGGAGGTGGTATGCACTGGGATAGCTCTGAGGAACACTGATTATTATAGTAGCGATAGAATAGCGAGAGAGATGCAGAAAGTATGGTTTCCTCAAGCCTGCATCCCTGTGAATATTCGAATTTCGTCATTTTACGATATACTTATCTCTTGAGTTAAATGGCCTGAACTAGGTTATATATTATATTTATTCGATGACAAATATAGCTGACAGGGCTATAAATAGAACCATTCAGGCAGTGTTATTCACTAATTTTTTCAAGAGAGCCCAAAGTTCAGGACATATTCAGAGTGAGAGCCGCATAAGCCATAAGGCAAATAAGCCACATGAATAAGCAGAAATAATTATGTATAGGAACTACAGTATATAACATATTTTTGTGGGTTTCCATAGCCAAAGATTATAGCACATGACTAGTATCAATTATTACCGGTATATTGAAATTCTTTAGTAAAAATTAAGTATATTGAAATTCTGTACTTTACTAATATAAATTAAAAAAAAAAAATACTTGTATTTAACCCAGAAGCTGCGGGGAGACTCTTAAGAGGTTTTACTGGCCGACTGTGGGGAGACTCTTAACCCTTTCATGCTTATGATGCAATTTTGAGCCTATTAAAGGTAGTTTAACCCCTTACGGACGGGGAGGTTTGTAATTACTACTTCCTGTGTGGCGGGCATATTTACCCTAAACGACCTTCATTCCATGCTCATTTTCATGCATAAACAAGAGCCAGAGCGTAATACAATTATATATCCGTGAAAGGGCGATAATAGAGCTTTCCAATGACACCTGAATCATCCTTGTACGACCAAGGGTTCGCTTGCAACGATCGTGCAACACGAGGGGAAAAACCCTAAAATACGGTAATTTCATGAGATACTACCTTGCCTCGCGAGGCTAGGCAAGTGTAGGGGTGTAATAATGACACCAGTCACCTCGCTAGGTCCAGGCCAAGCGGTCAGAGCCCGCCTGCGGTCCTTGCAATGCGTGGACTCTCTCTCAGAGCCGATAATGTGCTTAAAATCCCACCCGAATATTGTCGGGACCCGCTGAATAGGCCATGGTTCTCTCACTTGACTATTGTCGAGTCCCGCGGCTAGAGTGTTAAAGCCTTTGTTACCATCAGGGGTATTTAGAAACCTTTAGTTTAATTACTTCAACCTCTGCAGTTGTCTTTGAGTTAGCTGTGGGCAGAAAACTAATTTTGGAGAGGTAATTATAAGAGTGAGAGAACTCTATTTCTTATTGCTAATCTGGCAACCTCTGCGTCATAAAAGTGTGAAAGAGTTAAGATCCTAGGTCTAAAAAAAAAAACATTTAAAACACCCCAGTGGCACTTTAAAAAAAAATGGTGTTTAAGTGAGATAATTTCCCTCCATACCTCCAATCACTCCTTCACATGTGTCAAAGTCCCCTCCTTCCCTCCTTTCTCCCCCCCCCCCTTCAAGTATCACCTATTTTCCCTGTTATTCCCTTATTCATTGGTATATTTTCGTGTCACCATCTCCAGGCCGGTTCCATTGTGTTGTCATGTGACTAGCGAGTGTGTTGCGTAAGGTAGGGTGTGGGTGAATGAGTCAGTCAAGCTTCAGGCCTCGCGAGGGGAGGGTCTGGTTCGCTCTGCTCCACAATTCATGAGTGGACCGGCCGCCTATAATTCGCAATTTTGACCATCCAAACACTATTCCCACTTGTTTTATTGTTTTTACATGTTACTATCTTCATATTAAACGTAAAATAGGCGCATATGGATAAGTATTAATTATGTATATGGTAAATTGACGATTTTAGTCAGGAATTAATCAGAATACCTACGCACAGGGATATGGTGTATACTACAGCGGCTGCGCAGCCGAGAGGTTAATGTTGTGATGACCGAAAATGAGCCGCCAATCAGGTCATTGTGAGCCGCGCAATGAAGACTACTGACCTACACCATCACGAGGGTTAAAAGAAGAAATTTGATACTTCTACCAGTATTCCTTCCCGACCTGACTCTGATGAGTTGGCAGACAGTTATTTAATCGAAATCCCATCAGAGTCGGGTTGGGAAGGAATACTGGTAGAAGTATCAAATTCCTTCTTTAAACCTCTAAGCTGCGCAGCTATGGTATTTGAAAGTGCCCACCATGCGAAGATATTCTGATTCTTTCCTGACTAAAATCGTCAATTTACCATATATATATATATAATTAATACTCATCCATATGCGCCTATTTTACTTTTCATATGAACATATGCACATTGGAAAGCAATAAAACAAGTGGTAACAGCAATTGGCTGGTGAAAATCGTCTATTTTAGCCCCGCGTTCGTAATCTGACCTTGAGCGGTGAGAGACAAACACCCTCCCTCTCTCTTGTCTCGGATGGTACTAAGAGACAAGGGGAGCTCTCAGACTGGCTTGGAGGGTTGAAGATACACTCCTCCGTCACCCCTCTCTCTCTGACCCGTCCTCGCATGAAAATACTTGATAAATATCGGGAATAATAGAGAAAATACCTGATAATTGAGGAGCGGGGGAAAAAAGGGGGGGAGGGGGGACATATGGTAGGAGTGGTAGCAAGTAATGGAGGGGAATGATCTCACCTAAATACAAATTGCTTTATTTTGAGTGCCACTGGGGTTTTAACACTTTTTTTTTAGGCCTTGGATCTTAAGAGTCTGGCCGCATTCGCCCAGTAGAACCTCTTGAGAGTCTGGCCGCAGTCCAGAGGTTAATTAACCCTTGTGATGGTGTAGGTGGTTCGACACTTCCTGAATGCTCGATTTCTAGCACTGTCAGCTATATTTGTCATCAAATAAACAACTTGTCATGCTCAGGGGAGCCGGATTTCGATTAAATAACTGTCTGCCCCCCCATCAGAGTTGGGTTGGGTAGAAATAATGGTAGAAATATAAAAATCCTTCTTTTAACCCTTGTGATGGTGTAGGTGGTTGGACACTCTGCCTGAATGGTTCGATTTCTAGCCCTGTCAGCTATATATATATATATATATATACTGTATACCAGGATTTTTGCTGGGTTTACTGGAAAAAAGGGTGGATCTTAACTTAATTGGACAGAAAAGGAATTCACACACAAGCACACACACAAACATGCAGAGGTGTAAGGACAACACAGGAGTACATTTATAGTTATTATATTTAATATAGATAACAACATATGATGGCTTACTTGTCTAATGGTTCACACATATAATGGCGTAAATATAATACACAAAATCATGGGCATGGAATTATATACCACGAAGCTAAGATGAATTGCAAGTATTAAGACTGGGGGTATTGCTCCTTTGAATTAGCAATAGACGTTACACAAAAAATATATATTTATAATTTACTGAGTATCTTTTGAATTTCAGAGCTTATCACGAATATATTGATACCCTAAAAAGCACACTTAGGAGTCTTTGCATATAAATTTAGACAAAGTCACGGAAGCACTTCTCGAACGAATTAAGCATGAAATGGAACATAAACACAATCAAATAATCACAAGTCACTTGGTCACTGGGCGTGGAATGATAGTGTCACTGTATGGGTGTGTGCTTCTATAAAGTCAAATATTACCATAAGTGATCTCACAAGGAGTTCATGTACAAAATATTCTACTTTAAAATGATAAATACGAGTGGTTTGTATCCTCGTCTATAGAGGCCTAACAAGTGAGATGGGAATTCTGTTATACAGCCTTCAGCATGCTAGGTTCTTCGTTCTCGTGCCGTGGTCCAAAATCTACGGATCTTCCTTGGGCTCGTCCTTGTAGTGGCTTCAACGTCAGGTTTGGTAGTGGGTGGTCCTCCGACAACGTCTTCCAGCAGGTCTCAACACGGGTGTGAGTTGGCTTCTTACCATCTAGGAGTTGAGAGGTAGGAGGGAGGGCTCAGAGAATTTACTAGGGAGCACGGACCAGTGTTTTTTTTTTTTCTATGTGATTGAGGGAGGCAAAAGGCATAACTGCCTATAGCGAGTGCCTCCCCCATAGTTGAAAGAGTGACAGTGCCAAAATCAAGGGACGTTCGAGCCAAAATGCCTGGACACACAGAGTTTGAAGCAATTTAAGTCATAGGAAGAGGGAAAGACTGATTCTGGGAGAGAGTTCCAGAGCTCAGATGTTGAGTAGAAGAAAGTTTGAGAGTAACGTTTCACTCTTGGGTTGGAGAGTTGCACAGAGTAGGGGTGGGATTGAGTTGCAAGACGGGTACCACGTGCCCTACGTAAAGGAGGTGGTATGCACTGGGATAGCTCTGAGGAACACTGATTATTATAGTAGCGATAGAATAGCGAGAGAGATGCAACATTGCGGCGGAGAGAGAGAGATTGCAGAGAGTTGGTGAGTGGACGGGAGTTAATGATACGAAAGGCCTTCCTTTCAACTTTGTCTAGGAGAGCGGTGTGAGAGGAACCTCCCCACACATGTGAACAATACTCAATACAAGGGCGCACTATGCCCCTGTACAGAGCAAGAAGCTGTGCAGGGGAAAAGAACCCCCTAAGGCGGTTGAGCACACCCAGCTTCTGGGAGGCTGCCTTAGCAAGACTGGTAATATGGTCCTTCCAAATGAGAGCAGAAGAAAAAGAGACACCAAGAATATTGAGAGAAGATAAAGGGTTGATTTTTGTATTGTTGAAGAATAAGGGATAGTCCACTGGGAGATCCTGACGGGTAGATAGATGGAGAAATTGGGTTTTGGAAGCATTAAAGTTAACAAGGTTTTCTCTGCCCCAATTGGAAATAGTATTTAGATCAGAATTTAAGAGTTCTATGGCTTCATTACGTTTGTCGTTGAGGGATTGCTGGCTGGGGCGTTCTGAAAAACTAATGGAGTAGTGTAAGGTTGAGTCGTCTGCGTATGAATGGATGGGAATTAAGGTACAGTTAAGGAGATCATTTATAAAAATTAGAAAGAGAATAGGAGATAGGACAGAGCCCTGAGGAACACCGGAGTTTATAGGGTGAGGAAGTGAACAATGGCCGTCCACAACCGCAGCTATGGAATGGCCGGAAAGGAAATTAGAGACAAAGGCACAGATGGAGGGATAGAAACCGAAGGAGGGTAGTTTAGAAATTAAAGATTTATGCCAGACTCTATCGAAGGCTTTCGATATGTCTAGTGCAATAGAAAAATTCTCACCGAAGTCCCGAAAGGAGGATGACCAAGAGTTAGTAAGATATGAAAGAAGATCACCAGTAGAGCGACCCTTAAGGAAGCCATACTGGCGATCTGAGAGCAGATTATGAGAAGAGAAATGCTTAAGAAATTTGGAAGCAAGAATAGTTTCAAAAACTTTAGAAAGACAAGAGATAAGAGCAATTGGACGATAGTTGGAGGGTTGAGAGCGGTCACCCTTCTTTGGGACAGGTTGAATGTGAGCAAACTTCCAGCATGAAGGGAAGACGTTAGAGGATAGACAGAGACTGGCAAGCTAGCTACTCCTATACTCAAGTATCGGGCTACACACAGACTAGTATACTGTTGATAGCCTTTACCCAACCCTGAAGGGTTAGAGAACTTACTTGGGAGCGCAGACCAGTGTACCATCCACCTAACAATTCCTCTCTCGTAGACATTACTAGTTGCTATTTTTTCTTTCAATTATCTGAGTGCTTCTTTTTGTTCAATGTCTTCTTTATTTAAGTATCTATCCTGATCTCTATGTTGACAGCATCCATAACATTACTTTTTGCTACATTCACCTTCAGTTTCCTTATTATACATTGAGTCCAAACTCTGACATTAATCTCTTCAACACGGAGTGCGTCTTTGAGGGAGGAGTTTATGGGAAACCATATTTTAACATTGAAATATCAAATTATGTCCTTTGTTTTAGAGGCTATCATTAGTGGCAACATTATGGGTATAAATGTGATTTCCCTCTAGGATAAGATACTACATAATTACTGAATATTTTAAATATTTTATGAGAGAAAAACATTGAAATTGTATTTTAATGATTAGTTTTCTATATTTGTTAATGGTTGGATTAATTTCGAAGGATGTTTGTTTTGAACAGGTATATCGCTACTTTAGCATGACTTCTGGCATTTCCAGTTAATTATAGAGCCCTCTTGTACAGTCATTAGCATATACTGTATAATGTTACCCCAATTCGAATAATTGAACCTTTGCAGCCAAATTCTGAAACATCTGAGCTATGTATGACCATTGTATTGTCTCATATTCGTGTGTCATTTATGCTCTTAACTGTATTTTATTTCACAGATACGATGATTCTGGCACCCCCATAGATGTGAAACTGATCGACCTGCAGATGTGCCGTCAAGCTTCCCCTGCATTAGACCTCAACTACCTCTTGTATACTAGCCTCAACGGAGGCGACAGAAAGGACAACCTCACTGCCTTCCTCGAGACATACCACGAATCCTTCTCTGCCGTTCTCAAGGAAGTCGGTGCTGAGGTTCCCTACTCTTCTGAGGAGCTGCGCCAGGAGTACCACAACAAGAATCTGTTCGGCCTGATGATGGGCGTGATGATTATCCCTATTGTTGTGAGCGAGGCGGCAGAAGTGTTTGATTTGGATGCGATGGTTGTTGATGATATGGACAACTTGATAAAAGATTACCGAGAGAAAACGCTGAAACAATTGGACAACAACCCTCTGTTGCGACCACGACTACTGGCTATCTTCGATGATATGCTGGAGTATGGAGTTATATCTTAGATGGAGAAGGCTGAACATACTCTTAATATATACAGGTTATATTTTCTTTTCCATAATGACTATTTTCGATCTTTTTAATATTTTAATTTGTTGGTTTTATTCAGCTTAAGAATTCCTTAGGCAGTGACATTTTTAACCTGGCAGCTACGCTACCTAGGTTAGAGCTATCCACACGTGGTGCAAAATATGGCCAATAGAGGTGACCATCACAAAGCGTAATGTAGTGTACATCAGCGTATTGGTATCACACCTACACATCTCATTGCGAAGGTTATTTGCAAAAACATTTTGTAGATGTGTTGCGGGCATGGCAGAAGTTTCGCGGATGGCGTGCATAGGCACCCACCCACCATTGTCTTGGTCTAGCACGTGGGGAAGGAGGGAGGGGAGGAATTACATAATAATCCTTGTATCTCTCTTTTAAAGCAATGTTATTGCACTACAAGGCATATATGAAGAATTAGGTCCCATATTTGGGTGTAGGGGAGGATAAAACTTGTATTCAGTTAGACCCTTTCTAAGTTTAATCAAATATTCTAACAGTAGCCGGAATTACTTTGATATGATAATTATACTAGAAGGGTTAATTTATAGAAAGATTGATAGTTGCCTTAGGAATAGGAATAATCATTAGCCTATATTTCGGATGTTTATATATTTTATTTCATCTGTAACCAAACGGTTTGAGTAATTTTATGAAATACATTTTATACCAATAGGGTAAAGAAGGCATACTGATTGTTTATAGGTTTAGTATAGTTCATATCCTTAACACTATTTGGCCCGAGAAAGGTCTTTTTGGGCATCCTCTCTTTCGCCCCATTAGTTTGATGATTTTAAGATGATTCACCCCATCAGCTTGCTGATATTAAAATGCTTCACCCAATTAAAGTGTCAATTTTTTTCTTTCTGGGTGAGAGATAGCAATCCTGTAACTTGAAATATATCAGCCTTCGGCCGGGACATTTTGGTATCATAGAATGTATAAATTTAGCTTGAGGTGGGTTTGGGTGACCTCTTTAATACTCAATGACTGTGAGCTGTTATATAAAAAATACGATCATCACTGCGGCACTTGTCATATGACAATTGCCGAATTTCTGCCTTGAATAAGGACTGGGAGGCAGGCGAGCGAGTATAAGCAGCGCGGAACAGTCCCATCCATATCAAGTAATGCCGCTCGGGAAAACTCCCACACAAACCGATTACCAGGGATGGAACCCTGGACATGTGACCGGTAGCAGAGTGTTTAATTCTGGTTGTGTGATGCGATGGTATTTTTTGGCAATTTTCGATAGGCAAGCTTTTTTCATACTACTTTTAGGCCGTTTTGCATTGGAATCGGAAACTAGATCGAAGTTAAATTATATTAGGTAGTTTAATTCTTATGAAGATGTAATTTTGAACCTATCAGACTACAATTGCCCGTAAAGATTGATGGAAAATTGTTTTGTGTGACACCGGCTCCATTAGTTATGTTAGTGATATATTTTTGTTTTAGTTCATGTTATTCCTCAGTCTTTCAATATTCAGTCAGTCAGTCAGTCAGTCAGTCAGTCAGTAGCCAGCAGCCAGCAGCCAGCCCTTATTCCCGCAAGGGGTAGGGAGGATCAGCAAGAGAGAAGAGAAAGGAAAACAGGTAACAAGAGAAGAACACATATGACAGTTTGCCCACAAAAAGCAAGCACACAAGCATTCAGAAGCGCCAATCACTCATCAGCCCCCGAAATCAATGGCTTCACCTCAGATGTTATACTTCCAGACAAGGTCTCTTCACATCAACATCTGGGATAAAGACCTTCCAGGTTTGTCATTTAATGGGGTCCAGAGACCTTCATAATTATACTCGAGCAAACTGCCTCCATTCATTCCTGTCATGGAATGATTGTACATGCTAAGACTGGTATGCAGGATTCGAACTGCATAATAAATTGTAGGCTTGTGCAGCATTCTTTAACTGTCTTCGTGGTGCAATGCATAAGTGTGTTGATTTTCGGTGTGAGCGTCCTGGGTTCGAATCCCCGGGCTGCCACATGTGTTTGTTAATTTCATTAATCGAGTTTAGAAGTAAAGTTGGTTAGTGGAGAGAACATCATAATTTGCTAATTCTTTTGCTTCAACCATTCCTTGTTCACACATTGACACACATTCTGACACCATAGCATACCATCTTCTTCTTGACTTTCCACACCTTCTTCCTTCCACTTCACTGACATAGATCGTTTTAACTATTCTTTCTTCAAGCATTCTTGACATGTGACCATTCCATCTGAGAACACTTTCTTCAACCTTTTGCTCTACCGACTTCTTAACTCCACATGCCTCCCTTATATTCACACTTTTTATTTTGTCTATTCTTCAAACTCCAAATGCATTTCTTAACAAATCCATTTCAACTCCTCTTACTCATGACTTAACATTACTCTACCATACCAGAGTTTCACATCCATACATCAATGTCGGCACCAA
Source organism: Paralithodes platypus (assembly GCA_032716605.1). Taxonomy (NCBI): domain Eukaryota; kingdom Metazoa; phylum Arthropoda; class Malacostraca; order Decapoda; family Lithodidae; genus Paralithodes; species Paralithodes platypus. The sequence goes on along the minus strand of CM064522.1, from coordinate 17,375,948 downwards.
CTCACCCTCATGCAATCCTCTCACTGCTTCCGTACTCAAGTTTCTGCTCCTAAACAAGGCTTTCATTGCTCCAACTACCTATCTTCCTTGTGTTACTCTGTTTTCTACTTCTCTAGTACATTTTCCCCTTTTCTCAATCATGGCTCCCAGATACATACATTCTTCTACTAGTTCAAACTGTTCTCCATTCATCCTTACATTACACACAGTGTCTCCTTCTCTTTCGACGACCATTACTTTGCTTCTATTAATATTTACTTTCAGACCTCGTCTTTCACAAACTTCCACAAATATCTCCACCATCTGGCACATGTCATTCTCGCCCTCGGTACATAACACTGTGTCATCTGTATACAACACCAGTCATTCTGTTCCCACCACTCACTATCTCTACTTCCTCTCTTCTTGTTCTGTCCTTTACTTATCTCATTACCCCATCCATGTAGATATTAAACAACCAGGGCAACATCACACATCCCTGTCTTACTCTGACCATCATACTAAACCACTCACTTATTGCGGCATTTATTCTTAAACATGCTTCACTACCATCATAAAAACTCTTCACAGCATTCAGGAAATTATCTTTTCCGTCATACAGCTCTAAAACTCTCCATAATCCTTCTCTATTAACTTTGTCATCTGCTTTCTTAAGATCCACGTTTTTCACATGCCATATCTATCATATGTCTCACTACAAAGATATGATCCACACTTCCTCTTCCACTTCGAAAACCACCCTATTCATCACTCACTTTTCCATCAGTAATTTCTATTACTTTGTCAATCACTATCATCGCATATAACTTACCATCCTCACCCAGTAGACTAATACCTCTATAATACTTACATTAATTTCGTTCAGCTTTACCTTTATACAACGTGACTATCATTCACCTCTTCCAGTCCACTGGCACCACTCAATTTGCCCAAGCTTTTGAACATAGTTTATAGTTTCCATAGCCAATCCATTGATACTTCACCTCCATTCCTTATCATTCCACACTGTATTTCATTTACACTAGCAGCTTTTCTATTGTTCAACTTTCTTACTGCATTCACTATTTATACTCTAGATACCCTCCCTCTTTCTACATATCTCTCACGTGGCACATCTAACAGACCTCTATCATTGACAACGGCTCTGTTTCCATTTCCACCCTTTAGTCCTTTAAAATACTCCTTCCATCTCTCCCTTTGTTGCTCTTCACCTGTAATTACATTTGTTCTCGTATCTTTCACATTTACACATTTCTGACCACATTTTCTCATTTTTGATGCACTTCCTTCCAAAATTATTTCTTATTCTCTGCAAAATGTTCATTAATTTTCTTTCCCAAATCCTCATTTACTTTCTCTGTATTTTCCTTAACTAATCTCTTTACTCTGGCGTTACTCTCCTTGTACTTCCTTTTACTTTCTCCACAGTTCTTATTCTGTATCCACACAACCCATTTACTTATTTTATCTTTCACTTCTTCATCCTACCATACTGTCCCTTTTCTTCCAGTTCTGATCGTGCATACATCACATACATTCTTTGCATTCTTAACCTGGCAGTTCTTTTCTATCTTCCATGCACTTTCAATCTCCATACCATCCATGCCACATGCCATTAACCCGGGAACGGCGAGGGGGGGGGTAATGAACTAGCTCCCCATGGGCGAGCATATGGGCTCCATTCAGGCCTATAATCGTCATTTTACGATAAATATCGTTATTACCTATTCATATGAGCCTATTTTACCTTCACTATGAAGATAGTAACCTGTAACAACAATCAAACCAGTGAAAATATAATTTTTCTGGTCAAAATCGCGAATATAGATGGACCAGCCCATTCATGAATTATGGAGAAAATTGAGGCAACCCCTCCCTCCACGAGGCCTCAAGCCACACTGAGCCTACTCATACACACACTCGCTTGTGTAACACACCCGCTAGGCACGTAAGCACATCCCCCACACAGTTTGCTAATGTTAGCACAAAAATATACCAACAAATTAGGGAATAACAGGGAAAATAGGTGATAATTGAAGGGGGAGGGGAAAGGGAGGAAGGAGGGGATGTGGAGGAGTGATATGAGGTATAGGGGGGAAAAAAACAAAAAAACAAATGGTTAGTGCTGTTTAAATGTTTTTTTTAGGCCTCCCTCTTAACCCGGTGAGACCCAGCGTCGCACGTGTTGCGTCGGCAATGTTTGATCACCAACTCCCAGCGACGCATCACGTGCGTCCGACATATAAAAAACACTTACGTGGCTCGTAAGGTAGGAAATGGCGGGAGAATAGGAGGGGGAGGTACCGTAGTGTGTGTGGGAGCCGGGCCAGTAGGTGTGAGCGGGCCGAGACAGCCGCGCGGCTGGTGGTGGTGGGCTTAGTGGGGATAGTTTACACCCTTAGTTCACCGCCACTTTGAACCTTCATTACTCCGGTCGTATGGGAGCTAGAGGCTTGAGATTTATGTGAGATACTCCTTAGGATGTATGCCGTACAATGCCATGCTCAGTTTTTACCCTAGTGCTCCCGGGCGGGTGGTCATTCGGGGGCGACGAACTATTGAAACCCTCCCCCCCGCCCCCCAAATGACCGAAATGATTTTTTTTTTATTTTGTTCTTCATTTCTCACCATTCTCTTCCATTTTGGCTCAACAAATTTTTTTGAGGCTCCCCCCCCCCCCCCCAAAAAAAAATATCCAAGGTGATTTTTTTTTTTTTTTTTTCCATTTCTCATCCTTGTCTTCCATTTTAGCAAACAAAAAAAAGAAGTGATAATGGCTTGGGACTGGGGTGAACAAAATATTATAACTAGCCGGGGCTCAACGGGTTAAGAGCTTTGCCGCCGTCGCCCAGTAAAACCTCTTAAGAGCTTTGCCGCCGTTTACGGGTTAATTCTTCTTCCACCCTTTGTTAGTATTCTTTTGCTACATCCTGATTTTTCATTCTTTAATTTTTTCTTCAGTATTACAATTGCTTCTCCTATCTTTCTTCCACACTCCTCTCAACTTTACCTTGCATAACACAATCATATGATCAGACAGTCCTCCACTCAAACCTCTCACTGCTTTTGTATCACTTCCATCACCAATCATTCCTCTTTCAATCAAACTTCTTTAATCCTGTCTTTCAATACTTGTATACCTCATATACCTATGAACATGTTTATTCTTAAATATAGAATTACATAATTATGCACAACTTTCTTTCATTACACATACCCTTAATTTTTGTTTTATATATGTTTTTTTCACCTGGTATGTTAAAACCATCCTTGATATCATTTCCCGGACCAGTGCCCACTCTTCCATTCATGTCACCCAACACAATCATTTTATAACTCACTGGCATCCCATCTATCACTTCATTCACTGGTTCCAGAATCTGTCTTTCACATCCCTGTTATATTCTTCACAGGGTGCATATGCTACCACAACCACTACTTTCACCTTTTCTAACTTAAACCTTACAAACATGCACCTTTAATTCACATATTCATACATATTCATTGCTTTACTCCATTCCCCATTAATTAGCAGACCAACTCCTTCCTTACCTCTTTCATTTACACCCACTCCTGTCCTTACACATTTTACACCATTCCACTCTTCTTCTTCATTCCCTTTCATTTTTGTATCATATATATCAAGAACATCAAGTCTTCTTTTCTTAAGTTAATTTGCTACTTCCTTTCTCTTTTGTTCAGAATTAATTCCTCTTACATTCCAAACAGCCATACGTACTTGTCTGACTGTACTGGACCCCTGGCAGGCAAAGGGCCCAGCTCCGAGGCTTGCTGATCCATAAGTAGGAATTCATTCAGAAAGTGGGATTCCCAGTCCCAACCTCCAGGGGCTGTCTGCGCCACAAAGTGATGGGCAGTAGTGTCGCCACATCCGTACGCCACTCTTTCAAATATTAGCAAGACAAAATAGTCACTATACCATCATAGAGAATAGTCTTCACATACTCAAAAAATATTATAATTTCAGTATAATAAAATACAGTACAGCACAATGTGCTATAAACAGTTTTAACAAAGTTACAAACGATATTAGCCGTTTTGTAGCATGGAAGTCTTGTAATATTTAAGATTAACAATGTAAATATTACCTACACTTTAAACAAAATCAATGCTACTTCTTAAAAAAATATGCAAAACTTAAAACTCAATCCTGGCCATGCTAGGCGATAAATAATATCAGATTTGTAGATGTTTACTATAGAAACTTTAGCCAAAATACAGTATTAGAGACGAGAACAGGTTTATCAACCATATTGTGATACGGGAGAAGAACATTGCAGTAAGGTACAAAGGAGTACAACAGAAATCAAGCAACAACAGGTCTTGCAACCCCTCGAGGTTACTTGCTCTCTAAGTTACTGCTGTGTTAACCACCCAACAGTTTATCAGAGGATATGATAAAGTGTGAATTCAATTAGGTTAATAAAAAGAACAATACTAAGGAAACCATTTATTAATTTACAAAATTATGCACACATCAGTGGGATTCAGGCAAGGTGCTTGTCTAGGCGAACTATTAAAGAATCAACCGTGTTGCAGTGTTTAATATCTCGGGGAAGCCCATTCCACAGCTTGACAACTTGATTTAAAGAAGTTCTTAGATTCATGCGAGTTAAATGATTTACCAAAGATTTTGTAACAATTTCCCCTTGTTTAATTTAACTGGTCGATTGTAAAGTACTTACTGCAGTTCAAATTGTCGATGCCTTTGATGATGTTGAAAACTTTAATTAAGTCACCTTTAACACCTTAAGAGCGGGTGGTGGAGTGTATTTCACCGTGCCGCCCAGCAGGTGGTTTTTACCATAAATGGCCTTGTTTCCGTGCTCTTTTTCATGCATAAACAAGAGCCAGAGCGTAATACAATTATGTATCCCTGAAAGGGCGTTAATTGAGCTTTTCAATGACACCTGAACCAGTCTTCTACGATCACTGGTTGTCTTGCAACGATCGTGCAACCGAAGGGCAAAATCGCTAAAATACGATCATTTCGTTACATAATTACGTGTGTAGCGAGGGAGGGAGGGTGGATGTGTGTGGAGTACATGTCAGTAGGCCCACGGCAGCCGTGGCGAGCGGTCATGAGGCAACCTAAGCTCCTCCCGTCGCTCGTCTCTCTCTCAGAGCCAATATTGCGCCAAAATTGCACACGGACTCAGGTCGGGCCCCGCTCTTTGGGCTGGTGTTCTCTATACGGACTAGAGTCGGGCCCCGCTACGAATGGGTTAACCTCCGCTGTGTTAGGGGAAAAAGATTCAATTCCTCAAGACGCTCCTCATATGGTTTGCTTCTCAAACACGGTATGATTTTGGTAAATCAACGTTGAACTCGCTCCAGTTTGTCTATATGTTTTTGGTAGTAAGGGCAACAGGACTGAATGCAATATTCCAGAAATGAACGAACTAACGAACTCTAAAGAGTGAGGATTACATCTTTGGATTTATGCTCAAAAGATCTTCCTATAAAACCTATAATGTTGGTGCTTTCTTAACCCTTTTAAGCTCCAATACGCATTTCTGTTCTGTTTTCTGGCTACTATTAGATGATGTTATTCAGATTAGTAACGGTATATGGAAGTCAAAGGGTTGATTGAGATAGTATTTACCCTTTTAATACCCACAGATCCTTCCTAAGCTGTATAAAATCGTCTAATGATAGCCAAAATAAACTGCTAAAATGCGTCAGAGCTTCAAAAGGTAACAACTTCTGTATATTGTTGACTAGTTTTAGGTTACTCGATATTATTACTTGCAAGTCCGTTTCTCTGTCTACACTCTAGCTGGGTGCCATTGATTGAATAGTTTGCTTTCTCATTTCGGTTTCCGATGTGAAGTATTTTGCATTTATCTTCGTTGAAGCTCATTTGCCAGATTTTTAGCCCAATGTGACAACCTATCTAGATTGCGTTGCATATTTTCAAAATGTTAATTTGTGAATACAGTATTTGCAATTTTTGTATCATCTGCAAACTTTGATATTGTACAGGTTAGACCGTCGTTTATGTCGTTAATGTAGATTAGGAAGAGAACTGGCTCCAATATTGATCCTTGAGGGACACCGCTAGTTACATTGGTCCATGTTGATGCTTTCCCATTAATGACTACTCTTGGCTTTCTTTCTTTTAGCCAATTTTCTATCCAATTCAAAACATCACCTTATATTCTGTGCACTTTTAGCTTCATTAATAAACATCTGTGCGGAACGTTATCAAAGGCTTTTTGGAAGTCAAAGTATATATTATCTACAGCTTTACTTTAATCATATAGGTTAAGGATGTCATGGAGGACAACTAAAAGGTTGGTCAAGCAGGAACGATTATTTCGAAAACCATGTTGGGTATCCTTTAGTAATTGGCTTTCCCTCAGGTGGTTTACAAGTCTTGCTCTCATCAGAGTTTCTAGCATTTTGAATACAACAGAGGTTAAGCCGATTGGGTGATAGTTACTAGGCAAGGATTTGCTGCCTTTTTTATATATTGGGGTGACGTTCACGAGCTTCCACTCATCAGGGTCAATCCCAATTGTCAAGGACTTATTGAAAAGCAGTGTCAATGGTTTGGAGAGCTCACATTTAGCTTCTTTGAGAACTTTATGTGAGAGTGTATCAAGTCCAGGTGATATATTTTCCTTGAGTTTATCTAAACATCTCAGTACCTTTCTCTCTGTAATGCTGATATTGATAAGAGGATTTGAAATGTCTAGTGCTGGTGATGCTTTGGGGATATTAGTAAGGTCTTCTGTTGTAAAAACTGATGCAATGAAGGTCTTTAGTCCATAAGCCTACTTATTTTGCTTCATCTTTATTGTAGTCTCCATTTTCATCAATTAACGAACCGTTAATTGATGAAGTTGAAGTCACTACCTTCTTCTTCCTGATGTAACTGTAAAATTATTTCGGGTTTGTCTTACTATGTATCTCTAGCGTGTTTTTACTTTGTTTAATTAACTTTTTGGCTTTGTGTTGTAGATCTATGAATATCGCTATATTTTCCTGATTATCGGAGAATTTTAATCTATCATGAGCATTCTTTTTTACAATCTGACACTTCACTATTTCTTTATTCCACCACTTAGGCTTATTATTATGCACTGATTTCGTTTTTTATGGCATGCTGTCATGTACTGCGTGTGAGTATGTTGTGGTCAAAAATGTCCATGATTGGTTTATATCATCATTGTTAATCAGAGAACTCCAATCGGTTTCTTTAAGTATTGCTCTAAGTTTACGAAAGTTTGCTCTATTAAATTTTGGGACCTTCGCTTTGCTGGCTTTGAGTTTGTTGCAATTAAATTTCAAATGGCAAGTGATAATATGATGGTCACTATTACTGATTTCATCACCAACATTCAAATTCTTTATCAATTCTTCTGTTGTTTCAAGTACAATGTCAAGGACGTTATTTCCATGGGTCGGAGATCTAAAAAATTGATAGAGCAAACTCTCTTGCAAGTTTGCATGCAGATCATGACCAGAGTGTGAAGTAAGACTATCTCTCATCTTGGTGACAGGTAAATTATGGTATCTTGCGAGTTACATATGTCTGCTATTTACTCATAAATTTATCGGTCTGTTTGCACTGATTGAGCTGAAGATCTGTACATTAATACAAATATTATTTTGGTACCTTTATTATTTTTTATTACCACTAAGGATGTGTCGACGTTCACAATTTGAGGTTTTGACAAGAGGATCGGATTAAGATTTTCTTTGATACAAAATAGAACGCCACCTCCATTTTTATGAATTTTTCTTTTCTCAAACATTACATAACCGGGAAGTGAATACTATGCTAAAAAGTCTGTCTTCTGTATTGAGCCAAGATTCTGTTATGCCAATTACATCATAATTTTCTGTAACCACTAGTTCCTCTAAATCTGAAAATGTATTGCATATGCTACAAGTTTTTGCGTAGAAAACCTTTAAAGTTCTGGTTTTAGAATTCACAGAACGCTCTTTAATATAATTTTTGGTTCTGGTCGGAACTACATTTACGTACCTGTCTGTCCTCTGTCCTCAATCCTCATCCCTGGTAGTCCTCGGTTGACTCTACTTCTTTTCCGAAAATCCTTTACTGCGTTGTGAAGCAGGTGGCCAAATCTTGCTGCTCCCACATGGTTCATATTTTTTTTAAGTTTTGTTTTTCTATGTGAGTGAGGGAGACAAAAGACAGAACAGCCTGTAGCTAGTGCCTCCCCCAGAGTTGAAAAAGTGACAAGGCCAAAATAAAGGGACGTTCGACCCAAAATGCCTGGACACACAGAGTTTGAAGCAATTTAAGTAAGGAAGAGGGAAAGACTTATTCTGGGAGAGAGTTCCAGAGCTCAGCTGTTGAATAGAAGAAAGACTGAGAATAACGTTTTACTCTTGGGTTGGAGAGTTGCAGAGAGTAGGGGTGGGATTGTGTTTATAAAATGGGTACTACAAACCCTATGTAGAAGAGGTGGTATACACTGGGAGAGCTCTGAGGAACACTTATTATTGTAGTAGCGATAGAATAGTAAGAAAGATGCAACATTGCGGTGAAGAGAGAGAGATTGCAAAGAGTTGGTGAGTGGACGGGAGTTAATGATACAAAGGGCCTTCCTTTCTACTTTGTCTTGGAGTGCGGTGTGAGAGGATCCTCCCCACACATGTGAACAATACTCAACACAAGGACGCACTGTGCCCCTGTACAGAGCAAGAAGCTGTGCAGGGGTAAAGAACCCCTTGAGGCAATTGAGCACACCCAGCTTATGGGAGGCTGCCTTAGCAAGACTGGAGAGCAGAAGAAAAAGAGACACCAAGAATATTGAGAGAAGATGAAGGATTGATTTTTGTATTGTTGAAGTATAGGGGATAGTCCTCTGGGAGTTCCCAACGGGTAGTAAGATGGAGAAATTGGGTTTTGGAAGCGTTAAAGGCAACAAATTTTTCTCTGCCCTAATTGAAAATTGTAGTTAGATCATAAGATAAGTGTTGTATGGCTTCATTACGTTTGTTTTACAGGGTTTGCTATCTTGGGCGTTCTGGAATACTAATTGAGTAGTGTAAAGTGGAGCTGTCTGTGTATGAATGGATGGTACTGGGGGTACAGTTGAGAAGATCATTTATGAAAATTAGAAGAATGGGAGATAGGACACAGCCCTGAGGAACACCGGAGTTGATAGGATGAGGAAGTGAGCGATGGCCGTCCACAACCGCAGCTATGGAACGGCTGGAAAGGAAATTAGAGACAAAGGCACAGATGGAGGGATAGAAACCGAAGGAGGGTAGTTTAGAAATTAAAGATTTATGTCAGACTTTATCGAAGGCCTTCGATATGTCTAGGGCAATAGAAAAGGTTTCATCGTTGTTCAAGGATGACCAAGAATTAGGAAGATATGAAAGATGATCACAAGTAGAGCGACCCTTTAGGAAGCCATACTGGCAATCTGAGAGTAGATTATGAGAAGAGAAATGCTTGAGAAATTTGGAAGCAAGATTAGTTTCATAAACTTTAGAGATACAAGAGATGAGAGCAATTGGAAGATAGTTGGAGGGTTGAGAGGGGTCACCTTTCTTTGGGACAGGTTGAATGAGAGCAAACTTCCAGCATGAAGGGAAGACGTTAGAGAAGAGACAGAGACGAAAGAGTTTACCTAGGCAGGGAGTCAGCACGGAAGCACAGTTTTTTAGTACAACAGGAGGAATACCATCTGGACCGTATGCCTTCTTAGTATTTAATAAATTCCCATAGATCCTTCCTAAGCTGTATAAAATCGTTTAATAAAGCCAGAATATACTGTCAAAATGCGTCATAATCTTCAAAATGCTAACTGTAAGCAAAATGATGCACATAACAAGTGTTTTAGTAGTTTACATGTTGAAATTAGCGCACATAATACTATTGCAACACTTTATGTGGAGCATTATTGTTGCAGTACCCAGGGGAGGCCACATAAGCATATGATAAGGAGTTGCTGGAACTAATGATTTATTTGCCTGACTTCCCCTCCTGTTTCTATTTGTGCTTCACTTACACAGAGAGTAATCCAGGTTACTTTCGCAAACATTTCCTCCTATTCATTTCACTAGACTTAGCAAGCACACCACACTTATTTCCAACACACCTAAATTATCTCTAATGTACACTCAAATGCCATAGTCGCTAACCCACTCATACAAATTAGTAAGCTTCATATATTTCTAATTATGGAAGTATGTCTCTGGAAAATAATTGATGCATACAGTTTTCTATAAATCAACTACCAAATTATATAAACTATTTATTGAAAAGCAAGTTATATCCAAAAAACAATCCAGATAGTTATAATTGCATAAATCAAATCGTAGTCGGTCCACGAATTCTTACGAGTGGGCTAGAGACTATGGTATCCGACTGTACCTTGATTTTGGTTATCTATCACTCTTTCAACCTGGGGGGGGGGAGACACTTGTTACAGGCAGTTTTGCCTTTTGTATCCTTCATGCGCATAGGAAAACAATAGGAAATTAACCCTTAGAGTATCATGACGCATTTTAGCAGCTTCTTCTGGCTATCAATAGACGATTATATATAGCTCAGGAGAAACCTCTAGCAATCATAGGGGTAAAGTCGATCTCAATTAACTTTTCGACTCAACGGATCCCTCCTTTACTTAATAGTTCGTTTAGTAATAGCCCGAATAAACTGCCATAATGCGTCATAATCCTCAAGGGGTTAGGTGCCTCAATATTGTATTGTCAGTGTAGTGTTGTGGTTGAATGCCTCAAGAATGAATGCCCAGGGAAGCTTTATAATAGGTCGGCTTCCATCCTTTCAGTAATTCTGGCTAAAGTAGTCTAGAGTCGGATTTTTCTACCAGCTGACAGTAAATTGCCATGTCCCAATCTTGATTACTTCACTATTAAGAAGATTTTGTAGCGCAATATGATGTTAATTATAAAAACTTGGCATTAATTTGACGCAGAGACATAATAGTGTTATATATATCCATTAACTATTGATGGATGGATGTGCTCTTAGCATTCTGCTCGAACTCAGCCGGGAGGCGTCACACAAGAGTGTGGAAGCATTATCCCTGACAGACACCTATCCATACCGCAAGGGGCTGAGGGATAAACCTATCAAGACCGTGGTCGTTTGCCAGTGAGTTTTTGCAAAACCTGAGTTGAGTGGCAAGATCCGTGTGTATGGTGATTGCAAGATGTGTGGAAGCATTATCCCTGACAGACGCCTATCCCTTACCTAGAGTTGACTGATACCATAGACCGCATCGGGGCTGCAATCGTTAATCACGAAGGTAAGAACTAGTGAAAGGTTATTGGCAGGGGCCCCGTTGCCGGTATGAGCGAAGAGAAGTGCCAGTATTGTGATGCCACTGGGCAGGTTATCATGTCAGGTGTTGTTGTGCTGCCAGGAACACAAGTTGGATGTGTGGCATACTAAGGGGCACTGGGGGGGGGGGGGGGGGGGGGGGGAATGTTTTGGCTGATATTTTGTCACGGAAGGGTTTGTTTTGCAGGAGAACCCGCGGCAGTTCAATCAGTGTGTGTTGAGAGTAGAGAAAAAAACAGGCTTGCCCCTGTAGTGCAGCTGCCAATAAACATATTACAAATGAAAAAGTTATATAAAAACTCTTTCTTTTAATAGTTAATTTTTTTTAAGTTATGTTATAGCTGAAGTTCCTGAGTCGAAACCTGTACTTCTCTCAGAAGAGCTGGGCTAGTAGAATCTCGCTCTGAGGAGCATAGCAGTATGAATTAAGCTATTGTGTTGGGAGGGGTTATAAAGATTTTATTTCTGCTAAAATGTTGTTTTTTGTTTATGATTGAGCTTTGCATTTCATTTCTGTCGGAGTGGGCTGGTTGTGCGCGGGTCTTGTCGGCATTCTGCCTTGTCAGATATGGTGCTCCGGCCTAATGTTGAGCATCCCATATCTTGGGGCGGGGTGTGACGCCTACTCAGCAGTTGGCAGAATCGCTTCCCGGTAGCCACTAGCACTCCGCCAGGGCGGTGAACTGGGCTACAGTTATCAGAGAATGTTATACTTTCTTTCTTGTGAATCGTCATGTCACAGGCAGTAATAGAAGTGATCTTATTTTCGTCTGTGGACAAATGCATTATATTTTATATCAATCAGTTTATAAGTTTAATGTATAAGACTAAATGATACAGCTAGAGAGTGTGGAGTGAGTAAGTGCAGGAGGCAGAGGGCTGTGCGCGTAGTGTTACGCGTTGTTCTCGGTTACGTCTTGCCACGGCCCGGGCCCCTCTGAGTGGCTGGCCGTCCTTGCTGCCCTTTTGCCGCAGCAGAAGGCAAGTTCCCCCGCACTCCTTGCTGCCTTTGTGCCTTCCTCGCTCCAGAGCTTGCTTGACCAGCATAACCCTAACATCTCCCTTGCCATCTGTCCCCGACTTCCCCCTATAGACCACTTTCTCTCTCTCTCAACTTCTTACCTCTTAGTCTTCTAATCTATTTAACACATAACTCCACCTTTGGTTCTGCACGATTTCATATATCCGGCCAATCGTATTATATGCTGAAGCTCTCAGTATATTTCATGTTTAGTTAGACCATTTTGGAGGGGCGTTAAACATTTTGTCTGTAGAGGTTCGACACAACTCGACGGTGTCTCCCTACCTATTTCCTTGGTTGTCTGCTGGGACTATTTAATGCTAGGACTAGGGTGGGCTATTGGTGTTGTGATTTCCGATGTGCCCAGGTTTTGTTAAACTTGTACAATCAACAACAGATACGTGGGAAGCCTAGGTTGTCTTTCTGACTGTGGTACCTTGTGAGTTTAGTCACTGTGTTGCGAGTGAGGGCTTTTGCCTCCTGCCACCCCACACTGTGGCTAACTCGTTTTTGCTTTGACTTGAAGAGGGTCGCCAGGAGAGAACCAGATACTAGGCGATATGGATCTCTCAAGGAAGCACCCCCGTCATTTAACCCTCTCACGACCATAAGGGGACGCAGAGGTTGCCAGATTAGCAATAAGAAAAAGATTACTCTCACTGTTAT